>CAMXCT020006711.1:400000-448338 GCA_947184155.2 Cladocopium goreaui | reverse complement strand
TTGAATGTTCGCAAGACCCACTGTGAGAGAAACAGTTTCAAAAACCGACAAAACATTCTTACATTGTTTTGAAAATTGTTTGAAATTGTTGGAAAATTGTTTGAAAATTGTTTTTTTTAAAACAATTTTATGAAAATTGTTTGAACATTGTTTTTTATCAAAAAGATATTTCTAAACAATTTTATGAAAATTGTTTTAACATTGTTTTTATTCAAAATATGTTCAGAACAATTTTACGAAAATTGTTTAAACATTGTTTTTTGTCAAAAAATCTTTGAAAACAATTTTATGAAAATTGTTTAAACATTATTTTTATCAAAAAGATCTTTGAAACAATTTTATGAACATTGTTTAAACATTGTTTTTACCAAAGATCTTTGAAAGCAATCTTTATGAACAATGTGTGAACATTGTTTCTTGAATACACACTATTTTAGAACAAGCGTATGAGAATTGGTTTCTTGTCCTTCATCACAATACAGTACATTTGTTTGATGTGTTTTTTTGTAATCAAAACATGTTCAACAGTTTCACTTTGTTGTTCTTATATTATATCATTCACCATTTCGCATCGTTGTGATCTACTATCAGAGCTGGTTTTTGCAATTGCATCTGCACCATGAGCTTTGCACGTTTCATTGAAGCTGTATTTGATGGATTTTTTCAAATCATGTTGACGGTCTTGGACCTGGTTGTGCGTTGTGACATGATCGTGTTGCCGCGCTGGTGTTGTCACCTGGTCTTGATCTCCTAGATGCAGTTTTGGGCTCAAGATTTTCAAGTGTCTAAATTGCTGTCGCCATCATGTCGACTCGCTACTGTTACCTCTGTCTGATGGACGTCTTGTTTACTCCGTGGCTCGATGACCCTGATGTGGCACCAACAAAGGCACTTGCAAAAGATTGTCGTTGTGATTGGGAGCATTCGATTCATGTCCTGCTCTCTCCCCCAAGCAACCCATCCTTGCCCAAGGCGAACCGTCGCAAAAAAAAGCTTGAGAAAAAGGAGAAGAGCTCAGACAAGCAGTGAAGGCCATGGATGATCAACATTTAGTTGAGATTGCCAGGCAATATGGGGGCAACCTGCCAGCTCCAGAGGCAGCTGGCCTCAGGCCCGGTTTTGGCGTGCAGCCAGTTCCTGACGACCAGGCTGGCCCCAGGCCGGGTTTGCCTCTGCGCCGTAGAAGCAAAGGCGCTTTGCTACGATTGCTCGGAACGAAGCAAAACTGTCAGACCTTGCGATCCGCAGCATTCCGAAAGCAAGCTGCCCACGCCAATAGCACTGGCCGAAATCGCACCAAAGATTTTGTTATACCAGATTCTTCAAGTGCAAAAAGGCAGACCCCAAGAGGAAAAGGCAAGTGGAAGCAATGGACCCCAGATGCGGTTCTCAGAGCGGCTTTTGCCAAAGAGAATATGGTGATACGACATGTCGCCGAACAAGTGGATGGAGGCAGCGCCAGTCATGCCGCCGATTGCAAGTTTTTTGCCTCTGAATTGATCATGCGGGGACAAAGGGATGGCTTGTCCAAATTCCTCGAGGAGGCGCTGAAAGATGTTGGGATGTTTGATTTTGCGCTGACCAACATGATCTTTGATGAGACGGAGCTGGAAATAAATCTGAAGTCCTTTGGACTCGGGTCCTGGTCGATCCTTGCTTCTCATGCTCAGATGACTTTCTGTGTCAATGACCAGACGCATGATTTCGATTTTATCCGCGCACCTGCGGCCCTTCCCAACAAACAGGCAACCACTATGTGGCCCGCACTCTGCGCAGGCGAGGGGGGCCTCTGGCCGGGTTTGTCCGCAGTGGCAGCCAGGGTCAGGGCGGTGCTGGTTACCTGCGACGCGGCTCCAGCGAACATCAAGCTCCTCTCGCACCTGCAGAGTGTCCTGGACCAAAGGACGTTGCTTCTCCCGCTCTTGTGTCTCCAACACAGAACGGGGAATGTCATCGAGCGAGTCACTAAGCTGTTGGGCGTGTTGACCGGAAGTTTTTCTGTGGCCAAGACATTACGTTCCGGCAGCGTTGTGAAAAGGCTAGCTGGTCACGTTCGAGACGTGCTGGCAGAGAATCTTCAGGTCTTTGACCGGGTTCCTCCAGGCGTTGTTGAAGAGTGGGCCGCTGGGCAAGCGTGTGCCAAAGCTATCTTTAAGCTTGTGCTGCAAGGGCGCGACGACGACAAAGCCAGCGGCGCCTGCCAAAGATTTTTGGATTTCTTCGCAAGCCCTTGGACAGGACCGACTGCTGGGGAGGGCTCGGGCCAGTGACTTTGGGGAATTAACGGACGCTGGAGCAGTTGTTGCGTTTTTTTAGTGCTGCGGTTTCAAACCAGGTTTGATAGGTGGTAGAAGATGGTAGAAGCGTCAAAGAATAGATGATGCATATGATTATATAAATATAATATAATTATATATATATGGTATTAATATTCTATTCATGTTATGTTTTTCTGTACCATATTTGACCTGACGTATGCAGAGAGCAGTGTGCAGCGTGTTTAAATGTTGCAAAGTTGATGTGCTTTTGGAGCAGCCTTTTTTGCTTGCTCAAATTTCCCTCGCGGTCGAGCCAGCTTCCACGACTCTGTGTCTCATGGTGGTCAAGGTGGTGGAGAAGGTAGGGAGGCCTACAGAAACCGACGTCGTGGCGAATTATGGTCTGTCTGCCATTTTCCACCCAGGTGACTTGCGATGTCAGACTGCGGCTGGCCTCTGGCCGAGTTCTGATCTCCGCGAGAACCCTTTGAGCCTGACTACCGCCTTGAACAAGTCCAAGGGCATCCTCGTGGCTGACACCTATGGTGGCGTTGAAGCCTATCGATGGGCACGAGATGCCTACAATGCCAGGCCATCTGTTTGTTGTTAAACACTAATGGTTAAGTTAGTCTCCAGTTAATGTTTTGTTTTGTGTACCTTGTCCTTTTTTTGTCTTTGAATTGAGCAGTTACCAATCAGGCACCCGATGCATGTGATGGTCGATATGTCGGCCTCCGTGCCTGGTTGCAATGGCAGGCTTTGGCTTGGAGGTGAGCAGGCCAGCACAGACGTAGGTCTGCTCGAGAAAAACGGCATTTCTGTCGTGTTGCCAGCTTCGCGCACTCCTATCCCGGCTGAGAGCCTCAACCACGTGGTCCTTGACTACATTGACGGGACGGCCTTAGCGAATGAGGACTACGACTTGTCCAAGTTCCTTAAGGTCGCTGACCAGGTTGTGGACTTGCTGAAGAAAGGCCACGGGGTCTTAAGTTCATGCAGAAACGGAGCTCATCGCAGCGCGACAGAAACGTGCGTTCTGATCATGCGACTCACTGGGTGGCCGTATGAGCAAGCAGAAAATTACATCTGCACTCTTCGAAACTGCGTGGATCTAAATTCTGTAGCGCCTCCGTCTGCTCACAGGAGGCATCCGGTTCGTCCGTCCGAGTTCCTCAAGAAGCACCAGGAGACGATCCTGGATGGACACTACGGCCTTGCAGTGAATGACATTGTCACGCCTGTGGCATACCGCAAGAAAATGCTGGACCTGGGTTTCGAATCCATTTCGACCAGGCCTAAGGCCAAGCCTGCCAAGGCTATCAGACGAGATTCTGGTTACTCGTCTTTTGAGCTTCTGACGGATCCGGCCAGTGCCAGTGGCCAGGAAACAGCCAAGGAGGTTGAGTTGGTTGCAGAGGATGTCCTAGGTGGAACCACCTTGAGTTCAGAAGGTGGGTCTTTGACCTCGTCTTCTGTGGCCTCTGGCCAGGTCCCTGAGCCAAAGGATCCACCCGCGCAGTCCCATTCACCTGGCAAAAGAAAGGAGTCTGAGGCAGAGGACGACTTTGCCGAGTTTGAAGTGGTTGATGATGATTTGGATACGAAAGAGAAGCGAGCGGCAAAGTTGACTTCATTGTGTGACGACCTGCAGACCCTCAATGCCTCGATGCTGAAGCTCCTGCACCCCAAAGAGACCTCCAGGCCACAGCAAAAGGCTATGCCAAAGCCGCCTTCGGAAGCGAAGAAGGATGAGGTGAAAGCCGAGAACAAGATGGACAAGATGGATGTCGACGAGGGTGCGGCTTCCCCGGCCAAGGTTGTGGCTGCATCCAGTTTCTAGGTTGTAGTTTATTCATTATTGTTTGTTTTTTGGGGTTTTCAACTGATAGCTGGGTCTTAAACGAGTAATTAGCAAGAATATAATATATCATAATTATAGTCAATTATAGTCATCAATTGTTTTGTGTTACTATATGGGAACATTCTTGTAAGTTGTAAGCTTTTAGGCTTATAGGCTAAAGCGTATAGGTCCAAATTGTTGTATAATAGTTGAAAATGTGCAGAGTTTTTTTAAAAATTCACTGGAATGTCTTGCTATTTTTGTGAGGCACTGAGGAGCCCTTTGAGCCAGATTACGACCCAGACGACCCCGAGCCAGAAGAACCAGCCCCCTCACCTCTGAAACCGGATGAAAGTGAGCAATCCGAAGAAGTGATGAAGCGGGTCTTGCGCTTGCTCGAAGAACAGCGCTTGCATAGCCACGCCTTTTTGGCGAAGTCCTCGAGGCAGGATTCATTCAGCGAGAATCAGGAAAGGATCTTTGCGGCGCTCATGGGTCCTACGCCTCTGGCGGTGTTGCCAATGCTTGATGATATGGCTGCCAGCCAGGCCCTGCTGCTCAGGGACAAGAAGGGCATGAGCCTCTTGCACTTCTCTGCGCGCCTTGGCTGCTGGGAGGTCATGGACCGCATGTTGCAGATTAATCCTCAGCTCTGTGACCAGATGACGTCGCCAGTTGGTCGTCCTGCACACTGGTCTCCCCTGATGATCTTGATCGATGCGGGGCAGGCGCGGGATCCACAGACCTTCAGGTACATGCTGGCGCGTTTGCTACAGGAGACCAGTTTGACGACCATCGAGGCCAGGGGTGCCAATGGGACTTCTGCCTTGCACATGGCGACGAGCAAAGGCATGTTCAACGCCACCAAGCAGATCCTGTACGCTGTGTACAACAAAAACAGGGCAGACTTGGCGGCCTTCGGCCTGGTTACTTCCATGCTGAACACGCCAAATGGTCGCGGTGCTGGCTGCGTTTCTGGGTTAAGGTTATTAATTGGGTTATATTGTTTTAGTTTTGGTTGTGTTGTTTCTTTTTTTGACGGTGTCGATGCAGCAGTTTGAAATTTGCAGGTTGATCTGGCACTGCGGTGCAACGTGGATTTGGCCATGTACCTGCAGAACCAGTGGAACGCACGTCCTCTTCTCCCGCCACGTGCGGGGTATCGCAGCCGGGATTCCAACACACAGTGGTTGGAGAAGAACCCCTGGTACAGCAGGGACATGGATTTGTGAGCAGGCCTCTGGCCAGGTTGGATATGCGGGGAACGGTCTCACAGCTTTCTCAGACCATAGACGCCTTTGCCCCGTAGGCCTGTTTTGCGGGCAGCACAAGCAAATCAATATTAGGTCATATATGAGTATTATTGGCGAATTGTCGCATTGTTTTGCACATTTTAAATCAGTAGAGCATGTGTATCTGAAACTTGTGTTGTGCAGCCTTGTGGCCTGGTTTTGCAGAGCGTCCCGCGTCCAGCCGACTTCCTCTGGCAAATTGCCAGATCTTCCGCTTGCGAGCGTGAAAAAAAAAGCATGAGTGAGAATGCAGAGGTTTTTTTCAGTTGTGTTTTTTTAAAGGTAGAAAGTTCAACAACTGCAGTTTTCAGTTTCATCAAAGAATGGTGCTGGTTGCTTCTTTGTTTCCCTGTCAGGACCGCCTTGCCACATCTGCTCCGGGTGCTGCGCTAGCAGACTGGAGTCCGTGGATCGAGCGGCGGCCCTTTTTCAAGAAGTTTTTCTACATGCGCTGACAATCCCGGCGTTGAATAAGTGGACGACCGTAGCGCCGTCTATGACCTTGGTCGCAGCGATGCAGCAGTGCTACGACGTCGTCCCGCAGGCCTTTGGTCGGTGTTTTGCACGCGGCCAAGCAGAAGAGTCCAGCGACGACTCTGGGGGTGAAGACGCTGCATTGGGGGTTCCCAGAGACCAGACAAAACAATGGAGGAAGCTAGCTAGAAAGAGGCAACAGAAGGCCGCCTTCTTTTTGCAGGATCAAGAGTCCCGTTTCTTGACAATGCTCTGGGGCATTGTGACGTTCTGCGTCATGACCGTTCACTACTCCTTGTTCAAGCGGGGAACTTGGCTCACAGAGCGCGTTGAAGATGAGACAGACGCAAACCTTTCATTTTTTTTAGCAACCCAGCAGCCAGTCCAGCTGCCCGAGCCAGTTCTGAGATCGCTTCGCTGTTGGACTCTGTCCAGGTTGACGCCTGGATTCCTTTGGTTGGTTTGTATGGGCCTCTGCTCTCGTGGCCGCAGAGGAGGTTGCGAAGCACCAGGCGCTGCTTGCTTACGGAGGTTGGCCAGCTGTACAGGAAGTTGCTTGAACCATGGAAACGTTACCCCTGGAAGCTCGTGGAATTGCCACTGATGGAAGAGGCCATGAGGTTTCAAGCTGCACAAGATTTCTTTCGGGTCCGTGACTGCTGCCTGGATGGCTTCAGTGCAAAGCTCAAGACAGTGGTGGAGGATCCTCGTGGCCTGGTGGCTGCCAAAACTTTGAAGTTTTTAGCCTCTGTCTTTGACCGGTTGGTGCCAACGTCCACCTGCATTGAGCGGGCTTTTGCTAGACTAAGCAGATGGTGTGACCGTAAGGGGCCGAAACCTCAACTGTCCACGCTTGCCGCAAAAAATGCTGTGTATCATTTTCGACACCTGACAGATCACTGGCGGGCCAAAGCTCGAAAGCTTGGTGTTATCCGCAAAGGCAAGAGTCACCGATGTAGGCCTGACTGGGCCCATGGTGTACGCAAAGGACGGTGTCGCAATGGGTTGCACATGTTTGCCAGAGAAAATGGTTTGAATCCTTCCGATGATTTGGCTCGTCAGTGGCGCTTGCAGCCTCGTGCAGAGAGGAGGCGCTTTGCCGCGCTGGCTAGAGCTGCTAACTTGCAGGCAAGAACTTTGCAGAGGTGCGACGCAAGGGCTGCCCAAGAGTCTGCTGCCCTTACTGGCGGCTTTTGGAATATGAGTGCAAGCACTGGCTTCCCAATGGCCAAATCGATCGTTGCAGAACATCTGCATTCTCTGAAAGATTATGCCAGAAATTTCCGCGTTTCCACTGATTCGCTGCTTCCTGAGAGCCCAAATAGTTTTGCTGGCGCACCAGCAGTGCCCTTTTCATTGTGGGCCTCGTGCCAGGTTGGAGCTTGCCCTCATGAACTGACGGCCCCCCAGCAAGAATGCTTCTGGTCTTTGCATGAAATGTTGGTGCTAGTGATTGGCAGCCAAAGCCCGGATCCCACGGTTGCATCAAAGGAGCCGCTTGTTCTGGAATTTTGTTCTCAGAGAGCTGCGGCGTCCCGCCAAGTTGTTGTTGCTTACAACACGCGGAAGAAACCCATTGATGCAGCGCTCATCGCTCTGCGTCCGCTCCCTCCATCTGAAGTTCCGCATCAGTTTCTTCAAAGTTTGGCATGCAAGACAGGCGTAGATGGACAATTTCCTTTGGTCGGGGACGTGCCAATGTGTGTCGAGCTGGCAAGCCAAGCGACTGATTGGGAGTTGTTTGTTCTCTCTGTTGGTTCTATCACAGACCTTCATCTCTTCCATATTGTAGCTGCTAAGCGTGTAGATTTCGTAGCCCTGATGCTTGAAGTTGGAAGCGCCAGAGAGACCAAAAAGGCTTTAGATGCTTTGAAAAAATGGAGAAGAAAAAAATGGCTGCAAGCCAATCCAGCAGCCATAGGGCAGGTGGAGAGCGGCAGGGACCGAGCAAAGGACGTGGCAAGGGCAAAGCTGCCAAAGGCGCAATGGAGAGAGCAAACAGACCAGACATGCATGGAGATCGTGACGACGCGCTTGATGACGGAGGCTCTTCGCAGTCGGACGAGGACTCTGTTGCTGATGTAGACGATGCTGAGGTTGACTTGTCGCTTGACCCTCCTCCTTCCTGCCCGCCTCTGGCGTCGGTTGCTCCACGACGCCGCAACGTGAGACGCGGTCATGTTTGGGGCTCCAGCCCAGCATTTCAAATCGCTCCCATCCATGCAGCAGGCAGTGCGGAGCCCACAGGATTTGGTGCGATTTGCGGCATGCACCATGACTCCGCCAACCCAACGCTGCAGTGCAAAAAAGCCATGTCTTGCGGAGGCCTGACCCCTGAGGAGTGCAAGCTTCGTTTGAAGCGCTGGCTTGTCGCCGGGTTGGATTCCGGCAGGTGGGGCGCCAACAAGCGAGAGAGCCATGTTAGCATGGGCGGCGTTCAGCTGTCCCATTTCGCTGAAGGCCTGAGTTTGGAAGACTTAGACAGAGCGGTGAGCCATCAGGAATAAAAAGGTTGCTTTTGTCAGCCTGCCTCAGCAGCCGTCAGCGTGCCCACAATCAATCACACGACATATGATATATTATATAATATATATATATATATATAATATATGTTTGCGCTTCAATTTCTACACAGCAAATGTTTGTAACAAAAATGGTAACGATAAATAAATAGACTAGATAAATATTTAAGAAAAAAATAAATAATTTATATATTTTGATAATATTTTAATGTTTTTGTCAAAACAATCGTAGAATGTTTTGTTTTTTATTTTCCGTACACAAATGTAGTTTTCCGTACACAAAACCTACTTTTCCGTACCCAAAATGTACTTTCCCGTACACAAAAACCCGTCAAAACATTTTGAAAAATAATTATAAATATATATGAATATATATAAAATATTATAAAATCATTTCTCTTTTTTTACAAATTATGTTCCAAATGTTTACAAATATATCCCAAATATTGTTCTAATTCTCTTAACATGTTTGTATTTATGTCACTGCTTTTGTGAGCGCGTCAAGATTGTTTCTTTGCTTGTCTCGCCTCTGGCGTTGTTCACACGGCGCTCCTTGTAGCCCTGTAGGCCCAAATAATTGACGTGAAATAATCTTTGGGGATTTTCTCGCCATGTCTCCTGACGCGGAGTCAGTGTCTTCTTCTTCGTCTTCCAGCTCAGATGAATCCGGCGCTCCTCCACCTCCGCCTTCGTCTGTGGGTTCGTCGGGTGGCGCTTTGAGGGTGTCCTATACTTCCAGAAAGTCTCGTCACTGCACCCTGTGCAATGCCAAGTCCACTGACCAGTCACCTCTGGATTATTCGGAGGATATTTTTCCAGAAGTGCAGGGAAGAATCCCGTGGAGATCTTACGAGAAGGTCAAAATGGATGACGGAGAGCAAGTTCGTGTGCCCTCTGGAAAGCTTGGCTTGATTTGCTTCAACGTCTACAGAGCCCTCGGTTTCTTTGCCGCATGCTTATCACCTCGCCTCTGGCGTTGTTTCCAGCTTTTCACATTCAGACAGGTTTCCATGGATGGAGGCAGCTTTTGTTTCGTACAGTGTAGTAATTTGTTACTGAAACTGTAGCCGTAAATGTTTTCTTCATTGCAGCTAAGGTTTGCAGGCCACGTACAAGAAAGTTGAAGACTACTTCAACTGGGTCTCCGTGAGAAAAAATCAGGCCGAGCACGTTTCGTTCCTAAATGCAAGAAAGGGTTGGATCAAGCAGCACAATGAAGGAGGACCCGACTGCAAGAGATTGCAGAGCAAGAAGTCCCTTCTTGAAGCCAAGAAGACCCTCAACGTTGTGCGCAACGTGGGCGGTCGGTTTATCGCTCCCAAGAAGAAGTTTGTGGATAAGGACAATTGGAATGAAAAAGAGCACGGAGTCTTGGACCCAAACAA
This sequence comes from Cladocopium goreaui, assembly GCA_947184155.2. Lineage (NCBI taxonomy): Eukaryota > Dinophyceae > Suessiales > Symbiodiniaceae > Cladocopium > Cladocopium goreaui. Next base: position 438,567 of record CAMXCT020006711.1, on the reverse strand, counting down.
GGTCGTGACCGAACATATTTTCGGCAAAGAAATTCAGGGCTGCTGGATCTTGAAAGGGAAGAAAGGTGAATACGATTTTGAAGAGTACCAAGACACCGCTCTGCAAGAAAAAGAGCAATTGCACAATTCAGCAGATGCTCCCTTTTCTGAAGAAGCTTTGGGCCGCAAACGCAAAGCCATGATGGACGAGTTCGTGGAAAGCTCCACTACGAGAGACAAGGCCAGTGTGGAAGGCCAAGAATTGTCCATGCAAGGTTTGCTTGCAGCCATCCAAATGGGACATGATCCATCTTCTGGTTCCACTGGTGAGGCGGTTTCCACCGTTTCCGCCTCCGGCGAGGTTCAAAGCCATGAAGCAGAAGAGGAGTCCACCAGCGACTGCGCGTCAGAAGAGGAAGAGGCCCGCCCAAGCCTTTCGTTCGCCCCCCGACCGCCGAAGGCCAAAGCCCATGGCAAGCCTGCGGCGAAGCCTCAGGCTAAAGGAAGCACGCAGCCGTCGAAAGCTCCAAGTTCTTCTGTCGTGCCTGTCCCTGCACCCAGTGCGCCAGCCGCCAAGAAGACCACCAAGACAGAGCCTGCTCCCAGCAAAGTTCCCAGCAAAGGGACAAAAGCTTTGCAACAAAGCGGCAGCGACCAAAGCTTAGAGAGCGCAGCGACGCTGCTTGCAGACGGTCGGGCCCAGAGGGCCTTGAAGAATTTGCAGGAGAGTGTTGCCAAATGGAAGTCCCAGCTGGCAGACATTCGGGTCGACGATGCGCCTCCTGCGCCTGATGCCCAGGCTCAGACCAAATTTAAGCAAGCGTGCATAGACAGAGCCAATGTTGCCAAGGCCTTGGCCCGGCAAGCCCGAGACTATGGCAAGCGCATGGACAAGAGTTCCAACAAGGACAATTTCTTAGGGGAGCTCGAGGAACTGCAAAAGGTGGAGTTTGCTGCTGTGGCTGTCCAGGCCTTGTTTCAGATAGCTGGTGCGCAGAATTCAGCTCCAACTGCTGTTGTCAAAGCCTTTGAGGATGCCAGCGAGCATGTTGATCTCTTAGGCTGCAACGCTCTCGGAGCAGGTTTCCAACTCAAGTACGCTTTTGCAAAGGCGGGCTCGCATTGTTTGTACCAGGAGTACGAAAAGTATTGCGCCGCCTTCTTGGGGTCTTCTGAGTTGATGAAGGGCCTTGCCGAGAACATTGGCCAAGATAGTCTGCAGAACCACGTCATGGCAGAAATGGAAGGCCGCCTCACTTTGGCTTTGAGGACCATTAAGCCAACCGACGTCCAAGCTGTTGTCAATGGTCTTGAGGAGCCCTCCAATCTTCAAGAGTGCGCTGATCTGTGCAAAGCGGTCATGGACGTCGGTCAGAAACATGGCTCTGACTTTTTGGCTTCTGGCCTTGGCAAAGCTTGCACGATTGCCTTTGGCATAGTTAGTTCTGCAGATATTGAAGTAACCAATGACGCCCTCAAAGAGATTCAGTCATTCAGGGAGGGCGACGCAAAGGATGAAAAGCCAGGAGCTATTATGGTTTATTTCCTGGAGCACACAGTTGGTAAATCCTTAGTGGATTTGGCCACTGGCCGGGTTGGAGCTGGGGAGACCGAAGCAGTTGCCACTGAACATCTCAAGACCTTGCAAGGAGAAGTGTCCAAATTGCAATCAGTGTGCTACGCAGGCTCAGTTGCCGGTGTCCAACTCATTTCTGCCGATTTGGAACCAGTAGACAAGCTTATTGGTGATTGCCAGAAAAGCATCGCATGTCTGAAGAGCGGCAAGGACACCAAAGGCAAGAACGCAAAACATGAGAAGGCAGACGCAGCAGAGAGCAAACAACGACATCGAGCGCATGATCGCCTGGTGGAAGCTTTGAATGAATACAAGGCCTCTTTCGCAGAGCGGGCGCGGGAACTTTTGCTGCAGGAGTTGAAAGCAAACCTTTCTGAGCAGTTGCTCCTTGGACTGGAAAACAGCTCTACGTTTTGAGTTTGTGCTTTGAACTGCCCGGGACACAAGTGACTCAAGTCTCTTTGTCATTGATATATATTGATATATAGAATCATATAGACATATACTAAGAGGTCATGCACGGTCTGTGGGGTATTTTCTTTCCCTGCGAAGGCAGACATGAAGTCGTAGTCCGCCTTCAGCGAACTATTCAAAGTCCCATGGTATTCCGAAAACTAATGTAATATTGTAAATCACATCATATCACTAAGTATCCAGTATACTCCAGCCTATTATCAGAATGCAAAAGCCTTTGGCATAGTTGTAATCTTAACCTTTCACAGACCCCGGTATTATATGAGTAGAAGGGCGTTCTTTTTCTCAACGTGTGACTTTGAGGCGTCATCTCTGCAATGCTTTGGACAGTGACTGCATGGTCACAGAAGAAGGCACTGGACAAAAAGCGCAGCTGATCGATTTGGAAGAGATCTGGCCATGCTTGAAGCACACAGCCGTCATTGCCCATTCGTTTTGGGCTACTTCGACGGCCTCTGGTCAAGTTAGCAAGGTGCTGCAGGATTACGAAAGCTTGTCAGTTCAGTTGTGTTCCATGGCCAAGTTTGTCTTTTTCCAAAGCCCGAAGTTCAAGGGAAATGCAAAGCAGCAAGTGGATGTTAGCGCTACGGATCTGAAAAGCTGGGTGGAAAAGCTTCCAGAAAAGTTGCTTGAATGGGTTGGCGCTGATTTGACCACCTCTATGAGAGTCACATTCTTGTCTGTTTGTGAAGAACACCAGGGCTCATTGTTTTCAGCAGGATTAGATGCCGTCGCTGACGTGGTTAAGAAATGCGTTGGTGGACCGCTGCCTGCGTGTGATAATCTCCTGCAGCAGCAGCTGCTGATGAAAATTCCGAAAGCGCATAGCCTCAAGCCTGTCGTCACAGCGTTTCTCAAGGCGTTTTCCCTTTTTCTGTCAAGTTATGGTACGCGAGGGGTTTTTGTGTCACAGAAATGAAATGGACATCGGGTCAAGTTTTCAGGTCAGGCTGTGCTTTCAAGCTAATTCACCAGCAGCCTGTATTGTCTGCAGTGTGCAGTAAATAACTTTTTGATAACTTATACACAGATAACACTTAACTTACACTTATATATATATATGTGTGTGTGTGTCATGTGTGATGTTTGGTTGCAACGCGTAGTCTTTTTTCAGCATGTCCTCTGCTCCTCTTTTTCCCCAGAAGAGCGTGTTTGCAGGTTGTGGGCCATGAAGGAGGCACCGATGACAAGCACAAGGAGGTGGTGGACCTGCATTCAACAGGCAATCTTCTTTGTGATGCTTTCGGTTTGCAACCGAATGAGGCGGATTTTGAGAAGAGCTGCTTGAAGGATGCGGTTCCTTGGCTGGAGGGTGTTGCTAAAAAGCTTGCAAGATATTTTCTTCAGAAGTTCGAAGACGCGACCGCCAAGTTGAACGCCGGTGTGAAGAAGGTGATTGCAATCAAGATGCCGAGCTTGGACATGGAGGACGAGTACCGGAAGCAGGGCGTGAGAGTTGTGGGTACCCTTGCTCAGCTCACGGCTGCGGTAGAGGACGACATCAAGACTTTAAGGGATGTGCGACAAGCCCTGTCCAACCTGAAAGGCATCAAGTTCGCTCCGCAAGGGAAACCTCCAGCTGTGGAAGAGATATGCGCTTTCCAAGCAAGGTTTCAGGATCCTTTTGCTCCGGCAACTTACGAGCTTGATGCTGGCAAGCATGCAAAAGAAGCATCCTTCCATGTGGCCGCAGTGGCTGCGTTGTGCTTGCTTCGGAGTGACGGCATGAAAAAGGCAGACAGTAAGACTACCAAGCAGGTCGCAGACGTTGCTGTTACTTTGCGGGGCAAACTGGAGCTCGTGGCAGAAGATTCTGCGGATCTCAAGACAGCCGGCAAGCGATTGCTCGAGGAGTGTGAGAAGTACGGAAAAGTCTCGCCAAGGGCAGCGAAAGCCAAGGCGGCGACAGAGACTAGCCACAGCTCGGCATCCAAGAAGTCGCGAGTCGCTGAGGCACAGGATGCCGGCAAGAACGTCAACAAGGAGGAAGCGTCCAAGAATGCGACAGACACTCAGAGCACACCGCCGCCAGAGAAGGCAGCTGCAATGGATTCTATCCCAGTTGCAGAAGAAGGCGCTGAGAACCCGGAGAAGAAGCCGGAGGAGACAAAAGAAAGCAACATAGAAAAGGACAAAAAGGAGAAGGAAGAGAAAAAGGAGAAAAAGGAGAAACAGGAAAAAAAGGAGAAGAAGGACAAGAAGGACAAAAAGGAAAAGAAAGAAAAGAAGGAAAAGAAAGAAAAGAAAGAAAAGAAAGCAAAACGCGACAAGAAAGACAAAAAGGAAGGAGACAAGAGTGGCAAAAGGAAAGGGAACAAGGAAGAGAGCCTCCAAGCAGGAAAGGCAAAGACGGCAAACAAGAAGGGAAAACCGCTGGCGGTCAGCCCCAAGAAGAAGCCTTTCGCAGCGCGGCAGGCTCAGAAGATGAGCCCTTCGAGCAAGGCAGAAGGGCGTGGCCGTGGGCGTGGGAAGGGCCGCGGCCGAGGCCGAAGTCGAGCGACAGGCCAAGCAGAGGACGTGGAGTAGATGATGGCCTCTGGCTTGGTTTCCGTCTTCGACTCGCCAGCCCGAGCTCTTCAGCACCGCCGCCGATGATCCATGCTGAGAGTTTTGATCATAGCCTAGCTTAGACTTTTGAAACAACAGGGATGCGATTGAAACAGTTTGAGCTGCCGCGGCGCCGCGCGGGACGAGTTGGAATAAGCCCTCAGCTCTTAGATTTTAATCTAAGTTGGAATGAGTTTGGAAAACCAACTCGCTTCTATTTTCCTTTGTTGAATAGCTCATGAATGACTCATGACTCATGAACATGTGGCTCCACCAGCAGCCGGCTTTGTTTTGATTGCTTTCGCTGTGATGTATTCACCGAGAATCTCCACTTTGATACAGTAGGCAAAAAACGTAGCAATGGCAATGGCAATGGTGTATCAAATTTACATCATGACGTAATTGAATCATCCCCCATGTATAGCTCACTATAAAGTGGACATCCTTTGCGCTTATAAAGTGGGTTTCCGGTCGCCACTTTATATACCGACAATGGGGGATAAAGCCGTGTTTTGCGCGAGAAACATGCCCTTGGACCTGGAAGATGACTTTATAGCAACGTTGGCTTTCCAGTTTATACCCGGCTGGTTCCCCACAAGGAAACGACTCAATATATGCGGCAATGCATTTTATAGACCGTTGGTTCCCTTCAAAGAATGGCCATAATATGTCACACCATCCACTTTATAGAAACATGTCTCCCCAATGATTTCGGGCCAATATCTTTCTGTTGGGGCTGTATACATGGCAAAGCACTTTATAGAGTGAAACTTGCCCTTTAAGAAGAAGAATTTGTGCTGCATCCAGGGCACTTTATAGAAAGAAAATTGCGGCAGAGCATTTTATAGAGTCATGAGATACATCACCCAAATCACTTTATAGAGCTGCCCAGGACCCCATTCACCCTGAGGACCCCATTCACCCTGAGGACCCCTTTCAAGGGAAATCTTCTTCTCTATAAAGTGGCCAGTCCAGGTAAAACCCCTGAAAAAACAGAATCTATGTTGGACTGGCCACTTTATACCCCCTCCCCAAACAGAGAATGCCTCTATAAAGTGGCCAGTCCAGGTAAAAACCCTGAAAAAACAGAATCTATGTTGGACTGGCCACTTTATACCCCCTCCCCCAACAGAGAATGCCTCTATAAAGTGGCCCGTCCAAGTAAAACCCCTGAAAAAACAGAATCTATGTTGGACTGGCCACTTTATACCCCCTCCCCCAACAGAGAATGCCTCTATAAAGTGGCCAGTCCAGGTAAAACCCCTGAAAAAACAAATTTTTACCTGGAATGGCCACTTTATACCCCAGCCAGTCGGCTCCAGGACTTTGACCCGGAAACGGAAGGACTGACAACAAGGTAAAGGGGGAAAACTACAACGGAGAGGTACAACGGGAAGGCTACCACAAGAAAATAAGACATGTCACGTTTATATACGTTTATTGTTTTCAATGTGTCATATAGATTGGCGATGATTGGTATATTGAATATGTTGTAGATGTATTTGGAACATATGTATACCTATGATTCACACATCAATTTAAATATATATATATATATATAAATCATAAACACATGCCAAGCCAAAAACTTTTAGCTGAGTATTGTATTCCCAATCTGTTGGCAAATGTCCAGCCGATTCACCATGCGTGACCCAACAAGATTCAAACTATGGATTGTTTACTTTTGAAAAAAAAATACTGGGTGAATCTACGTATATCTATGACGACAATCTCCCAAAATCATCCTAAAAATCTATGGACATCTATGGACCAAAACCACGGCCACATGCCCATCCTCTATAAAATGGTTTGCAAGAAAGTTCAGCTCTATAAAGTGGTTTGATCACGTCATTTCTGGCAGCCCCACCCTCTGTATAAACTGGCCGGTCCATGCCCATCCTCTATAAAATTGTTTGCAAGAACCAGTTTTTTTTTCGAAATTAAACAATCCATAGTTTGAATCTTGTTGGGTCACGCATGGTGAATCGGCTGGACATTTGCCAACGGATTGGGAATACAATACTCAGCTAAAAGTTTTTGGTTTGGCATGTGTTTTTGATTTATATATATATATTTATATTGATGTGTGAATCATAGGTATACATATGTTCCAAAATACATCTACAACATATTCAATATACCAATCATTGCCAATCTATATGACACATTGAAAACAATAAACGTATATAAACGTGACATGTCTCATTTTCTTGTGGTAGCCTTCCCGTTGTACCTCTCCGTTGTAGTTTTCCCCCTTTACCTTGTTGTCAGCCCTTCCGTTTCCGGGTCAAAGTCCTGGAGCCCACTGGCTGAGGTATAAAGTGGCCATTCCAGGTAAAAATGTGTTTTTTCAGGGGTTTTACCTGGACTGGCCACTTTATAGAGGCATTCTCTGTTGGGGGAGGGGGTATAAAGTGGCCAGTCCAACATAGATTCTGTTTTTTCAGGGGTTTTACCTGGACTGGCCACTATAGAGGCATTCTCTGTTGGGGGAGGGGGTATAAAATGGCTATTCCAGGTAAAAATGTGTTTTTTCAGGGGTTTTACCTGGACTGGCCACTTTATAGAGGCATTCTCTGTTGGGGGAGGGGGTATAAAGTGGCCAGTCCAACATAGATTCTGTTTTTTCAGGGGTTTTACCTGGACTGGCCACTTTATAGAGGCATTCTCTGTTGGAGGAGGGGGTATAAAGTGGCCATTCTAGGTAAAAATGTGTTTTTTCAGGGGTTTTACTTGGACTGGCCACTTTATAGAGGCATTCTCTGTTGGGGGAGGGGGTATAAAGTGGCCAGTCCAACATAGATTCTGTTTTTTCAGGGGTTTTACCTGGACTGGCCACTTTATAGAGAAGAAGATTTCCCTTGAAAGGGGTCCTCAGGGTGAATGGGGTCCTGGGCGCGCCGCGCGCGCGCGCGCGCGCCAAAAAGGTGTCAAAATTGGAGTCATTTTGGCGCGCGCGCGCGCGCAGCGCGACCAGGACCCCTTTCACCCCAAGGACCCCTTTCAAAGGAAAGTGTGTTAGAGACATTCTCTGTTGGGGGAGGGTATAAAGTGGCCAGTCCAACATAGATTTGGTTTTACCATAGATTCTGTTAACGAGTTCGATATAGATATTTGTCTGGCTGTCGGTTTCGTTCGGTTTCGAAGTCATTCGAAGTCTTTTGGGTTCCCCATCGATGAGATCGATGATATTCCCCCAAGGTTTGAACGTGGCCCCTCAACTTTATAGACAATCATGTCGATGCTGCCATCGTCGCGATTAAGAAAATCATCGCTACTACAACGATCGTTGTTTAGCCGGAAATCCACATTATAGTGCCACTGTTCTGCACAAGTATTACTATCTGGATGTTCGGCATCTCACTTTATAGTCATGGGACATGTTCACAAGTACCCTCAAAAACCTGCATCGAGTTTTATGTTTTTACGCGGCCAGGCGACTTTATACAAACGTTGGATTTTGACTTTGTAGACAAAACATGTTGGCTTTCCACTTTATAGACTCCAGACATGTGGCCATTCCAGTTTATACCAGGCTATTCTCTATAAAGTCGGCCGCAAAGCATCTAGCGGGCTATACATGGGGGATATTGAATCCAAACTAAGCATGAATTGAGCCTTTCTGCTGTCGTACCTGCCATGGAGCAGCCGTTCGACTCACCCCAGTCTCCGCCTCACAAAAAGGCGCGCGCGCTCCGGAAGGAAAACTCAGCCGACGCATCATTGATCCTGTCGGCTTCCAGCCGGGTTACTGAGGCATTCAATGTTGTTGAAGGCACGCTGCTGCCAACTCTGGCCAGGGAGAACCTGCAAGGCTTCAAAGCCGTGTTGCCGCGAAATCATCCGTTGGCCCTAGGCTTGGTTGGTGGAGAGCAAACCCGAGCAATGGATGATTTGGAGTTGACCTGGGGGTCTTGTTGCTCTGGCAGCGAGGGCGTCCACTATGTAGTGGAAGCGTGTGCCCAGGCCATGGAAGAGACAGGTTTGCCAGTCACTTTCCAGCACGCGTTCTCATGTGAAAGCAACAAGGCCAAACGATCCTGGATTGCTGATGTCTTGTGCAAGGGACAAGTGTTCAACTCTGACATGCACGAAACCTTTGCTACTCATGCAGAAGTTGGCTGCATCTTTGAAGATATCAAGGATATGGGCAGTGAAATGAGCAAGTGCAGCCTACATGGAAAGGAGTGCCCAGTTCCTTCGGTTGATTGCTTGTTTATAGGAACGAGCTGCAAGGACTTGTCCAGAGCCAACAGCTCCGTAGACAAAAGCAAACTGGTTTTGTCGCAGGAAAGCAGCAGAGGAGCCTCTGCGCAAACCTTTCGAGGCATGCTCAGTTATTGCCAGGGTCACAGACCGACGTTGGTTTTGTTTGAAAACGTGGACGCAATAGATGACAAAGTTTCCAGCAACACTGAAACAAACCTTTCACTGCTCATGAACGCCATGAAGGAACTGGGCTTTGAGGGCCAAAAGATCATGACTGATGGCCAGGAATTTGGGCTTCCTTGCCGACGTCGAAGGCTCTATGTGATGTTCATCGACAAAGAAAGCAGCAAGGTAGACACACAAACCAAAACCTTGAGCCAGATCTTTTCAACTTTGCGGACTCTGGTGACTTCTTGCATGCGGTCGCCGCCTTGTTCCAAGGAGTGCTTGCTGAGCCCGTCAGAACCAGATCACTTGGAACTCTTGGAGAAAGCTTTGGGGGAGCACCAGAAAAGCGCGCAAAAGGCTGCCGAGAAGAAAGCACCTCCACAAACATGGCTTGACAGACACATGGCCTATGCAGATGATTTGGGTTATCGGTGGGGGTCTGCCGTGGATGAGGAGCTGGCAGGCAATAAATGGTACCAAACTTTGTCCAAGCGGGAGGCAGATGCCTTGGTTTTGTCTAGGGTTGCCGATCCAACGTGTGAATTCCGCAATGTGAGCCAGAGCGTGGGCCGTATCAACTCAGTTAGCCAGATTGACAACAAAGGAAAAGAGGTCGCGCCGACCATGTTGCCTGGACAATTGATGTGGGTTGAGTCCCAACAGCGCATACTCACAGGCTACGAGGCGTTGATCTACCAAGGTTTCCCTATCTTATTATATCTGGCAAAGGCTCGAAGTTTGCCACCCGCTTGCAATTCGCAAAGCTTTCTGACTGACATCGCAGGCAATGCGATGGCATTTCCTGTGGTTCTGGCCATCTTCCAAGCCACGTTGGCCTCTGTGCCCTGGTTGCCTGCGCATGACAGTGAAGATGAGGATGATAATGATGAGAATCAGGAGGAAGACGCGGCTGATGTTGAGACAGCTTTGGCGGCCTTGGCCCGTTTGCAGAGATAGGCCTCTGGCCGGGTTTTGCACCAAGGTCTCACCCCAAGATTTGCGGCCGCTATACAAGAAAAAGTTGGGAACTTGCTTGCGGGTGGCCCTGTGTGATGTTGGGGACTGGAAAGAAGTTGGGTGGATGGTTGAAAGTTTTTTGTTTTTTCAAGGCTGGGTTTTTGACGTGTGATTGCCGCGTGTTGACTAAATACTAAAGACTAAAGTCATATGATTCATATGATTGAGATCTGTAGACACAACAACATCCAACAATCCGTTGAAGTGCGAATAGTTCCTGTTGTTATTGTGGGCAGTTGTTAGAAAATGATCGCACTTTTTGAATGATAACAGAAAGTAAAACATGCAACAATACCAGATTTATGCATGCCTTGCGAATGAACAAAACAGCGTCACCACAGAAAGAACGCACATTTTTTGATGCGGAAAAATGAAAATTGTTTGTTTCAGATAACACAGCCGAACAATTTTTCAAAACAAAACCAAATCTTCACATTCCAAACGATCATGAAAACATTGAAACATTTTTCTGAATATTTTTTTGAAATTTTGAACAAGTTTAAAACATCTTAAAACAATTTTCCGAAAAAACAAACAGTATCAAAACAATTTTAAAACAATTTTAAAACAATTTCATTTTATTTTCAAACAATTTTAAAACCAATCAAAACAATTTTAGAACAATTTTAAAACAAAATTTATTTTTTTCATTTTATTTTAAAACAATCTCCGAACAATTATGGAAATTTAAAACAATTTTAAAACAATTTTAGAAACAATTTTTAATAATTCAAACAATTTTGGACATTCCCTGGGGGCTCCGGAACCTCAGCATTTCTAAAAACACCTAATACAGAGCAATGCAGAGCAGTAAAGTTGACTCCTTTCTGTCATGTTGCAACGTTGATATATGATACATGCGTCGTATCCTGTGCCTTTTTCCCACAGGCTGAAAAAACCACATCCACAGCATTCAGCTGTCCTCTACCACCAGGTTGGCAAAGCGCATTTTGGACTTGACATTTGCTCTTAATTCCACCTTCAACATCCTGTAGCCATAAACTTCCACTTGGCACATGTTCTTAGTTGTGTTTCAATGATGCGTCGCACAACCTGGTGTCTCACGTCCAGTGAATTTTCGGTCGAACTGGGCCAGAGAGAGAAAACTGTGCCAGACTCGGCCATCAAAATACTGCAGGTGTTGACGTTGTGCATGTGGATAGATTCGGTAGACGCGAGCCGGTAGCCCAAAACCAGTGACAAAGAAAAATATCAACCACTGCCAATGCTTACAAGTCACAGGCATTATTGTGGAATGTCCAGTACTGTACAGATTGATTTGTACATGGTCCGGGTTGGACATGATGCAGATGCACAGTATCCACTGACGAGCCGAAACTGTCCATTCAAGCTTGGGGCTTTGGCTGTGCGCAGCGTTGTTTAGCATATAGGAATGGACTAGATGATAGAAATTATAATAGATGGATACAAGTTCCGTATTGGTGATACTAGTGATACTCAACATTACTCAACACCCTAAGACTGAGTTCAAACTTAGTTTTTGCAGTTTGCATATGAATTTCATCAAAGCAATGGAGAGTTGCATTTGTGTACAATTCTGTGATATTGTGTGTGTGTGGAATGTTGAGAAAGAAAAAGGCAGGGACTCGAAACCAATCTGTCTTGGATTCTTGGATAATCTTTTACCCTCTGGTAATTTAACATAGCTATGGAAATTCACCATTTTTAATGGGAAAATCCACTATAAATGGCCATTTTCAATAGCTACGTTAAATTACCAGAGGGTACATCAATTTTCCAAGTGGAAATGGTCCCTCTGCTGGGTTTCTCCAGCCAATTCCCACAGCTCCCAAGGATGTGAGGTGCTTCCGTCGGAGCCGCTGATGGGCCAAGATAAGTGGTTGGGAGGAGCTCTGGATGAAACGGTGCATCAATACATGCCACAATGGGGACATGTCGTGACATGTCCCATGATGGCCTAAGGGGTGTAGGCCTAAGCCATAAAAAAGTCTGGTTGGGGTAGCAGATGGTAGCAGTTCGTGTTTTGCAGGGTTCAGATACAAGAAAGATGCTGTATGATGCTGTATGAATCTATCTGAAGATCTTGGCGAAGGAAGATAGGATGTAACTTAGAACTGATATTGCCCAGAAATGATGGTTGTTGCATGCTGTTACATTGTTGATGCTAGGTCGGTGGTTTCAAGTATTTTCAAGTACTGTAGTTTGACTCTCCCTCTAAGATGGGATTGATGATGCCAAACGAGCAATATGCTTCAGCTGGGTTGAAACCACCAACCAGCTTACCTTTCTGGCAATTCCCTTGAGAAATGTCTCACGCATTCCAGCAGTGAGGAGTCCAATCCTTGTGTGGCAAATATATCTATGGAGTGCCCGGAAAAGCCAAACAAGTCCTACGTCTCTTGGTGGCAGCTGTGGCAGGCGCTGATCGAGGCAGTTGACAGTTGTTTCTATTGAACTGATGGTTAGGCTTTCACAAGAATGGCTAGCCAAAAATTCAACCTGAACTACCAGGCAGGATACATGATTATCAATCGTAGGGGTTGGGGTACCTACTCAAATTTCAGACATACCCAGATATGAAAATCTATGGGCTGGAAAGTTGGCCTTCGCGCGCAGCCTTTTTGCGGCCTTTTTCATGTTTAAAAAAATCGGAATCAACTGCATTCCTTTCTTTGTAATTATATGTATATATATATATACACATTATATAGTTTGATTTGCCATGATTCAAGAAAAAATAAAGTGTTGATTTATCTTTGGCTGCACCGGTTCACCACCCCATTGAATCGCTCGGTTTAGCATGGCGTCGCGTGGCAGGTATCGAAATTGCCAGTGGCAAGGTGGCACCTTGGCCAAGTCATGGGTCAGGAGGAGATTTGTCCCATCCATCCACAAAAATCCACCATCTACCCTCTGGTAAATAAACATAGACCCTGAAAATCAACAATTTTTAATGGAAACTAGTCTTCCAACCCCGATGACTGCCAGGGTCTATGTTAATTTACTAGAGGGTAAATCATGTTTTTTCTTTGTTTTTCTGTTAGCCCCCGCAGTGGAGAAATCCGACATGGCTTCTATTGCTGCGAAGCTGTTTCAATCTGGCTCCACAGCGTGTGCGGTCACAATTTCCTCCGTGCTTTCATGGCCCCCGTTTGATGGCCCTTTGCATGCCAACACCAGAGCTGACAAAAGATGATGAGCGCGATGAGCTGGGCTCTCGCTGGGATTTTCTGGCCGCTGGGTCTAGGGATGAGGGCAGTTTGGGAAATTCCAAGGCAGCAAGTGATCAGATATTTTCTTCACTATTCTATAATGAATATATAATGTGTATATATATATATTATATACTGTATATATATATGTACGTGCGTGTTATTCAAATCATGAAAAGTTATGTACATTAACACATGCCCACAGATAAAATATAAATACATATATCTATATTGTGTGCGCATATGTTTGCACACATATCCAATTTGCGCGTTTCCTTATTCAATGATTCATTGCTTATAAGCACCGTGTTTTGCATTTCACAAGGATTATCCAGAAGACCAAGCCTGGATCCTCTCTGCTCTGGATGTGAAATTTGCTGAGCAGGAGCTGCTCCCCAAGATGGCCAATGTGTTTTGCTATAAATGTGTGGTTTGTATGCATACGTGTATACTTTGGGTGCCGCAGGTTGTAGATAGAACCATGTTTGTTTCTGTGCGATGGTTTGCCATAGCAGATCTAGATGAAGGCACAGGAGGGCCGGGCTGGTGCACCAGGAGGCGCTGATCCGGCAGCTGCTTGAGAATGTGAGAGAACCCAAGTCGCTTGGATCTGGGATGCTGTGATGGACCGCACCGGAATCATCCCCAAATGACCTTATTTCTGGGGGGAGGGTTGCTTGCGAAGCATATCATTATGTGGCCCTTATTTCAGGTTAGTGAATTGTTATAACTTACCCGGATGCTGATAGATGGGGACTTCGCTGCTGTGAGGTTGTTTATGAAGTGTTTGGGGAGACGGTCAGGTCAATTTAAAATTGCCACCATTAGCCGCTAAGCATGTCAATTCGTCAATTGAGCAGCAAGACGTGTATCGATATACTGCGACACCAGCGTTTGGCAACCAAGCGCAAGAAAACATTGATGAGCGATGAAACTTGTCGGAGTTCAACGTGCGCTTTACGGAAAGGCCGGCGCTAAATACGGGCAGCAAGGACAGATACGCTGGTATATGTGCTTCCGCCAATGCAAGCTGGCAGCCGCGCATGTCCATGATACTGTATGTACTATTGTCCACATAATAATATGTATATACATAGGCTTCGACATGCGCATACATTCGTATAGTCATATGTTTAAAAACATCATTCAAGACATCAGGTCAAATTTCTTCAGTCAAATGTCACCCAACTGTGCTCTTATCACGATGTTGTTGCTTTTTCACCGCTACTTGGTACCTTATGGGCCCTGGGAGCTGGAGTTGACAAGCCATCGTAGTTGCATGCGGTTTTTGCACCAGATTCTGGCTGAGAACATTTCAGAACTCAGAACTTTGCAGCTTGAATATCATAATTATGACACTATCATCATCATGTTCTGGATAGTTTCCAGTACTTCCCCCATATTTTCCTGCATTTTCCCATATGTTCCCATATTTTCCCTCTATCGTTTGCACAAAAACTTCTCAGCACCAAGGCCATCAATGTACGGCTCCGTCGCGACGTTTGACAGCCAAGTGAAGGATGACTTCTCGCCCAAGGACGGCGGGTTTTTAACCCAGAAAGCCATGGTTTCCCAAGGAAAACGATCTACAAATTGGTGGTTGTTTCATATGTCAATCAAGTGGATGGTAAGGGTCGAAAATTGGGGGGATAGGATTAGATCATTGGATCCAAGAAGTGAGGCACATTTTGGGGTTTGTGCTTTTTGGTCTGTGTTTCTGTTTCCTAGTGGTTTCCAATCTACCTCTGTCAATGCAGTAAAGGTGATCGCCCAACATTGATTCATTTCGGGGTGCGAAGCAACATGTAATTCAGCCAGGTAGATGGATCAGGCCAGGCATCAACTGCTAAGCATGGCTCAGTTGACCCTTCTAGATCAGTGTTGCCCATTTTGTGGAATCTCCTTTTTGGCCCACCAGTAGAAACAATCTGGTTGGTGGCTTGGAATTTTGGAACATGTTTTATTTGTCCTAATATATTGGGAATGTCATCATCCCAACTGGCAAACTCATATTTTCCGAGAGGGGTAGGTATACCACCAACCAGCAATCCAAGATAGGTTCTGGATCCAAAGCAGCAGTGGCTTTATCCATGACGCCGGGCAGGGCCTTGCGGATGGCACACGTGCAGCTGAGAAAATTCCGGAGGCCCTGGAATCTCGTTGTGGCTATGGTTCAAGAAATCATGTAGGGTTCCAGAATGGTCAGAATTGGCCAACAAAATAATGGGGACTGGTTCATGGCTCAGAATCATCCATTTATTTCAATTTTCCGGATCCAATGGGCACCAGAATTTTGAGCCGCAGCTTGGTGAGTTGAGACGGCAGCAGAGCGACAGTTGAGGCATGTGTTCCCAGTTTGAAACAGATGTGTTGAGAACAGGCGTCATGTCGGAAGCGACAGAAAATGATGGCATTGCATTAGTTGATCAGGGACATGCAGAAGTAATGTTGCATCCTGATTAGTAGTATAGCTAGGTTCGCTATGGTTCGCTATTGTGCCAAAAAAATATTCAGGGCCCCAGCAATGTTTGGAAGGTTCACTATTGTGGCAAGAAATCTTGGGAAACAATTTTTTTCGTCCAAAAAAATGTTTGTGTAAAAACAAGAACATTTTTTCTGAAAAAAATCTTGCTTGTCTCCCTGTCCCCAAAAAATCAGACCGCTTATTATATAAACCCTTATTGAAGAACAGTTTTTCCACAAATTTCCAAGGCACTGGGCCATCAGAGGGTCCAGTTCACTTTAGTAGGCTTGTTCTCAAGGTTCACAATTGCAGCAAGCTTTTCCAGAGCTGATCCTGGAGCCAAGAGAAGGAAAACCACCTTTTACAAAAGCAGTTGAAAAGTTCAGAGTCCAAGCCTTTCCCAAGAGAATCAGACCGCATATTAAACCCTTATTAAAGAACAGTTTTTCCACAAATTTCCAAGGCACTGGGCCATCAGAGGGTCCAGTTCACTTTAGTAGGCTTGTTCTCAAGGTTCACAATTGCAGCAAGCTTTTCCAGAGCTGATCCTGGAGCCAAGAGAAGGAAAAACACCTTTTACAAAAGCAGTTGAAAAGTTCAAAGTCCAAGCCTTTCCCAAGAGAATCAGACCGCATATTAAACCCTTATTAAAGAACAGTTTTTCCACAAATTTCCAAGGCACTGGGCCATCAGAGGGTCCAGTTCACTTTAGTAGGCTTGTTCTCAAGGTTCACAATTGCAGCAAGCTTTTCCAGAGCTGATCCTGGAGCCAAGAGAAGGAAAAACACCTTTTACAAAAGCAGTTGAAAAGTTCAAAGTCCAAGCCTTTCCCAAGAGAATCAGACCGCATATTCGAAGGAAGTTTAGAAGTCGAACTTCCGACAATATGGACAGATGAAAAGCAGAGCAGGGAAGAGGCAGAGAGAAGAGAAAGATTAGAAGAAAGAAGAGGTGCGGACCACTTTTGGCAGTTGAGATGTCGAAAAAGTGCACGCCGTTGTGGCGCGAAGCACATTTCCAAGTCAAAATGTACAAAGCACACCATGGTCGGAGCACTTTTGGAAGTTGAGATGTCGAAAAAGTGCACGCCGTTGTGGCGCGAAGCACATTTGGAAGTCAAAATGTTAAAAACATTAGGAGTCTCGGACCACTTTTGGAAGTTCAGATCTCGGAAAAGTGCACGCCGTTGTGGCGCGAAGCACATTTGGAAGTCAAAATGTTAAAAACACTAGGGGTTCGGACCACTTTTGGAGGTTCAGATGTCGCTTCGCTTCACTACACTACACTACATTACACTACACTACACTCCACTACATTACACTACAGGACATTACACTACATTACATTCCAGTACACTACATTACACTACATTACACTCCAGTACACTCCACGACACTAAATTACACTACAGCACACTACATTACACCACACTACATTACACTGAATGACACTGCACCACAGATAGACAGGTAGACAGACAGACAGACAGACAGACAGACAGACAGACAGACAGATAGATAGATAGATAGATAGACAAATAGCTAGAAAACTAGACAGCTAGATAGATAGGTAGGTAGATAGATAGATAGGGAGATAGATAGATAGACAGACAGATAGATAGGTAGACAGATAGATCAGTAGGTAGGTAGGTAGGTAGGTAGGTAGGTAGGTAGGTAATCAGAGAAAGATAGAGAACAGAGAGAAAGAGAGAGAGAGAGAGAGAGAGAGAAAAAAAAAGAGGAGACCTCAAGCACCTTTCAGTCCATCAGTGGCTTCGCTCTGCCATCCGTGATTCACAACAACCAACCTCTCCTATAGGTTTCCTATTTTTGAAACTTCCGCCACCGCCTTGTGCGGTACTACTGGTAAACCCTTATTAAAGAACAGTTTTTCCACAAATTTCCAAAGCACTGGGGCATGAGAGGGTCCAGTTCACTTTAGTAGGTTTGTCATCAGGGTTCACAACTGCAGCAAGCTTTTCCAGAGCTGATCCTCTTCCCGTTCCCCTTCCTCTTCCGCTTCCCCTTCCTCTTCCCCTTCCTCTTCCTTTTCCTCTTCCTCTTCCTCTTCCTCTTTCTTTCTCTCTCTCTCTCTCTGTCTCTTTCTTTTTCTCGTTCTATCTTTCTCTTTCTCTTATTTCACTTTGAAAAAAAACTTAAGGTGGAAAAGGTAACGCAGTCAACGTGCTGAACCCTACTCACTACAAGGTACTACAAGCACTATAAATATCACAAGTTCATCGGCAAAAAAAAAGGTTTAATTTAGATTTCAATTGTAGCCAATTGAAATCCTTACTTACGTGTAGATTTGTTCTTGGGGAACCGCCTTTTTTGCGCACAACTCTGAAGAGGGTATAGCTGTTGTTGATGTGTGTGGCCTCACACTCAGGACGAAACATTATAGACGATCTCCACGTACATCATGTAGTAAACCATGGCAGACCCAATAGAATATAATGATGGCCCCAGCATGTGTGGATGGTTCAAATCCCAGCCATTTGGGGGATGGTTTATCGTGGGCTTTGCCACCTCTGAAGGCCTTTGACCGTGCTTGCAGCGACCTTGGCAGCGTGGCCAGTGTTGAGCTTGCGACCTCCAGCGATCGGCAAGTTACTCCTCCTAAAGCCTTTTCCAAGGAGAGAAGAGGCTCGGCATCATTTTGTGGGGATCAGTAATGTGGGATATTGTGGGTTTGTCTGAAAGCGGGGCACCTGTAATCACAATGGATTAACATGTGTTTTTTCTTTTGAGTCAACTGTTTGGATAAACCCGTGCCATCTATGGGACTATGAAGGGGGGAACGCATGAGAATGAACATTTGCATACATTTGTAACTTCCAGGTACTTTGATGTTCACCATACCAGGCTACAATGTGTTTCTCTATTTGATGGGCTTAGGGCTTAGGAACTAGGACACTTCTTTTTTATCTTTTTTTGCAGAGGTCCAACCTAACAGCCAAAACATGTTCAACTTTCTCAAACCCTATATTCTTTTCAGGGCGGAGTTTTAGGCCAGTGAAATCCGTCGGTTTGTTGGTCCTTCTTTGGTCGTTTCCCTCCAGCCGATCCCAGCCCACTTGTCTTCCACGCATCAGACATCAAACTTCTGAGTTTAAGATACTCACAACCCATTCCCCTGTATGGTTCTTGGACCCGCACTTAGGTCAGTTGGTAAATGTTGGTGGGCCTTTCACACATGGAGCATATGTAGGCGATCCTGTGTGATCCTCACAATGCTAAATGCTTGGTGTGGATGTCCATGGTGTCCATTGGTCCATTGATGTCTGTTGAGAAAGGCTGCTTATGCGAATCCTGCACCATTCAAAAAAAGACCTGAGGATCCCCTGCGTGTGTTGTGTTTGCGTGTTCCTGCAGTTTTTCAATGCTGAAGCTGCGAGTCGCTAAGGAAAGTCGCGAGCGTTGGGCACACATGTCATGAGCGAGAGGTGCTGCAGCTGCAGATCTGATGCAGATATGATGTTCCTTTGTTCCTTTTTGGTGTCTTCCTTGGCGCGCCATTACACACAAAGTCTAACATGTAATGTGAAAACGAATGGATCACCCTGATACCACTCTTTTGTTGCCCTGTTTCCTGCAGGTGGGAACCGGATCCGCCCATGAAGTCCTTTGTAAAAGGACCTTTGGATGGCTATATGGGCATCGTGGTGCCTCGTTGATACAAAAATGGGCAAAAAAAAGCTGTTGGTGGAGCTGAAACTTGGGAAATGACCACTAAAATTCCCTCCAAGGTGGTTTGGATGGATGGTATGATGATGGCAAGTTTTTTTTCCTCGAGAATTTTAAGGTGGCCGTGGATTGATCCCATGGCACCGTGGATCGCCAGGTCCTTGTGAACTTGACTTTCATGATTGTGATGACTCAGTGGATGGGTCTCTTGGCCCGAATTAAAGAAGATGCTGGACATGTTGACATGTTATGACATGTTCATTTACAATGATTTTTTTTAAAGGAAACTATGAGATAAGAGGAGGTTGGCTGAATCAAACAAACATCGCTGGATTTTGAGTTCAATAGGGACATTTAATATGGAAAATCGTCCTGGGGTAGAATGAAGCAGACCTATCGCGGGGCCATGTGGTTGATCAGATACTTGACGGAGTCGGTCTGAAGATTGGGAATTGATGGGAATTTGCTTCGGGTGTTCTACCTGGTTCGGAATAATCATCCCAACTGACTTTCATATTTTTCAGAGGGGTAGGTATACCACCGACCAATACCAACCAGCTAGTGTTTTCAATAGTTTTCCATAGTGTCAGTACGCAACCAAACAAATCCCTTGTACAAGGCACTGCCTGGCTTCCTATGGCACCGGTGTGCAGTCCTAGCCGTGCATCCACGGCAGGGCCTCGATTTTGAGGTTCCAAAGCCAACGAAAGCCTTGGTCTTCCCAGTCACTTAGCGGATCACAGCCATGGCATGGCCGGCAAGTGAAACCGTGATGATTGGATAATGTGGGTCTGTCTGAAAAAGGGGACACCCCAAAGTCCCTATGGTTGATGATCATAATTCTAAGCAATTTCCGTATTTTTTCCCATAAAAATGGGACACATTGGTGGCATCCCCTATTTTCAGAAAGCTCTTGGTGCCACATTTCAGCATCAGCATTTGCAGACGCTTTCCCCACCACGGGATCCATGTTGCATTTCAATTCAAAGATCAGCAAACCGTTGGCGGTTGACTTGGTGCTTTCTTTTTGCTGTGTTTGTTCATTTGGTTGGTGGTTTGGAACATGTTTTTCCATATATATATAATTATATATATATATATTGGGAATAATTTATCCCAACTGACGAACTCATATTTTTCAGAGGGGTAGGTATACCACCAACCATGTTTGTTCCATTTTTTTGGAAGGAAAAAAACATCGCGCCCTAGGGTGCCGCCATTGGATGTCGGATGTGACGGTCGCGAGGTGAAAACCTTCCCTTCAATGAGATGACCTTCGAAGTGGCGGCAACTTTGAGAAATTCAGGGGGAATGAGTAGAAAGCGAAGAATTTAACATATTAAGAATAAGAATAATAATAATAGTAATAATAGCAATAATAATAACTAGAAATAAGAAATAAGAAGAATAGTTGACAATGACAATGATCATGATAATAATAGTGATTATAATAATGATCATAATTAATAATGACAGCCTGCACACCTGCTGGGTTTGTTCCGTTTCCCAGCTGAACCGTTCCTGAGGAGTACGTGTTCTTTACCTTGTACTTGCTAGATGTGTTGGTGCGAATCTATATCCTGGGCAAAGACGCTTGGAGAACCATGTGTCCCCTGAAAGGTGCCGTGAGACTTTCAGAAGACGAGCTACGAACTGAAATCGAAGGACTGGAACATGCTGAAAGCTTCAAAACAAGCCATGATGGATGAGAACCGGGAATATCGATCTTCCAAAAACATCTGAAGTCATCATCTGTGGGTTTCTTTACTAGTAGCTATATACAGTATGATACAGCATCGGGGGATTGAGGGAAAGCGTATGGATCTTTGTGAGCGCGGGACATATTTGGCAAAAAAGCATCAAGTGACTAAGGAGTGGATCTACGACCCACGTCAAGGGATCATGTATTTGAACCTCTTTGATGCTTGCTTGGTGTGTCTCAACATCTTTGAGCTGTTTCTCTTCCCCATTCTGGTGGCTGGAATCAGCCAAGACTCTTGGATGATTTTTTGCCATTCAGCAAGAGAAGTTGATGAGAGGTTGTAGCTTTTCTAAACACAGGGTGATTTTTCCTGAGGGGAACGTGATTGAAGCATACTAATCCACTTGAACTAGATTGAATCACATTGAAACTGATCAAACCCCTCCCAGGGGGCTTGATCCACAACCATCGTTGAGGGGTTGGCGAATTGAGGATCAGCAATCCAACAGTCTGCGGGTGGTGAAGCTGATGCGCATCGTTCGGACCCTGCGCATCGTCAAGGCCCTGGCCGTCTTCCGGCAGCTGCGCTTGTTGGCGCCTCGTCGGTGATGATTTCGGATGATTTCGGATGATTTCAAGATTTTTGGGCTGATGATTAAGCCAATTCGCATGGGGTTCATGGATTCCCGCTCTGGAGACTCTTGGAGTTTGGAAGTTGGTTTCCATTTTGGAATGACGACCCCGTTGAACACAGCAGCCAGGTTGGCACATGTGTGGCCAGCATCGGTGCCTTGTTTTGGTCGATGGTTCTTCTCTTGGTGCTCAAGTTGGGCTTTGCACTCATCATTTGCCGCTTGGTGCTGGAGGAGGTCAGTACTATGCCAAGCATAGAATATGTATAGACTGTATAGATGATGATAGAATGAATATGAATGAATATATTACGTGTAGATGTATGATGTAATTGTGCATCTATGTGTGTATATATATATACATATATATATATATACATACATACATATATATATATACATACATATATATACACATATATATATACATATATATATATATGTGTGTGTGTGTCAACGGTCGGGAAAAGTGTTGTCCTAGTAAGTAAGTGGGTTACAACCATACCAACTCCAGAAGATGGGATAACTAAATGTACCTTGCAAAGCTAGACGTCTCTGGGGCTGGACGGGGATGCTCAATTAAATCATTCCCACGATGATTTGCGCAGATGTACCCCAACAGACCCAACACTAAACAGGGTTTCTATTCTCTTAAGCATAGGGGGAAGGATCACCGGTATTACATGGCATGGTATTACTCAGTGAAGAATGTCAACAATTCATTCTGCCATATTGGTTGCCTTCCCGCATCGGTCAAGACAGGCGTTTCATGGTGCTCAAGATTTGTCGATCAGATGGATCAATCAAAAACGCACTAGAAAATACGGTTGCAAGCCCAAATGATATTGCAATATATCACGAAAGGTAGCTCCTGGAGGCCTACCTTTACGAAGAAAGTATCGCGGTGTTCCCTGCCGGACCCAAACAGCAAGCTCAGGATCAGAGCGTCCCCCGCCAGACCTCAACTGCAAGCGCTACAGTATAGATCGCAGTGTTCCCTGCCGGACTCAAACAGCAAGCTCAGGATCAGAGCGTTCCCCGCTGGACCTCAATTGCAAGCGCTAGATGGCAGTGTGCCCTGCCGGACCCGAACAGCAAGCTCAGGATCAGAGTGTCCCCCGCCGGACCTCAACTGCAAGCGCTAAATCGCAACGTTCCCCGCCGGACACGAACAGCAGGCTCAGGATGAAAGTGTTCCCCGCCGGACCTCGACCACAAAGAACCCCCGAAGATATACCGGTGGTTTAAAGAATGTCAGAAGATATGCCAGAAAGCATGTCAGAATATACGCCAGAAGGCATGGCAGAAGAGATGCCATATAGAATGCCAGAAAGAACGTCAGAGCACATGCCAGAAAGATCCAGAAAGAATGACTTCTAGATGGTATGTCAGAAACTATGTCAGAATAATGGACCAGGGTGGGGATCACTCGAAATATTTTTTGACCTTCTCTTCCAAAGTGCTCCGCGCACTTCAGTGTTTTTGGATTGGATTTTTTAACATTTTGAAGTGTAAACCGAGCTCTCGCTGCAGTCTCATGCGCTTTTTGTCGACAGCTTTCCCAGATCCAGGCCTGAACCCGCGGAAACACAGACCCTACTGTTACTGTCCCGACCCGAGGAGCCACCATACCTGTAAAAGCACGGGTTTGGCGCAAAAAGTGGGGTTGACTCGTGAAGTCACGCGCTCCCGAACTGTTACTCGCATCTCCTGTTCCCACCTTCGAAGAACGTTCATCCACAATTCGGAAGTTTGCGAACTAAACTTCCTTTTGTTAATTAGATGCAAGCATTTGTTCTCAACCCATGTCGCTTTTCAAATCATCCCAACATCCAGAGGTCAAGCGCTGCAGGGCTTCATAGTGGATACGAATGTATCTGGGTGGCAAGATCCGAGCGCACTCTTCCATGGAGTGTGATCATGAACCCAGACGCCAACACAAAGATCAAAGATCTCAACATGTTTAAGACTGCCACGGGTGGAGGTGGACCTTTGGTGTGCATGGGACATCATGGGACCATCATGCCTAAACGAGCGGAGCATGACCACATTTCTGTGTATCGAACAAGAGACATACAGACTTGATCAGCTCTTCATTGATGAAGTTCATGTTTGTTGTAATGCCAACACCGGGTTAATACCCCCCCCATAAGGTCAGATGGGACCTTGTAGAGCACCCCTTAATGATAAGCACCTCTGAACCATAAAATTTTGGATATGGCTTACGTCAATTAGATCTTCATAGAATTCCATCGGATTTGATAAGATTTGATTTGTTAAAATCTCATGGATCCCACAAGATACCATTGGATTTGATGAGATTTGATTGCTAAAACCCCATGGGCCCTATAAGGATTCCATTGGGTTTGATGAAATTTGATTGCTAGAATCTCATGGATTCCCATAAGATTCCATTGGGTTTGGTGAGATTTGATCGGTAAACTAGCATGGATCCCACAAGATTCCATTGGGTTGGATGAGATTTGATTGCAAAAATCTCATGGGCACCATAAGATTCCATTGGGTTTGATGAAATTTGATTGCTAAAATCCATTGGATCCCATAAGATTCCATTGGGTTTGATGAGATTTGATTGCTAAAATCTCATGGGCCCCATAAGTTTCCATTGTATTTGATGAGATTTGATTCATTTGATTGTTAGGATCCCATAAGATTCCATTGGATTTGATTGAGTTTTGGTTGCTAAAATCTCATGGATCCCAAGAGATTCCATTGAATTTGAGGAAATTTGATTGCCAAAACTCTATGGATCCCAAAAGCCCCCAGTGGATTTGATGAAGTTTGATTGCTAAAGCCTCATGGTTCCCACAAGATTCCATTGGGTTTGATGAGATTTGATTGCTAAAATCTCATGGATCCCATAGGATTCCATTTGATTTCTAAAATCTCATGGGCCCCATAAGATTCCATTGGGGTTGACGAAATGTGATTGCAAAAATCCTATGGGCCCATTGGGTTAATGAGATTTGATTGGTAAAACCTGATGGAGCCCAGAAGATTCCATTGGGTTTGATGAGATTTGATTGCTAAAATCCCTTGGGTCTCATAAGACTCCATTGGATTTGATGAGATTTGATTGCTAAAATCCCATGGATCCCATAAGATTCCAGCGGGTGTGATAGCTAAAACTCCATGGACTCCATAACATTCCATTCAATTTGATGAGATTTGATTGCTAAAACTCCATGGACCCCTTAAGATTCCATTAGATTTGATGAGATTTGATTGCTAAAACCCCATGGGCCCCATAAGATTCCATTGGATTTGATGAGATTTGATTGCTAAAACTTCATGGAACGCACAAGATTCCATTGGATTTGATGAGATTTGATTGCTAAAACGTCATGGAACCCATAAGATAGCATTGGATTTCTAAAATCACATGGGGCCCAGAAGATTCCATTGGGTTTAATGGAATTTGATTATTAGAATCTCATGGACCCCATAAGATTCCACTGGATTTGATGAGATTTGATTGCTAAAACCCCATGGACCCTATAAGGATTCCATTGGGCTTGATGAAATTTGATTGCTAGAATCTCATGGACCCCATAAGATTCCATTGGAATGAATGGGCAAACCCAAAGAAAAAACATTAGGGACACCGGCTGTTGATTAATCAGGGGGCACCTTGGTTATTATTAATGATGGGCATGATGCTCATGGGGGGTACCCTTTGGGAGCTATCCAAGCTGATGATTTTTAAAAAGAATTTAATTAGAAATCGACCATTTGGGGAATATATTTTTTCAAATTTTCAATGATCAGCAGTGATGGGTTCTCATGGGCCCATAAGATTCCTTTGGGTTTGATGAGATTTGATTGCTAAAATCTATGGGTCCTATAAGATTCCATTGGGTTTGATGAGGTTTGATTGCTAAAATCTCATGAGTCCCATAAGATTCCATTGGGTTTGATGAGGTTTGATTGCTAAAATCTCATGGATCCCACAAGATTCCATTGGGTTGGATGAGATTTGATTGCAGAAATCTCATGGGCACCATAAGATTCCATTGGGTTTGATGAAATTTGATTGCTAGAATCTCATGGATTCCCATAAGATTCCATTGGGTTTGATGAGATTTGATCGGTAAACTAGCATGGATCCCACAAGATTCCATTGGGTTGGATGAGATTTGATTGCAAAAATCTCATGGGCACCATAAGATTCCATTGGGTTTGATGAAATTTGATTGCTAAAACCTCATGGATCCCATAAGATTCCATAGGGTTTGATGAGATTTGTTTGCTAAAACTTCAGGGGCCCCATAAGCTTCCATTGGGTTTGATGAGATTTGGTTGCTAAAACTCAATGGATCCCAGACGATTCCATTGGGTTTGATGAGATTTGGTTGCTAAAACTTCATGGAACGCACAAGATTCCATTGGATTTGATGAGATTTGATTGCGGAATTCTCATGGATTCCACAAGATTCCATTGGATTTGACGAGATTTGATTGCTAAAATCTCATGCTTCTGAGGTTGATGAGACATGATGAGAAACAAACAGAATTGGACATAAATAATTTTGTTTCAAAAAAAGGGGAATTTCAGCACTGGAGGAGTGATGAGAAACAAAAAGAACTGGAAATAAGGAATTTTGGTTGAAAAAAATGGAATTTCAGCACTGGTGGTTTATTAATCGGGGGTAGGCCAAAGTGTTTATTAATCTGGGGGGGCCACCTGTTTTTAAATTACAATTTTTTTGGGGGGCAGTGGTTGTTGATTAATCGGGAGGGGTTAATTAATCCTGACTTGACAGTATAGCATGGTGCAAACTTCACCCATTCTCATCACTTAATAATTCAGGTTCAATGATTTGGGTTTGATTGAAAATAGGTTTCCCCAAAATCCAATGCTTAATCAGCATGTTCCCATTAAAAATTGGAATTGCGGGGGTGTATCCCATTGTCAGACATGCCACTTTCTTTTCATTTTTGATTTTCATTGATTCTCTATATTTTTCCATCCTTTCTTGGTGGTATGAAATCAACATATTTGGCAACTACCATCCAGCCGTATCGTGAACTGCCCAGGCCGACCTCGATGCACGGATGGAAATGAACACACTCTATGGCAGTTTGGCGCAGGGACGATTTCCTGAGTTGGTACAGTTGGTTCACGTGTGTGTGTGTTTGCGTTGTCTTGTCATAGGAAGAAAGATGGGGATAAACCCTTATAGACTTATAGAAGTGAGAACATCACGTGCTGCAAGTAACACGAACGGAGATGGCCACTGCATACCGCTGACGATTGCAGCCCTTGTGCACAGGATCCTTCTTTCTAACATCACAATGGGGTTGTTTTTTGTTTGCTTGGTCAAGATGCAGGTAGTTTCCTGAAAGCTCTCTACACGATGTTCGAAGTCACTCATAGCGGCTCCTGGCCAGCTGTGGTGCGCCCCGTCATTGAGAAAGTGAGTCCCTGGTATGCCGCTCGGCGGCGTCAGGCTTACGAGTGGGGTGGGAGATGGGTAGCATGGCTATGGTTTTGAAATCATTAGGGTTCAACGGTACAAAGTCAAATTTGGTCAGTTCTAAACATCCTTTTTTGGGGTCTTTGAATTTGAGCAAGGGCCGATGTGACACAACTGGCCCCTCAAAAGTTGTGGATGCGGGTTCGGCTTTTAGCGTGCTATTGGGTAATGTCAAGGTAGGATTAATAACCCCCCCCACAAGGTCAGATCGACCTTGGAAGGTCTTTCCGAGTTACCCCCTAAATAAATGCCCCCTTGGAAGGGGTTGATTAATAAGGGGAACCCTCTGGTTATTAATGGGGAACGTGGGCTCAAGGGGGGTACCATGGGGTACCCTTTGGGAGCTATCCAAACTGATGATTTTTATAGAGAACCTAATTAGAAATCGATCATTTGGGGAATAGTGGTTTTGTGAAATTTCCAATGATCAGCAGTGACGGATTCTGATGTTCATGAGGTTTCAACTTATATAAGTATAGAATAAGGACACCATTTGAAAAGAAAGAGAGTTGGAAAATAAAACAAAATGGGATTTCAGCACTGGATGTTGATTAATTAGGTCCAGGCACAAAAGTTTTTTAATCCAGGGGCACCACCTGTTTTTAAATTACGTTTTTTTTGTTTTGGGCAGTCGAGGTTGTTTAATCCGGGTGGTTTAAGTAATCCTACCTTGACATTGTGCATATAAGTCGTGGAGGGTGGCACCCTTGTTGAGGCATACCTCCCCGAAGCATACCCGAAGCAAACCCTAAAATTGAGATAATTAATGTTTTACCCTCTGGTAAACTAACATAGCTATGGAAAATCACAATTTTTAATGGGAAAATCCACTATAAATTGCCATTTTCAATAGCTACGTTAAATTACCAGAGGGTAAGGATTGTTTTCTTGAGCTCTTGGCTCAAAGACTTGGTGCATCATGGTGTATCCAGCCACTCATTGATTCTGTCCGGACATTGATACTCTGTTCGCGCATGTGGTTGCCACGTGGTCCACTGGGGTTTGCGGGCTGTTTCGCTGAACCCTGGCTTCCTGTATGATTAGCTATGGGATGTTATAGTATCAAAACCGGGTACCCCAAATTTCATTAAAAAATAGAAATTGCCAAACTTTGCGGCCCCACTCGGCTGACGAGGCCGCCTTTTTCTTGACCTACCTAACTTTGGTGGTTTTTGCTGTGATTCGTGTGGTCACGGCGCTGTTCATCAAAGAAACCTTAGCCAGTGCCGCGAACGATGTTGCTTGGCAGCAGAGCTGCTGGTACCCCATATTGACAGACCAGTCGTCCAGTCCATCAATAAATATGAAGTCGTGCCATGAATCTGGTAAATAATCAAGCAAAGAATCATCAAACAGATGCCTGGTGCTGAACATGTAAGGGCAGTGGGTGATGATGCATTGGCTTCGCACCGGCCCACCAGACAAAATCTCATTGAAAAAGTAAGGATGTTCGTCAAAGACATAGCGGGAATACGGCCATGGTGTGCGTTGGTCAACGTGATTGTACGTAGGTGTTTTATCCACGGGTGTTGCTTCATCCATGGAGGGCACCGCCAAGAACAACCAATATTTGTATATTTTATATATGCAAGCATCTGGGTAGTTCATGAGAACGTTTTCCAGGTTTCTGAAGGTGATTTGTTTCAATAACATCGGTGTCGTTTAACTTTCAAAACGTCCTTGAGGGTTGTGCTATATGTCATAGATTGAAAGGTACAACCTTAAATCACCTAAGAATATCCATACCTGGGTTTCCAAACATGGCGTAACTCCATCAAAATTTTCCCATTCTGGGGATTCCCGTCCATGTGACGGCATTATACATGTGGTTATTCGCTGGCCTCAAATGGATACTTGCAAACAAATTTTCAATTTGTCAACAGATATATTCGCGCAGGTTTGCCGAAACATGGGACATAGCCCCAAAACCCATGGGTTCATTTCTTTTCCCCCATACGAATCGCAGTTTTGCAGCAAAAACATTGCCCAAGATGGTCAAATCGATTCCGCCAGGCAGACATGGTCATGGAGGACAAGCGGAGGGCCGATATAGAGACCAATGCCAAACTGGAAGAGCTTTTCTTGGCAGCTGCACCTTGCTTGTTTCAATTGAGGCAATGCAAAGCAAAATTGCGGATGTATTGAGCAAAGTTGGGGATTCAACAATGATTTCTCAGTTTTACACTGTTTTCCATCACATGGCCAGTTCCGAAATTCCGAAATTATCAATTTTATAAATGGGTTGTCCTAGCAGCCCCCTCTCTTGCAAAGGTCAGGACAACCATTTTAATTTTGAAATGGGAACATGGGTGGGTAATAGGACTATGTCATAGGACAGGAGAATAATCGCTATTATGAAACTATCTTAGATCTTGAAAATCTGCAAACTGTCAGGTCCCAGAAAGAACTTTTGGTTCGTAGCAGAGGGGGGAAATGGAAATCAACAAAGGTTGATACACCCCATTTTAATTTTGGCCAAGGGGAAATGGATTTTGTAAAAAGGTTGAGGGACATCGAATCAATTTTGAAGGGGAGGAAACATTGAGACTACATTTTTTGCAAAGTCAAATCGTATCTTTCATAGAATTGGATGATGGGAAAATTTACAGGAAACCCCTATATTTGATGGTAAAAACCATGGTTTCCTGTAGATTTTCCCTTAAACCAATCCATTAAGATAGCCGATGTCCACTGTTGCCGGTGGTTCTTGGACAGTCGCGGCTTCGGATCATCGTGGGGCATCTTTGCGCAGGCGTTTCAAAAAACGGAGCCGGCAGAGCCAAAGGTTGCTACCCAAAACAAAATTTGGGTTTGTCTGAAAATAGGGTATATTCCCAATTATAGCCATTTAATAGGGATAATGATCATTAACCATTGGGTTTAGGGGTACACTATTTTCAGACACACCCATTTGACGTTGGGGGGGACATCAAAATCTATAAAAGATTGAGGGACACCAGATTAATTGTGACAAGGGGGGAAACAGTTTTTGCAAAAATGTTGCTCCACGCTATTTTTATTGTTTAAAAAGATGAAATTTCTGCATTAGGTTGTGGTACAGGATTTCAATCTTGAACATGTAGAAGGGGGTGGTGTTAGCCAAATGTCAAGGAACAGGGCAATCATTTTGGTCATAGATCAAGAGGAGGGTAAAGTTGTTTCAAGTTGCCCCACAAGTGGAAGTCAAGGCCCACGGATATTATTTTTGAAAAGGTTGAGGCCAATCAAAATGATAAGATTATTTTCCCTGACTGGACCCTCCCGGGACGGGGATAATTATTCATGCGTGATAGTTGGTGGATTAACTTTGGGGATTGTGATTTATGATTTAAACCACAATCAGAAAGAAAGGGTATAATGATGGGATGGGATGATTTTATGCTCATTTCGTAACATTACCTCCTTTAGATGTACACGATGTGTTTTTACGTGTATATTTTTTGTGCGTATACATATATGTATGCATTTCTAAGAGGGAGAGCGAGTAAACGTTACACACGTACATCGTTGTTTTGATGTATTTTTGTAGGCGTTCTAGAGGTGTACATTTTTACATGCATATACGCACAATCAAAATTGTATGATATATTTTTGGATTTACCGATGCTTACATGTTGTTTCTATACATTTTCTTTCCTTCTATAGAATGACCTGCTATAAATATGGCCTACTCGCTGAGGACGAGAACCAGGATGGCATCTTGTCCCCAGCAGAATTTCTGGCAGCCATGAACTTGCCCAGTGTCAAAAATTTCTTGCACTCGATGGATGTGAATATCCGGGACATTGGGCCTCTCTTCGAGATACTTGATGATGGAAACTTGGGCCAAAAAATGCACAAACTCATGCCGGGAATGGAAAAAGTAACTTGTTTGGTTGCGCTCCCATGCGGGCAAACTATTTTTGGTGCCCTTGTTGGATTCAAAATGATTCAAAAACAAACCCTATGCGGCCCATTGAACTCTCCCAGATTTTGATCATTAGATCTTAAACAGTGGTTTTATCATGTTTTATCACGCGCAGGTTTGCGAACATGTCGGACATGTTCGCATTTGTCAACATGTTTCAACCACATTTTGTGCCGAAAAACTCATCGCAAGCTGAGGTGATGGGATGATCACGGTGTCGGAATTTTGTAAGGGCCTGCAGCAATTGAAAGGAGCAGCGCGTGCCATCGATATGGTGCCTCAATTGGGTTGACTTGTTTGGTGGTATTTTTTGAGCAGTGCGCACGGGTGTTTAGGGTTGCTGGTTTCATGCAATTTCGATTTACTCGTGCTTCTTTCTGGTGAAGTTCCATCATTTTCAATTGGCTGACCGGTCGGTGCCCATCATGTCATTTTCATGTACCCTAATCCTATGTATGGCATTATAACAATTTTTGACATTTTTGACAAACATGAATCATGAACAAAAAAACATGAAACAAGCAACTGCAACCGGTGTCATTATAATATAATATAGATGTACATTGTATTATGTACATTTATGTACTGCATACTTAATTACAATATTAAAATGTATTACAATGTATTACGGGTTCATCTCAATTTAGGCATGCAGGGAACTGATGCACAAAACCCTTGCAAGTCTGTGTTGCAAATTCAATTCTACTGGTGAGGTTGTTTTGCAGCATGAAAATGCGAGAGTGCTCAAAGAACCTTTGGCATCTACGCGTTTGGGTCATGGTTCGCCTGGTTGTTCCCCCTCAAGGCCAACATATGTTTTAATGTTTTGTTCAGAAGGATGTTCTCGCGATGGTGCTGTTCCCTCTAATTTCATTGCGCTTCAGCTACCAATCGACCCTCTGAATCCTCATCGTCCAAGCGCCAGAACTCCATTTCAGACACATAAATATGCACTAATCCAGCGCTGCACTGGACCTATTCCTGACAACAACAGAAACTTCGTTTGAATGGCTTCAGATGGCCGAGTCCAATCCACCAGCATCTGGGATAAGAGTGGACAAACTCCTCGATATCGCCCCGCCGCCTAGCGCTGCCGCCCAGGAAACTCAAAGCTGTCGCCAGGATGTCCAAAACTTGACGAGTCAGCTCCGGGTTTTGCGCTCGGAGCGGAAGACTGTGGCCCGTGAGAGACGTTTTGCGGGGCATGTAGATCCAGACGCTGCACAAAGCATTTTTCAGACCTGAGACTGCTGAGAGGCGGAGGCAGGGAACCTCATTTGGGAGAAGGTAATTTGGGCCATTGACCCATAAATATCCATAAATGCCAGGTGATATTCACCCCGCTTCGCGTGGGGTGGCCGCCCACACCGCAGGTTTATTTCGGTCCGTGAGAGGGGCTAAGGGTGGTTTTCCCCCGTGGGGGCTCTTCAAGCTAAGAAGTTTCAATAAGAAATCCTTCCAAAACATTGTTTTTGACAGTGTTTTTCCAATGTTTCCAGTCAAACAGACGGTAATTTACACGTTTTTTGCCATAAAGGCAGTAAATCCTTCCAAAACATTGCTTTTGACAGTGTTTTTGTAATGTTTCCAGTCAAGCATACGGTAATTTACACGTTTTTTGCTATAACGTCAGTCCAAAACACTTGTTTTTGCAGTGTTTTCAATGCTCTGGCATCCAAAAACCCTGCAAAATCTTGCTATGTACAATGTTTTTTTCATTTTTGGCCGTTTTTCCATTGCCGGAAAGCTACCAAAATGACCCAAAATTCCATTTCAATACCCTCTTGCGCTCAGACACCCAAAAATCCTCGAAAAATGTCGAAAACACCACCGTATTCTGGTCTCGGTGCGAAACCGTTTTTGGGCCCCCCCCCCCAGCTAAAGCTGATATAGCGACTGCTATATTAACAAATGTCATTGAGCATTTAGTGTTGCTGTTGCCCCCCAATAAGCACGCCTTCACCGCCAAAGCGGTGTGGGCGGATTTGCTCATTCTTTCATACTTTCATATACCTTCATGTTAGACCAGGCATCTACATTTCGGAGGGGCTAATTACATTATTTTGACCTATCCCCATTTCTGAACTTACACAAGTTGGAAGATGTCTTTCTGGCACTTGCCGTGGAGTTGCCACACTGAAAAGGCTAGAAAGGTTTGGATTTGCAAAAATGGTACGAGCGATGCGCTTCGTTTTCTTTCAACATTCCTGTATCGTAAGCCAAACTTGCAATTCCACTCCCCCAATACTAAAATGTCACACTAGAAACATCATGAAACATCTAGAAACATCTAGAAACATCTAGAAACATCTAGAAACATCTGGAAACACTTGTTTAAAGTTTAAACGTGTTGGACACCCATGTAGAGGCATTTATTCTTTTTGAATTATGGCAATGGCAATCACCAGGTCGCCCTCCAGCAGCTCCAAAACGTCGAAGCTGAACCGTGGGTCAAAACCCAGAGGGATGCGTCATCACTGTACTTATGTGAATAAAATTCAGCATATAATGTTCCAATTTTTTGGAATATATGATATGATATTAAACAATATATTCCACCCCAAGGAAAATAATTATTTGCCACGGTTTCTTAGGGAAAACATGGGTTTGACCCACGGCATCGCCCTGTCTGAAGCGGGGTGTGCCAAAGAGAAGGAGTGCCATGCCCTGGGCTTAACCAATGAATGGTGGATACGGGGTGTGTCAGAGATTGGGGGATCATACCGAATCATACCCCCCAAATGGTAGTTTCAATGGGGAAAAACGACAAACCGTTGGGGTTTCGGGCTACCACAAAGCCGCGTTTACACTATAGAAACTAAACCCACATAAATTCTACAGTGCTATGCACATCCATTCTCTACCAATGCCCCTCCCACATCGTCGGACGCATAGTGTTAGTTAATGGAACCGATCTTTGCTGGTGCCCATTATCCCTGCTGGGATTACCATCCATTGTATATCCAGAAATGCCCTGGGATCCACCTGTGGATACTCTGAATCAGTTGGCTTTGGTTCAAGTCTGATGGCGGGAGCCAGGGCAAAGTCCCAGGTTTCAAAGATGATTGGGGGCCCTCAAAACCACGAGTTTATGGCGGTTATAGTTTTTTTTCCTCTCTCGATCTCTCTCGATCTCTCTCCTTCTGTGCTTCTCTCTCCTTCTCTCTCCTTCTCTCTCCTTCTCTCTCCTTCTCTCTCCTTCTCTCTCCTTCTCTCTCCTTCTCTCTCCTTCTCTCTCCTTCTCTTTGCTTCTCTTTGCTTCTCTTTGCTTCTCTTTGCTTCTCTTTGCTTCTCTCTGCTTCTCTCTCCTTCTCTCTCCTTCTCTCTCCTTCTCTCTCCTTCTCTCTCCTTCTCTCTCCTTCTCTCTCTCTCTCTCCGTCTTGCTTTTCTAACAGCTTTGTTTCTCTTTCTTATTGGTCCTGGTTTGTGCCATTCGTGTGGATATAGCATGATATTTAGCCGTAGCCTCTTGATCTCTATATATTATAGCATACGTAGTTTTTTGTTGGCCATACCCATTGGAAAAAGTAAAAATGAACCATTTTAGGAAAGGATAGGCTCAGATGCCTCAGACTTGGTCCTATGGCTTGCGCAACATTTGAGACGTGCAATCCGACATGCCATGACTTGGATGGAGGAAGGATGGGGTTCACCAACAGGAATGCCGCTCATTCACTTCCAAACTGGCCTAAGATGGTGTACGGTCCTGTTTTGGTCCAAGAACTAACCAGCTGTAAATTTGTTCGGGCATTGTTTCTGAGAACATCTATAGCAGACAGACTTCCTTGCAACATCCTGACAGCATAACAGGGGCCAAGTGCCACATGCCAGTTCTTTTTACCATCCCTGGATGAATGGCATGTCGCAAAGCTGACACGAAAAACATCTTTAGACGCCACCCTCTCGGCAAAGTCGGAGTATGGTCCATCGACAAAGAACACACCGCGAAGAAAATGTCGGTTGTTTGGGGTGCATGGCAGGTAATACACCATATGAATGAATCCATATCTGGAGACTCTGGCAGGTCGTTCCTCACTGTTTGTAAGTCTTTCTCTATAATGATTTCAAAATACAGATGATGTTCAATTATGTAAGACTTATATCATAATTATAATAGTCGTTATTTTACAGTAAATGTTCCACCCCTCATGGTTTCAAAGGATGACCCGTGGATCAGACCACAGGGAAGGGAGAACTGAGGAAAGTTTCGTTAGATCTTGTAGTAACCCAAAGGATAAAGAGAAGTAATCCCTTCCCCAGTCATCCCCAGTTTATATTCAACACCCAGGAACCATGGTCTAGCATACGGATGTACAGGGGGTAAAGTCACATATTTGAGACCAGTTGGATCCATTTAGGTGCTTAGTCTGCACGTGGGGGTACATCGACTCCCCAGCAGGTCCGACAATGGGGCACCCCCAGTTCCGAGGGATTGACAGTTCATTTTCCATCATTTTCCCGATACGGATTGTAAATTTGGGCTCTGGACTATGGACCCTCTTTTTTTAGACTTTTGGCACAACCCTAAATATATTATATATTGTTCGTGAGACCTCCCAACATTCATTGTAATCAAAATCTACCAAACCTTCAATCGTTAAACCCAATCTTTGGGGGGTATCTTTATCTAAACATTCTAAAATGAACATATGTAACATATATACACAAATCATATAAATGCATAATTATAAATGCTATATTTATTATATATAATTATATATACAAACACATAAAAAACATGAAGAATCCTAGCAGCATCATGAGGACTTGGTCTGGTCACCTGAGGACATGGTTGGTGGGCCCTTCCGGGGCCCCTTCAAATGGCTTCGCGGGGCCGAATCACCGCTCGATGGCTGTTTGTACCTTGGATCTATGGATATTCATGGAAAAGCCCATGGTTATCAACCAATAAAAACCATAGGAACCATAGATATTACCCAACCTGGTTATTTAACCTAGCGAAGCCATTGCCTTTTTATAGATGATGAATGATTTATTTAAAAGTGTGATTTTCCATAGCTACGTTAAGAAACATAGTGGAAAAAAAAGCGACTCATATGAAGAAAACACAACGAACATTGTTTGGGGGATGTATTTACCTATGT
The DNA here is from genome assembly GCA_947184155.2 of Cladocopium goreaui. Taxonomy (NCBI): domain Eukaryota; class Dinophyceae; order Suessiales; family Symbiodiniaceae; genus Cladocopium; species Cladocopium goreaui. The sequence continues at coordinate 402,409 of CAMXCT020006711.1, read as the reverse complement.
GAACAATTCCTCATAGCCTCATATTTGATCAAACGTCACATATTTGGTGTTTACGGGATCAGTTGATATATCATTGGGATTCTTCACCCAGAGGATGATATTCCCAGGAAAATTTGGGATTGCGCATGGGCAGCTTGGAGTAGCCTGCAAACAACATCAAACCGGCTGAAGCCTCAAACCGGCCTCAGGTATTGTATGCCAAGCAATGCAGACACTGTGTTGTGCATCGATCCAGATAAGCAGCAGATGATGACCATTGGGGGGCCTTTGGAAGGAGATTGGAAATGGCATGGTGGCAACTTGGGGGACGTGCTTTGGCTACAGAGATCGAACAGTGTAATTGCAGTAGAAGAATTCATGCCATTGGGCATTGAACATCCTGCACTATCAAACTGAGGATGGCAACATCTATGGCATCCCTGCAAATGCCACGCAGGCCTATGATGGGATGTAATGGACACTCACTTGGGGAATGTTGATCAACTGACAACCAGGTGCCTCGCTTGGGGGTTGCAATGCTGAGAGAGCACCAAGCTTTCCTGTCAGTGAAACCCTTCCGGCTGCCAGCAGCAGCGACGTGTGAACAATGCCCCCAAAAAACGAACTGCTCGTGCTCAGATGTGAGTGTCTATGTTATGATACGACCATTCTCCAGCTGGAGCACTAAATTGATACAAGCTTCAGCATGCTTGTGCTGGAGTATTTCACGCGCGCGCACACACGCAGACACACATATTCTATACATATAATACGTATATGTAATTATATATATAATACATTATGAATTGATGGTGTAGATTACCAATACTACCATATCTATACCCGGAACCCGAATGACCCATCTTGTGGGGGTTTTGATTTCTAAAATGGAGGAGTTCACCAGCGGCCCAGCGGCAGGTTTTGAAGGTGGATCCCAGAACCAAAGAGGTGGAGATGTTTGGAGGACCCTTTGAAGGGAGACAGAAGTGGCACCTCAGATTTACTGGAAAGACATGGAAAATCAATGGAAAACCAATGGAAAACTAATGGAACGTCATGGAAAATCAATGGAACATCATGGACAATAGAGAATCATGGAAAATTATGGAAAGTCATAGGGGGTTACCTTTTTTCTGATGGACAAATTTTATGATGTCACATGTTTGGAAGAGCCATTCATGTTCCATATATTCCCATAGGTTCTATTCGCGTGACAGTAAAGGTGCTGTAGCTGATAGCTGGTGAACCTTTGAAGAAAACAAGAATCCCATGACCCCTGCGGGGTCGGGCCCCCCAGGTATGGAGGATTGAAATCCACCAACGGCTGCATCTATGGCATCCCACAAAACGCCTCAGGAGTCTCTTGAAGACCAATGCATGACGTGAACAACTGGCTTCAATAAATCCCAGATCGGTCTTTTGATAATCTTCAATTGGTATCTAAAGATTGCGTATCGTTTATTACTGGCTTATCGACATTATATGGATGGTTTTGGGCTATGTTGCATATGTGTATGCAATTGTATGCATATTTGCATTGTAAAGGGCTGGAATTTAGGCCATTGTTTTGAAAGTGTAATAACATGCCCAAATCAATGTGCCGAAGAGAGCCTGGTGAATGCATGATGGCTGCAACTTGCCGCTGAAAGTGGTACACTTGTTCAGCTACCCTGCGTCTATTCAAAACAATCATGAGAACCTGGATATTCAAAGTCACATGACTTTTAGATATTTTTAGCATCAATTAGATTTGAACAAACTCCACCAAACATTCTCATATCAAGACGGCTTTAACAAGAAAGCAGGGGATTCCTCTCACCAGTCGCATGAGGTCCTCAAGATTGACCCAGAGAGGGGCGAGTGCTCCATCCTGGGTGATTTGGGCCATGGCGGCTGGAAATACCATGGTGGAGCCGCCCGCCTGCAATTGAGAGCGGAGGGAGGTGGGAATCAAAGAAATCTTGGAAGGGATTTGGCGCTCTTCAGCAGCATACAAAATCAGCGGTTGGGTGTTTTACATTGTTTTACTGTAGGTGTTTTGTTGTTTTCCGCAGGTTTTGAAAATTCAAGGAGTGCTTCTAGCTGTGTGCTGAACGGATTTTGGATACAGTGCTAAAACGACCATAGTTGCAAGGGTCAAAACCATTTGCTCCCGCCTAAATGGACAGTTTAATACCTTCAACAAAAACAACCAAATCTGTGGCTCAATTTTTGCGTATTTTGACCATATTATGTGGTGCCCATGTGTTTTCGCATGACCTTTATCCAAACCCAGCTGCTTGGAGATGGTTGCACTGAGGTGGTGGCTGGGGACGGGTCCTTGATCTATGGCATTCCCTGCAATTCTGACTCGGTGTTGAAGATCGCCACTTGTTGAAGAGCCGGGTCAAAACGGGAGCTGGGCACCACTATGACGGCTGCAGTATCACC
>CAMXCT020006711.1:105000-392500 GCA_947184155.2 Cladocopium goreaui | reverse complement strand
GCTGCTGCAAATCCTATCAGACAGCAGTGTCACCTTCAGCACTTCCTCAGTGAGTACTGTTGTGGCTGCCACTGAATTGTTTTGTTGTTTCTGTGTTGATTTTGAGGACAATATCAGGTTTCATCACCGAAGTTCCGAATGGGCAGGACCCTTTTGAAGCTATGGTGTTTGGATGTGTTTGGAAGCCTGAGCACCACGTTTCTCTTTCTCAGTCAGCCATTGCAGGCTCAGGCGGAGAAACTTGATCCCAAGAACAAAAACAATTGATGCATTTAGCAGCGCGGGTGAAGCTGGCAGCTCTTGGGGTTTTAAACTATAGAGATTGATGTCCACGCCAGAAGTTTGTTCGGTGTCAATTTTTGGGATTTGTCAGTGCCATATCACACTACCGCAGATCGCAGGGTATAGTTGGAACGCAGGTTAATGACCACCATTGATCCACTGTCGTCAGAGACGCCAACACCTGATCTGCTGTTGTGGGTAAGGACGAATTCATCGAATCCACTTTGCAGGGTACCCTGTGACAGTGGCAAATGAAACGATGTTTTATGCTAATCAGCTAATCGGGAAACATCGGGAAGTAGAACCCCATTTTCCACAATCTCCCAGCCTAGTCCCAGGCAACGCCAGCTTCCAAGGTCCAACTCCTTCGCACAAGTGTCCTTGGCGATGGGATGCAGTCCTGCAGAATGCGTTGGGAAACCCAGCTGCCGCAGCTGGTGCAGCTGGCACAGGGTGCACTGGGTGCAGCGTTGAGGCTGAAGCGCAAGGGCTCCTGAGTGAAGCTTCCGCGAGCTTGGTTGGGGACGCCAGGGCTGGGAAGGGTGCAGAGTTCACCAAGAATGAAAGATGCCCCAAAATTTGTATCGTACTAGTAGGTTTGAAAATGATGACGAGCCATGTTTTGGCAAAATTTGAGACAACCCCACATGGAACTCCAAAATGCGCTCCAGAAAATAGTAGATCTTCAAGAACCAAGTCAAGGTTATGTCAACTGTTGGGGGTTTGCACTAGTGAGTTCATAACAGGATGGAAATAGCTCCTGATAGCACCTGTCAATGTGAAATCCCAATTTTCACACTCAGAAAGTCATCTATAAAGGCATGTGTTCCATTGCCAGTGTAGACTATCCATCCTTTTGCATCCATTTTCTGGACCCATGGAACGGCAGAATGAGCTGGTTTTTGGTGTATGGTGATGTGTATTATGGTGTTTTGGGCACTTTCATTCGCATTCATTTGCACTGAATGGATCTGAATGGATGATGTCAGTGATATCCTTAATTTGTTGGTTGGAAAACTCTCTGTTCAGCGAATACATCGGCAGCCATCGCCAGCGCCTCCATGTCCGACAGATTCCGACAGCCATCCATCGATGTCCAGGCTGAGAGGATGGAATGCTTCATCGCATGGTGCGACCTGCTCAGAGTGTCCACTTGCGGTGACTTCCTGGGGATGATCATAAATACATATAAATACCAGGTTTTTAGGACAGATTCTTCATGAATCCAAAACCGCTGTGTATACCGTACGAAAATTTTAAACCACTTATAAATATATTCATAAATCAAGGTTCCATCAGTTTCATCTCACTGCAAATGGCACCTTCATGGCCGACTGCGGGGCTTTGGAAAAGATGCATCACCGAAACGGTCGGCTCAAACCTGTCCATTTCCAGGACCCATACATCGCGCAACGCGTTTCGCGCCACGCCGCCTGCTTTCCGACACATCTCTGGCGGCCATGGGAAAGGTGCACGGCAGTTTGGCACGCGCCGGAAAGGTGAAGAATCAGACCCCAAAGGCGGGGCTGCTAGAAGTGGCAGTTGCCATTCATGATGTCAATGGAACATATTTGTGTAGTTTTCTAGGGTGAGAGGCTTGCTGCTTGGATGAAACCCAAACGAGGAAAATGTATGAAAATGTATGAAAATGTGGTCTCCCACTATGACATTGGGAGAAGACACTGAGAACAAAAGCCTCGTCATGGGACTCTTGATAGAAAATGGTCGAAAGACACCATTCACCGAGGCACCATCTCAGCGGAATCAGAGTGATTCTTTTTCCGCATTGAGAAGTGGTGTGTCAGAGCTGGCAGGTGGCCAAAGCTGAGAAGAAGAAGAAACTCACCGGTCGTGCCAAGAAGCGTTTCGTGTACAACCGACGCTTCGTCCCTTGGCTCGGCTGTCGTTTGTTGGTCACACCTTCGGGGCCATGGAAATGGACTCAAGTTTTTTTTTCCTCAGGAACTGAGTAGCTGGGCCAACAATGGCCAACATGGGTTTTCAAAGGTTTTCGGTTGAAGTCTAAGTTTTAGCACGTTACGGTCACGTTAGGGGCCCAGGTCAGTGTGGTGAAGAGTGGCCCGAAGCGCGGGCCCAACTCCAACGCAGGGAAGTGAGCCATAGGGCAGACCTTCAGAAATTTGCAGCGATGGGAACAAAAAACACAAGGACCCGAGAGTTGCTGATTTCAAGGGGCTGACGACTTAAACCTGTGAGACCTGTACGATAAATCCTATACTTCATGAATCTTCATGATGTATCATGATGTCCATAAGATGAAAAACTTGTTCATGGCATGCAATGTATGCGATGCAAGATATGTTGTTTGCAGGTGCAGGTGCACGTGCGGCCGTTCCGTTCACTGGGCTAATGGGCTGTATTTTCAGGTATGTTCCAGCATTCTCTGAAGGTCACGATGCGCTACAAGGGTTTTCGGGACTATCCCAATGATCCAATGACATCGTTGATCTTCATTCACGGCAGGTACCGATGCAGTGGTGATTCCACTTCCCCGAAACTCTGTGACGAACGAGAACGGAAGATTCCAGAGTGGCTGACACCTCAGGAACCCACTGGAAAATACTGCTACCTTTGGTAGCCTGGCAATGGAAAAGTGCCGCAAATTCTGCAGTTTTTTTCCCTTTTAAATCCTTTTAATATGTATTTGAAGGAGGGGTAGGGATAACTATCCCGAAACCGCCCCAAAATTCAGGTGATTGGTGAAGTATTTTGATTTATCCGGACGTATCTCTAGAGGGTCCATGAATGATCCCTCTGGGATGTTGAAAGTTCCGTGGCCTAAGGTGCAACATCTACGCTCCGAGCTGGCAATCCATGCTGGTGCGGGCCCAATTTTTTGTTCTCTGTGAGAAAGAGATCCACCACGAATCCCGTCCCGGTTTTCCTATAGGGCCTTAGGGGATGTTGATCATAATGTATCATAGTCAGTTTTTTTTTTTAAAAAAAAACTATATTTATTTGTTTATATATATATGGGGTTTACAGTATATCTTCACCTAGTTTTCACCTATTTTTCTGGCTGAAACCAGGTTAAAGCTCCACGTTTGGTGATTGTCGTCGTATGGGACGGGAGAAAAATGGGATGATTTAAGCGGAAGGCGGCAGCACCACCCGTGTCGGCCCAGACCTCAGGGAACCCGGTTGGGAGATGGTTATCCCACGTGATTTTGGGGGAGTTGATCCAGTTATCCAGCTTTTTGGTGTGGTTTATCACGGTTTATCATGATCAGATCGGCTATAGTTAACATTAACTTAACATTAATTAACCTCATTTGATCATGGTAAGCCACATTAATTACACATCTTGTCACAAGGCACCACTTGCTAGGAGGGAGGATAGTCTATATAGTTGAAGGTTCAACAAGCTTCCATTTTGCGGTCAACAGCAAGGGACAGACCTGTGGTCACTTTGCCCTGGAAGGCTGTGGAGGGTGACACCACAGATATGGTGAAAAGCGAGCCACTGGAACTCAGGCCATTGGAAATCACCGTCGCACCGTTGGCAGTTCACTTCCTGGCTGGTGGTATACCTACCCCTCTGAAAAAATATGAGTTCGTCAGTTGGGATGATGAAATTCCCAACTGAATGGAAAATTGAAAAATGTTCCAAACCACCAACCATATAGCCAGTAGCGTCGGTCTTGTTGGCCACTTGAACAGTCATTCCAATCACTAAGTTGCGCAGTGGTTTCTTGGAAATGCACAGATATCCCCACATTCCCCACGAAATTCGAGAATGGCCACTGTGAATGGCCATCAAGATCCATCAACCAAACATTTGTGACATGATCTTGATGGTGTCTCTGGGAAGTTATGTATATATATATGGCATTAAATGGTGATATTACCCATCAAGATCATTTCCATTTGCCCCATTGATGCACAGCTGTTCGTTCCAGGGCCTCAGCGCGGTATGGAAGACCCAGTCCGCCACAGGGGCTTTGGGTCTGGAAGCTCGGGCGTAGGGCCGCGCCTGCGACGGAAAGCGTACTGATGTGGTTTGATGTTATACAGTGTGGCACACCCACTAATATAGAGTTTGATCATGTTTGGTAGATATTTGACTCCAAGTTGACAGGTCGCACCTTCCCATATTCTGATTCCGGGCATAGCTAAATGCAACCTAATAACATGATTCAAAGTTTGCAACGACTTCAAAACATGATGCATCTGAGCCGCTGTGCCTTGGGGATTTGACACCTGGGGTAACTACTGTCTGCCCTGGGGTAACTCGGTGTGCCTTGCGGTTGGGGTAACTAATGGGTAAATGGGGTAACTTAGGGCGTCTGCTAGTATGTAATTATATCACAGTTCTATCAGTTCTATTGAGTTGATTGCCTATCGGCCTATCGACAATAACCATAATGGCTTTGCCGAAGTTGCTATGGGCCGTCATAGCTCCAAGCAGGTTCTCACCATCCTCACGTTTGCCACCAGCTGCTTTGCCACCTACCGAGCAGCACAATGGCCAGAGGGCTCAGCATTTAGCTGTGCCATGCTGTGCCCATCTAGTGCAAGCATGCCATGCTGTGCCATGCTGTGCCATGCTGTGCCCATCTAGTGACTAGTGCAGAGACTGGTGAAACATGGTGAAACACTGATTTGGGTGAGAGGATCCAATATTTGTTGGCTTTCCACTTCCACGAAAAACAAGATTCAATAAGACGATACTTTCGCGACTGGCTCCAGCACAAACCCTGGCAAAACCAAGGGTGGCCGATGAATTCCTGACAAGTCGCGAGTATGATCCCTACTTGGTGGTCTTGACGCGTCTTATTTGCTCACAAACAGACTGTCAGATTTGTCGAACAATGCGCACTTCACCCTTTTTCATGCTAGAGCTTCAGAGACTATCAGGTTTACGGGGAATTATAGTATAATTATAGGTATATATATATATTACGTAACATTATATACTATACGATAAATTGGGAACCCAAACGTCAGAAAAAAAAGCTAGGGATGGCCGAGCTGGGCATGTTTCCACAACGTGGTTTTGTGGTTAAGTTCTGCCAGGCGCAGAAGCTGAAACATTATCCACTGGTCCTGGTCGTGGTCTTGTCTCTGGTGCCCGGAGCCCTGGGATGCCCTGGCTTTGTGGTATCCTCTGGTGAACTAACATAGCAATGGAAAATGGCCATTTATAGTGGATTTTCCCATTGAAAATGGTGATTTTCCATTGCCATGTTAGTTCACCAGAGGGTAACATGAGCATTCAATGCATCATTTGATAAAAATGAAATATATCTCTACCCCATCCTTTTTCGATGAACCAGGATAAACATGGATTTTTACGGTTTTCACAAATGTACTGCCTTTTTTCTACACGTCAGTTGATTGTGATCATCATAATGGATGCATTTAGATTGTAATGATAGATAATCATATTTAAAAACAACACCACAAAACACTGTAAACATTGACGAGTAAACACCCACAGCGTTGCACTCTGATAATCATTTGGGGATGGTTGAAATCCCCCGCATTGATAGATCCATTTATGAATGGGGATGGTTTATGGCAGGTGAATCCCACACAGACCCAGAGACCGGGTCATCTCTCACGAGGCCCATTGGCCTGGCCTTGAATTCGGCCTTCTTCGCTCCCATCTTCTATCATAGAGCGTGGCTTCCCAGCTGCGGTGACCACACCTGGGGTCTCATGGAGTGCTACTCCAGGCATGGGTTGATCATAGAAGGAAACCATTAGGACACCCGGAAATACTGGGACAAATACAGATCACAGGTCCAGTAGTCCAGACATGTCCAGAAAACGAGTCACAAAAAACAGCTGGATTGATGTTTCTGGCAACCTCCAAAGGTGATCCCCTCCAATGATGGTGGTACAGTGGTTAACAAACCCTTGATAGACCATGACAAAGTATGATAAAAAACCTTATTGGATGGCCACAAAGTGCCCATAGGTTTGGCCATGTTTCGATGAGCTGCTGGCATATCTCAGGCACTGATGCTGGGATGTGCTTGGCTCAGGAACTTGGCAAAGTGCTGAGAGTGTGCCATTCTGGCCACTTTCGGGTTTAGTTTTTCCAATGGAGATTTCCCAAGGCATGGGGGTAGCCCCACATCATCCCAGTCATTAGACCATGACTTAAACCCATGGTTTTGGGGATGTCCCAGTGTTTTTCCAGTTTTTTTGGATGTGTAGCAATTGAACATTGGTGGGGGCCAGCTCTGTCCTATCCTTGTCACAATGGACACATGCAACGTTATGCGGAGCTGCCGACATCCCACAAGCCGTTTGTTGATACTTTTCATGTTTTCATGCCTTGCACCTTTCCAAGTCAACAAGTCAATAATTTTTTAGCCAAGAACAAGTCAACAAGTCAACAAAGTACGTCAACAGCAAGTCAACAACAAGTCAATAACAAGGCAACAAAAAGTCAACCTTGGCAGGTTATCAACATATCAATCTATGACAGCTGCACTTTTTGATAACCTTTGGAAGGTCAGAGCATTAATCACCCGCCGAGGTGACCATAGTTCGCAGGATGTCGGTGGCACGCAGAGCATGCAGGTGGCATGGGTCAGCTGTAGTTTTTTTTTGGGGGGGAGGCACCAAGAGCAGTATTTATATGTATTTATAAGATTGTATAGGATATAAGATATGTGATGATATATGATGATATATGATTATACATGATGATATGTGATGATATATGATGATATATGATGTTACATGATGATATATATATATGTATGGATGATACATGATCATCCAAACAGTGCAGGCTGTCATTCTGGTTGTTTCCCAGGCTGTTTGCACTAACCTCCATAGTTTCTGACCAGTCCCTGACTTCCTTAAGCACGCAGCGTGTGGATCAAAGACTCAAGATGCGCCATGAGCGAATAACCGTTGAGAGCAACTTGGCTGTCCAATCGGCAGGCTTGATGAATATGAAGTTGCAGTTGGCACCCAAAAAGTTGACTGGAAGCTCAGGTACTGCGAGGACCCTGCGATGAGTTGAGATGTTTGGCGCTGCCAAGTTCCCCCCCATGGCTGCCATGGCGCCCCCGCGCGCCATGGGCCCCCCCATGGGCGGCCCAATGGGCGGCCCCATGGGCGGCCCCATGGGCGGCCCCATGGGCGGCCCTATGGGCGGCCCCATGGGTGCCATGCCAGGCGCCATGCCAGGCGGCATGCCGGCGTCCATGCCCGGGCCCGGCTTCCCACCCATGCCTGGCGTGCTGCGACCCCAGGCCGTGCCGGTGCAGCCAGCTCAGGCCATGCCAGCGCAGCAGCCACCGCCGGGGAAGGCGGCAATGGGTTTGCTGAAAGGTTAAGGCATTGAGGTACTGTGGCAGGGAAGAGGCGTTAATCATCGTCAATGCACAAAAACAAGTGCAGATGATCCAGATGTGTGTTTCTGTTCCTCCCCGTCAGGACGTGCTGATGATGATCCGCCAGGGTGTGGCTAAACAGGACCGCGTTGCGGTGAAGAACGCCCTCCAACTGGCGTACCAACTGAAGACTCCAATTGTCCCGTGGCTACAGGGATATATAGGTTTGCCACCTGGTTGTTGTTTTTTTGTCACTCATAATTGAATCATGATAGTGATCGTAATATATCGTAGCTAATGGTCCCCCGTAATGATAGTGTGAATGGCATGTTCGCCCTATCCGCAGCATTTCCTCAGCTTCAATTAGGAAGACGTGCCAGGTGTGGAGGTAAGGTCACCTGGCATCTGGAACCTGGACCCCGGTCCGTACCGGGTGAAAGGGCCCAGGTGTCGGGATGGCTGAACCCGAGCCCTGGCGGAAGACAGGACGAAAAGCTGGTGAGGAACACTGGCTTGGGTTGACACCCAGCGCTGTTGTAGAGGTGAGCCTCTATGACGATGCGGGGCGACAGCAGGGCCGAGGTGTTGTGAAATTGCAGCACCGCGCCATAGAGGATGAGGCTGGCAAAGGTCAAACCTGGCGAGGATTCTTTCTGGCCATTGAAGACGGATATTACGAGTGGTGGGTACAAAATCATTACCCCACGAAGGTGCTGCCATTCCACTTCTGTCAGGTGGCGGCCCATCGGTGTGGGGAGCAAACGCTGTACCGGGACCCCATCCACGTTGACGTCTTCAGAGTCTTGCCGGATGATACATACGTGAGGCTGCCGTGGATGACCGATGAAAAGAATGAGAAGGCCAAAAGCTTGTTGGCACTCCACGCCACGCAGGCGCCTGCGGTCCCAGCCCTCGCCTCTCCAGCTGTGGGGGGTGGGGATGGTGGCCGTGGGAGCCGAGCTGATGGTGAAGTGGAGGTGGGTGAAGCTGGCATTGCAGGGCTGGCTCGAGCACTTGGAACTGCAGGAGATCGTGGCGACAAGAGAGAGAGGCAGATCGACGATGATAAGGAGGAAAAGAAGAAAAGGAAGGAGAAGAAGGCACCAGTGGATGCCCGAGAGGAAGGCCTTCGAGCCGTTCTGAATAAGCGGAAGGCACCGCTACCTACCGGGGGTGCGCTCAAGCTGAAAGGAGACGACCTGAAGAAGAAGAAGAAAAAGAAGCGGAAAAGAGATTCAGAGAAAAAGCGGAAGTCCAAAAAGGAGGAAGCTAGCAAGGGGTCCTCCGAGGAAAGTGACTCAGGGGACGACGAGACCTCCTCATCGAGTTCAGGGTCGCTTTTTCAGTTGGCCGCCCTGCCACAGGGAGTAGACCGATTGCACCGGTTGCATCAGGAGAAGCCAGGGGCTCTGGCGGACCTAACGCTCCGGCGCTTTCAGGAGCTCCTGAACCGCTCAATAGGCGGGGGAACGGCCGAGACAGAGCAGGAGATGCCGCCGGTAGCGCGCGCATACCTCAGCCAGATCTACATGGTGCGCCATCCAGAAGCAGCGATTGGCCTGCGGAATCTGAGAGAGCTGCGTACGTTGGCGACGCTGGTGGATCTCATGGCCATGAACGACTCTCTCCGTGCACTCGACGTGGCCGTACAGAGAATGAAGAGCATCGAGCTGTTCATAGCTCAGGGCCAATGGAGTCAAGCAAACTTGCTGGAGCTCATTGTGCCGGAGGAGGAGCAACGAGCCTGGTTCCGACAGGAGTTGAAGGCAGCCCAGCAAGAGCACAAGAGCGACCTGAGGCTGCAGAGGGACCAATGGCCGAAAAGGAGGGCCGCCTGGTATCCCTCCCCCGGAGGGGGGGGGAACATGGACAAGAAGGAAGCGGAAGGAAAAGACGGAGGACCACCCGAAAACGGAGGAGGTCAGAGCCAAGGGAAAGGAAAGAAAGGAAGAGGAAAAGGGAAGAAGGGCAAGCGGTGGTGAGCCCACCCGCGGCCCGGCGGGGGTTAGAATACCCAGCGATGGAAAGGGCCCTAAATGAATGTGAAGTGTCTGAAGAAACACGAGAGAAGGTCAGAAGCCTCATGCAGGATCCGGAGGTGGTGGCGCTCTATCGACTCAGGAGGTTTGCGTTGGGCAAGAGCCCAAACTGGAAGATGATAGAGCAGGATTTCTTTGAGATGATTGCCAATGTCGCTGGAGACCCACCTGCACTGGTAAAGAAGCAGTTGCGGCTCAGCTGTCAATTCCTAGGAGAGGAATTGATACCATCCGCATCGGAAGTGGCCTGCCGGCTCTTGGGGGTCGACCAATCTCAGGCCGGGGTTGATCCTCGGTCTGGGGAAGGTCGGCTCCTAAAGTTGGTGAATGGCATTGAAGTGCGAGCTGCTGACATTGAGTGGAAGAGAGAGGACGGGGTTTATGTTGGCACCCCTCACAAAGAGTTTGGTGCCTCAATAAGAGTTTGGTGCCTCAATCTACCACCAGGAGTTTGTCAGTCAGTTGGATAAGGAAAAAGTGAGGATATCTTTGGTGGGTCAACACTTATATGTTGGCTCAAAGGACCTGAGAGCTGCCGACTGGTTGATTCAGGAATTTGGGCTGATTCCAAAAGAGCACGTGACGCCGGTCTCATGGAGGCAGATGATGCGGCGAGGGCTGGGGCTCAGCTTGTCGGTGAGTCTTGTGGGGGTGGTCTTAAAAGTCGGCATTCAAGACCGCCCTGGAGAGTTGGGCAACTTAGCGCGTGCCCTTCCTTGCTGCGCTCTGGAGAACTTTCACCGACTGGCAAAGGAGCTACTCCCATTGCCAATGCCCATCATGACCGACGAAGAACTGGCTTTTGAGGCAGCGGTGAAGGAGGTCCTCTGTGGCCGCTTGGATGTGACCAGTGAGAGTTGGAGGAAGCTGAACAGTGAGGCAAAGGAAATCGGTGTGAAGGCATGGACCTGGCTGCAGTGCTTCGTGATCAACCACCTATACTGCCACGGAGCAGGTGGTCGCATGCTGTCTGAGTGCATGCTTCATGCGAAGGAACCTACTGCGAGCCAGGAAAGATCCATCAAGCGACTTGACAGCTTAAGCAAGAAATGGATTGAAGAAGATAAGGAGGATGCGATCAGGGCAGACACCTGGGAGAAGTCGTCTGAGACATTGGGGGACATGTACACAGGACCCAACGTAGGGAAATCCTATCCTCTGACATTGGAGGCAATACTCCCCACAACACCAGGTGCGAGTGAAGCGGCGAGGATCCCATTGTCAGAAGTGGTGAGCGACTCGGTCAAGGAATATGTGGATGACCCTTCGCTGCTGCGTATCCCGGACGAGGAGCTCATTGGGCCACGCACCTCAGCGTTGGTGCAAGTCACCAGCCAGGAGGAGTGGGACAAGATCGTGAGCCACCTGGTAGATGCAGGCATGCTTGAGAGGGAAGTTGAGGCAGAGACCCTCAAGTATCGAGGGGAGCCAGTTCGTAATGGGGCGTTTGGCGTCCACAAGAGTTGGGTGCTGAAGGAGGATGGAGAATGGCTCCGCACGTTGAGATTGATCATCAACATGATCCCCGGCAACTCGTTCCAGAGACGCATGCCAGTGAGAGCTTCGGAGAAGATGGGTTATGCCCCGCTGTGGGGGAACCTCTACTTGCATGAGGACGAAATCATCATATGTGCCGCTGAGGACCAGAAACACTGCTTTCATATCTACCGGCCAGGATATGCATGGCGAGCCTTCTTCAGTTTGAGTAGGATGGCTTCAGGACAGGCCTTCAAAGATGGAAAGGTGGAGAAAGGTTACCCTCGAGTGAAGAGTGCACCCATGGGGTGGAACAATGTGGTGGACTTTATCCAGGACGGCTTTGAGAACATGGCCAAGATGGCAGGTTTGGCGCCTAATCAAGTTATTCGAATGGGCGAGCCGAGCCCGTTGGAACCTTTGGCAACTCCCAGATCATTCTTTTCGTTCTATGTGGACAACTTTGACCAGCTGAAGATCATCTGGAGGACCGACCGGGGGCTGTACGAAGGCCAGCCGACCGATGAACAACTCCAATTGCGAGAGACCATGGAGGAATTGACTGTAGGGAGAGACCCCAAGAAAGCAGCTGAGGGATCAATCAGCTGGACCAGTTTGGGAGCCGAAGTGGCTGGAGAGGAAGGATGGATTGGCAGCTCGCGGAGCTTCCGCCGGGCACTTCTGAGTGCTAACCTTGGGCTGTTGGTGGGGGATGAGGTCCGTACTGATTCCCCCAATCTGCAGTCTGTGGTTTCAAAGAACATGCACTCGGTGCAATACAACCGGCAGCTGGCAGTGTTGTTTGACAGGCTGTACGTGGAAATGAATGCCAGCAGGCCACGACTCTTGAGTGAGAAAGGTCGCGACGAGCTCTTGCTGCTATGCTGCTCACTGCCCATGCACTGGCTTGACGTCAAGATGAAAGTGTCAGGCCAAGTGTATGCGACAGACGCGAGTCCAGAAGGCGGAGGAGCCTGCTGCACTACTGGCCTGAGCCCCTGGGGAAGTGCAAGACTTCACAGCCTCAGTCATGAGCGTGATGGACTGGAGGGAGCCGCTACTGAGAATGCCCTAGTGATCGAATGCTTTGCGGGCATGGGAGGCCTGAAGCAAGCACTGGATTTGATTGGGTTTGAGCCCGCTGGGGTGGTGGCAATTGATACCTCGGCTGAGTGCTGTAAGGTATACAAGCAGCACTGCCGCCACGTCATCTGGGTTCAGAAGATTGAGTCCGTGACGGAGGAGCAGGTCTTGGAATGGAGAAGGCGATTTCCGCGCGCCACAAAGGTGGTCATTGGAGGAGGATGGCCATGCATCAACCACTCGGTGCTGAACCCTAGACGACAGGGAGCAGAAGGAGCTTCGAGCAAGCTGCTGGACGACATGTTGGCAATCAGAGGATGGTTGGGATCGTGCTCAGAGAAGTTGCACCTTCCCCCATGGAAAGTAGTGGAGATTTTCGAAAATGTGGTCATGGATGATGCAGATTACGAAGCCCAAAGCAAGAAGATTGGGTACACGCCCTACTTTGTTGAGGCTGCTGAGATTGGGCGTTGCCGAAGACCCAGGCTCTACTGGATTTCAGGGGTGGACCTTGTGGCTGGAGATGATCTGTCTGTCGCCGCGCGGCGAACTCTGAGAGGTCACAACTACCAGGTGAAGCAAATCAAGGTGGACACGGAACGTCCCCCGCTCACATGGTTCCTGAATGAAGGGACCACCAAGATGGCCGAACCTGAAGAGCCGTTTGCAACGTTCACCCGGCCAATCGCTCGACAGAGCCCTCCAGAAGATCCTGCCGGGTTTGACCAGGCCACAGAGAAGGCCTTGAAGCGGTGGCGCGGAGACAGTTACAGGCTCCAGCCCTACCAATATGAGCCTCGTAACCTGGTAACCGACAAGAATGGGCCCAGAAGGCCTGCAGTCGAAGAGCAGCTCCGGATGATGGGTTTCCAATCCACACACCTCAATACCAAAACCAAGCTCAGTGCAGACCTGAGAGGTCAAATGGTTGGGAATTCCTTTTCAGCGATGGTGGTGGCTCGGCTCTTGGTGGGCCTGGTGTTGAAGCCGGAGCAATGTGTTGGAAAGGATGTCAGCCTGATGCTCTGGGAAGTCTGGAAAGCCAAGGAAGACAAAGCTGGTCAAGAAGGAAAACCTTGGAAAGTGAGGTTTGCAAGTGTGGCTGCGGGGGTTCCTGGGGTGGTGAGCCTGCTCGAGCGGGTCTTGCCATCACCAGTCGCGCCCCTGCGGTCATTCATTGACCCTCAACAGTGGCTGACAGACGAAGAGATGCTGAGCTACTTGTTAGCTCGCAATGGGACACACCGTGGTGCTGAGATCCGGATTGACTTGGGGATGCCTTACTCCGTTGGTGAACTGTGCCGGCAGAGCATTGATCCCAGTCACTGGATTTGGAAAGTCTTGATGTCCTACTCATGGAGAGAGCCAGGACAACACATCAACATCTTGGAGTTGGTGGCGGTCCTTGATCTTCTCCGCCGGCAAGGACGCGATCCAAAGCATCATGACCAACGCTTGATCACACTTGTGGACAACCAAGTTGCAATGAGCTGCCTCTCGAAGGGACGCAGCTCCGCTCGAGCCCTCCAAGGTCCCCTACGCCGCATCAGTGCCGTATGCCTAGCCGCACACTTTCGACTCTGCCTCGGATGGATCAAGAGCAAGTGGAACCCAGCTGATGGGCCCAGTAGATGGGCCAAGCGTCGTCGCAATGCCTAGACAACAGGTCTTAGGCCGACGGGGCCGAGTCGAAAGAAAAAAGGACAGGCAGGCACTGGGGAGTCTAAAAGACTTGGTTGTGGCTAAAAACACTCGGGATCGATATTTGGAGGCTGTTTCACGTTTCTTGCTGTTCTTGCGAAGTCATGGTTTCACTTATCCTTCTTCCTTTTCAAGTCTAGATGCAAAAGTTTGTGAATTCATTGAAGCTTTGTGGCATAATGGGGACCCTAAGTCGTATGCTAGCGATTGTTTGTCTGGCCTGGGGCATTTTGTTCCGCAATGCAAGCGAAGTTTGGTGGGGGCCTGGCGACTGCATGGGAGTTGGACTAGGGCGGAGTTGCCTGCTCGTGCTCTACCGTTTCTGCCTGTGATGGTTTATGCCCTTGCTCAAGCTGCATTTGACAAAGGCTGGTCTGATCTTGCTGTCCTCGTCCTTTTGGGTTTTGACAGATTTGCGCGGTCTGGGGAGCTCTTTATGGCTAAGAGAGGAGACTTTACTTGGAATACCACCAAGACCAAGGCCATTTGGTCCCTTCCTTTGACCAAAAGCGGACAAAGAGTCGGAGCTCAGGAATCTTTAGTCATTGACGATAGCTGGCTGGTGGTGGCACTGGCTAACTACATGTCAGCCCTCTCTCCAGGGGATTATTTGCGGAGTGTTTCCCCCGGAATTATGCGCTCCCGTCTTAAAAGTCTTCTGAGTGACTTGAAGTTTCCTGAGGGGTACCAATGGTACTCGCTCCGTCGAGGCGGTGCGACCCATTTCTTTCGGGCCACCAATGACCTCTCACGAGTTTGCTTTGTGGGCAGATGGAACAGCATTAAAACTGCCAGAATATATCTCACAGATGCACTTGCGCAGTTAACTGAGATTCAACTGGAGCCAGTAGTTCAACGTAATCTTTTGCGTCTTGCCAAGCGAGCACGCCCTGGTTTCCAGTTTGACTCATAAGTCTTTTGTTCCCCCCCTGTTTCCCCCCGCTGTGACTCGTAAACTTTCTTCTTTCAGGTCCTCTCATCTCTCCTTCGAGTCAATGCTTGAGTATGCTACCTTTACAGCAGCAGTGTCCTGCTAGTTTGGGGAGAGGTGGACACCGGTGTCTGGGTGCTTGTTGCTTGGTGGGCTTGGGCCTGGGGGGTTGCACCCAAGAGGACTTGCTGCTTTGCTAGGTTTCACTGGGTCTCTAGTGTGCATCTTGCCCCTTGCAGCAAAGCGGTGGTTCTTAGATGTTGGGGCTTTGCCTGTGGGGTGCAGCTGTCCACTGGAACCCTTCCGTTGCTTTGACATCCATAGATGTCATCGCTTTGAACAAACTGCCTTCAGAGCGCAGCGTTGAAAATTAGGATGGGGCTTTGCCTTGAACACTAGCTAATGGTCCCCCGTAATGATAGTGTGAATGGCATGTTCGCCCTATCCGCAGCATTTCCTCAGCTTCAACCTCCTCTTTCCCCACCTCCACCCTGGGGAGGGACACCGGTGTCTGGGTGCTTGTTGCTTGGTGGGCTTGGGCCTGGGGGGTTGCACCCAAGAGGACTTGCTGCTTTGCTAGGTTTCACTGGGTCTCTAGTGTGCATCTTGCCCCTTGCAGCAAAGCGGTGGTTCTTAGATGTTGGGGCTTTGCCTGTGGGGTGCAGCTGTCCACTGGAACCCTTCCGTTGCTTTGACATCCATAGATGTCATCGCTTTGAACAAACTGCCTTCAGAGCGCAGCGTTGAAAATTAGGATGGGGCTTTGCCTTGAACACTAATTATATGTAATTATGTTGCTTATTCGTATCAAAAGATGTAAAAGTTGGTGAGAGAAACTTTGAGACAGAGACGATGCCAAATCTGCTGGTCCAAAAAACATCCCAGAAATGGCTGGTGATGGCCAAGAGAACAAATGAAGCATCTCTGGGTACAGCGGGACCATTGGATAAGAACCGAATAAGAGCGTTCCAGTAAACCCTCGGGTTCTTAAGTGCAATATCTGTACATGTTGGATATATTGTGGACATCATTGTCATTGATTTGGGGCCATGATGGGCCATGTAATGGCACGTACAGTAATATTCAAAAAAAGTAAACCAAGAAAAAGGATTCCACTAATTTTCATCTTCCACCAGTTGTCATTCACATTCCACCCCCAAAAAATCGGGAGTCCGAGCTCAGGAACCCCCCATCCTGGAGATGCTGAAGAAATGGCTGGGCGAAGAGGCCTTCAATGCCGCCATGGGCAAAGCGCCGCCCCCAGCGCCGGCCCCGGCGGAGCCGCCCGCGGCCACGGCGAAAGCCCCACCCGGTGGCGCTCCCGCGCCACCGCTGGTGCTGATTCGGGAAGGGGTTGCGGCTCAGAAACCTGGCTAAAAGCAGGGGAAGTGAGGAAATATTTTTCAAATAATATTAACATATGTTAACCCAGGATTAATAGATTGAATATGATTGAATTATATAATATGATTTAATAGTTATAATGATGAACAACCCTTTGTGAATTAGTTAACCCAGGAAATCCTGGGTTAACATATGGTTAACATTAGCCCATAATTTGGAGAAGTATAGTAGACATGGTGATGCAAATGATAGCAAATACTAATAATTACAGTGATGTGTGATACCGAAAGTTGCGATAATGGAGAGAGCAGGGTCTTGCAATCCATACAATGGGCTGGGATTGAGTGCCATATGGGATGGGTTGAAATTATTAGGCATGACAGTTTGTTTTTTTGCATCTGTTTGTTATTTTGTGGTTTGGAATGGGTGGGTGATCTGCCACAATCTGACCAGGAAATATCAGATTTAAGATGATTTAAGTATGTTTGATGACTTTCGAATGTTGAATTCAACATGTTTGATATGACCATAGCGCAATTTGCTTTCCCCTTCCTAGCCATTATGGTTTGTTTCCCAGAAACATGGCACCCTTAAAGCTGTAGTAGCCCGATAGGAATCTGTGTTGCAAACAAGCCCCTTTTAGAGGGATCCGTATTATAAGAATTATTGGCAGGGGCAATTCCAAGTTGTTGGTCATAGCTGCTTTCCATTGCTTTCCCCAGTATCCTTCGTTTCTTGATACCGATCTTTTTTCATAATGTTTTTTTTTGTAAATGCAATGCGTTTATATAATTGGTTCCAGATGTTATTTGTGCTTACTTGTTGCTGATATCAATGTCACAAATAATATCGCAGAAATTTGGCCAAATCCACCAGGCATCAAGTCACCTCCCTTAGCCTTAGCTGCCTTAGCTCCAAAAACGCTCCAGGAACAAGGATGCAGTGCGTGCTGCCCTGCGCACAGCAGTTCAACAGGATACGCAGATCGATGCTCCTGTGCTGGAAATGCTTCGAAAGTGGCTGGGAGAGGATGATGAGGCGTTGCAGCTCGGTTTTTGGAGTTGGCTCATGTTGTCTCCAGGCTGCGAGCGAATGATTGGAATTGCCTTTTAAAAATGGAAGTTGAAGTCAAAGATCTTGGATCCTAGGATCCTACTGAAAGTTTCGGCTTGAACATGGAGCCAGTAAGAGTATGTAAGATATCGGGCAACTGGTAATGTTTTCCGGGTAAACCCTGGAGAATGGTAAGTGATTGATGCTTAATGGTTATGAAATTTCGAGCCACAAATCAAAATAAACATATACGTACTTTAAAGAAAGCGGAAGGGTATCCAAGGTACACTCTATCGAAAGCCACTGTGAATGGACCTTGCGTAGAGCATATGATTATCCCATCATATCCCATGGGTCCCATCATATCCCTAAAATTCACCATCTCTGTTGTACTTCACCACTCAGGACGGAACCATAGGAAAAACATGGAACCACAACGGTCGACCTCCCAGGAACACCTTGGCTGGTCGCAGGGGCATCAACTTGGAGCCGGTCATCGCCCAGTCCACGGGCAAGGCGCCGCCAACGGCGCCGCCATCGGCGCCGAAACCCTTGGCGCCAGGAAGCCGGGCATCGCTACAGCTGCTACATGTTTAAAAAATCATGTTTGATCATGTTTGTGTATAGTTTGTTATTTAATGCATACATACTATTCCTATTCTATTACTATATTTGCCGGTGGGCCGTGGGAGGCATCACTTGCAAGAAAACACTCATTGCCCCAGGACTCGTTCCTCAGCCGGAAGTCCCTGGCAGCCCACCCAGCAAGGCTGCCCCGGCTGCCCCGGCTGCCCCAGCAAAGGCTAAGGCACCACGGAAGATGTTGGATGATTGGGGTAAAAAATGGGTAACGTGAAGGCAAATGAATTACCCGCTGGTTATTTAACATAGTATAGATGGCCCATTTATAGATGGTTTACCTATTAAAAATGGTGATTTTCCATGGCTATGTTAAATAACCAGATGGTACATTGAATTACATTGAATTACCATACATGCTGGTATCATGCTGGTTAGGGTTAGGGGAATCATCCCGAAAATGGCTGCAACGACGTATCTTTCGAGTTGATCAGAATACTTTGCCCAGATGTGCAGTTGAGCAATGCCCGAAACTCCGTTGATGGATGGGATGATTTTTCAGGTTTCCTTGAAAATACACCTTCTGAGCATTTCCTGAGCATTTCCAGCCGGAAAATACCTAGTGACCTAGTGGCCCATTGGTTTATGGGATGACAATGGGGATCGGGGGAATGGCACCTTCTCATCCCATTCACGAGGATTAAAGCAACCCCGTCCCAAAGGTCACTCCCGACAATAAGATCAATAATAATAATAAGTATCAGGGCTTATTCAACAACATTCATTAAACGTTATTATTGTATTATATTATAATATATTATACTGTATTATATTATTTTATTTTTTATTATATTATATTATATTGTTGGGTGGTCACATTGGGAGGGTTGCTTGAATCCACATCATGCTTGTTGGAGTATCCAATGGCACAAGCCCGGCAAGCGTTGCAGTGCCACAGGCCGCTCCAAAAGTTGTACCACCAAGAGCGCCCAAAGCGGTACCACAAGAACCGGTGATTCGACGAGGCCAAGTCACGATTTTTCCGATTGCCTCGGCTTTCGATGATTTTCCCGATTTGCTCCAAAAAATGTGCCCTGCAGGCCCTGTCTTAAAAAATGCTGAGCCGCAACCACCCCCAGACCTGGACGCGTCGTGGCTCGTCTTGGCTAAACCTGGCTGGTTTGGAAGGATCATGGTGAATGTTCTTAAACGTTGATATTATGTGTGAACGTCAGCCATGATGGCACCTTCAGTTTCAACCATCTCTTGATTCCAGCCCCAGCATCTAGGAAAACGATGGAAAACCCAGAATCCGGAAGTGAAGTGAAGTGAAGTGAAGCAGATAATCCATACCAGGAGCTTCCGAAACCCACAAAAAACAGGTCATGACTGAAAAGCCGAGGTTTCTGTCGAAAACCGAGGTTTTCAAAAATCCATCAACTTCATGGATTTTACAAAATTCAACAAAATGATGATGTTGTGATCTTTTATGAAACATCCCATCATGCCGCACGAATGACCACCAAAATCCCCAACTTTTTTTTAGCCCTTGATGAAGCCAGCTTCATGCCAATAGGCATATGCAACCTGCAGTGACCGTTGCAGCACGCGCAAGATCACCTGTGTTGGTGCCACGCGCCGCGCCAAGCGGCTCTTCTTTCCGATGAAATCCTCGTCGACCTGGACGCCAAATGCCAAAGGAGACAATGTTGTGCAAACAGTGTCACAACACTCCAGCATCGTGTGGTGAACGATGTGCGTCTTGGGGAGGTACGGGAAGAGAGCTTTCCCCTGATTGAATGATTCGTGCGCCAGCCTTTGAAACTGACATAGAAATTCCATGCCATCACCTCCAATGCTTCGGGCCAAATCTCGTTCAAGCCACAGGTCACTGGCATACATTCGGTGGAAGCAACGATTGACACAAAGTGTTGCGTCTTTGCAACATGACAAGATTGCATCCTGTGAAACATCGTTTTTTGAAAACCATGACTCCAAAAAACGAAGCAGCGTCGTCGTGATGTGACCCTTGTGCCACTGTCCGTTCGGGTAAGTCTTTCGATCGAACCATCCACAAGTTTCTTTGGTTATTCCAATGATATAGGCGGGCGTCCGATTTTCATCACACCACTGAAGATACAGATCCGTCAGCTCAAGAAAGCGAGCATCAATGTTGGTTCCACGGAACAGATCAGAAATGCAGGCCAATGCCGATGCCACAAAGACCTTTCCAAGGCCAAGGTGGAAGGCGTGCCAAATATCAAATGAAAAAAAGGCGGCTGGCTTGGACGGATCGTGTGGAAGGTCCAACAAAGCAGGTCTGGATTTCCACGGTTGGTCTCCAGGCAAAAACATTGTGCGCTTCCAAGCCGGATTGAATCCCAAATCCTCAAAATCGTAATTTGTCTGTCCAGCGTGGCAGTAGTGGCAGATGCCCTTTGGCACCGAAGTGGGAACCAAAGCTTGCTTCGGAACATTGGCAAAACTTCGCTGCAAATTCGCGGCTTTTGCGAGCCACATCCAGTCTCCAACTGCATTTAAGCATATAGCATGGTATCTCTCGCCCTCCTGGTTTGCAACACCTGTTTGAAACGTGCGCATACAATCTCCAGCAGTAAAAGAAAGAAGATCTTTCAAGGCAACCTCGTCCTTGGTCATCTTTGGTAAGCAGCCAGAGATCATCCTGGTCGTGTGCGAAGAACCGGAGTAGTTGAGACGGAGTTGAAGATACAATCTCTGTTTTCGCTGCTCATTGGCTAAAGTTGTACCGAACCCAATCATCGAGTGATAGGAAGTGATAAGGAAAGGCATCTTTTTGCGGCCTCTGCCTTCATCACCATGTAGCAACATGGGTGCCAAGCGAGAGAGCTGAATGTTATGTCTGTCAATCATGTCCCACATCTGATGATTTGGGTTTGCAGCGCGGTACAACTTCCAAAACTCACGAAGAATTGCCCTCTCACGTTTGTGGTCCGGCTGGTTGAGGCCGCAAAGTATGTGGAAAAGGTTGTGATCAACAATGAATTGCATCCAGTCTTCCAAAGCGATCACGTGGAATGTGCCCATATACCGGACTCCTGGGGATTTCTGTAATTCCCTCATCGGAACAGGAAGTTGAAGTTTGTATTGCCTTGATACTCTTTCAACATCCCTTTCGCTATTCTTCTGAGAACATCGGCTCAACTCTAAGAGGCCGCGGCTACTTTTAGCAGCCTCCTGCCCAATATCCCTCACAACTCCATGTGCCGCTCTGATGGCACCTCTGCAGCTGGAGGCCTTGGAGTGGCCGGCCAAAGTTGGAGAATCAGATTTGGGGTGATTAATCATGATATATATCAATCCAGATCGAAGTGATGCACATATATCAAGACACAGGTTAGCCTGCGGTGCGCTCAGAATTGTATACGTGGCAAATCAAAAATCAACATTTCGAGGTGTGATAGCAACTGGAATCAGGATCCCCAGGCAAACCAACTTGACGAACGTTTTTCCTTGAAACCAAAGCCGTGTATCCTACCTGCCTATACAAGGCAAAGCTTGTCGATGCCACTTTATCAACACATGTATTTGCAAACTGAAGGGGCACCCTTCATGCTGCAACGGTCACTGCGGTTTGAATTTAAATGATCTGTACACCACATAGCACATAGATACGCCATCCACCATGTCCGTGTTCACGGTGTCCCCTCCCAAACGCACGTTCTTGGATCCGGTTTTACCTGGGATGGGATGGTATGGCAAGGTTTCTGCCAACGCCGCGCCAGTGTTTTCTGTCAAATTTATACATATATATATATATAAGTCCAGTGTCAAAGGCAGACCGGAACCAAATGTCAAATGAACATATATTGTATATGGATGCATATATTTATAGAATCATGTGCACCATCCACATTATATATAAGAGGAATGTTGAAACAACAGCCTATGTTTTTGACACTGGTCAAACATAATCAGACTATATATATATATATATAGCATGGGTGTCAAGAGCCACAAAAACAACATAACAATTTTGAAATCTAATGTCAAATAAGATGCTTTTAAACTGTTGGATCAGAGCAGCTTCCAGCATAGCCGTGGAAAATGGTTCATGCGAAATATGCAAGACGCACATCTGTGCCCATTTCTCTCGTTCAGTCACGTATCCGTACAATGAATTCCCCCATCTAAAACATGGGTTGTGTGTCCATCCAATTTTGAATATGATGGGACTCCATTTGTTATAAATACGATCAATGGTTTTGACACAGTGCTCCAAAATTCGCCCAGCTGAAAGATTGGGGGCCGGCAAATCAAATGCTATGCACGGCATGGTAGCGGCTTCTCGGGCGATCTCGAGAAGGCGCCCGTTGCGCTGAAGTTCACGTGGAAGTTTTTCAAACCAACCTGGGAGTGAAGGGGTCCCAAGAGCAATTGGTGATGACGAAATCGACCATCTCCATTTGCCAGGCCGTCATTGGTGGTCGTCCGTCCACGCCCCAGGGGCATTGGCCATGGAAATGGCCCTTCCGCTTCCTTGATGGCGGCATTGGGGATGGTGTCTATATGTACGGGTGTTATATGTATATATATATATGGCATTGTTTTCCCAATGCCACCTTTTTTTGTTGACCAACATGGGGCACACATAAAGGAAAACCTACCCCTGTCCGCCAGTATATACATCAACACTCCGAACATGCCAGGATGGGATGAAGATTACAAGTCAACTCTTATATAAATGTTGGGAATGCACCCAAGGTTTTTTGGCTATATATATGCCTCAAACATTCTTCCCTATAAATATATGGTCCACCGAATTAAGTTGGGATGCCAATCAACTATTCGCATGGTTTATACAGTCGAGAGACACTGCGGTGACAACAAAGCAAGTCTAGCAGCTCATCGTCAGGAGATTCGTCGACCATTGCTTTGCCACGTGTGGCTGTGGCTGGCCATTGCCAACAATTATATCTTATCATAATTTCAATGGCTCGATATATATAGTATTTACAATTTTAAAACCCATGCGTGATCATATAGGTTTTTAAGATCAAACATGATCAAACCATTCGTGTTTAAGGGGCAAATCATGTTGGCTCCCAAAAGCAATTTTCAACCCCTGGATCACACACATGTTTTTGATTTTCTGACCTCGATCCACTGTCCCCAAACAGCTACATTGGTCTGGTGGTGCAAATGGGTTCATGGTGTATGAAGTGAGCTTGCACTCCCGGCACGATTGAGGCACAGACCCCTTCACCAATGTCTTTGGTCAAGGCCCTGATTGCAAAGCCAGCACCTGGCCAGCACGGGCGGATGGCTGTTGGACATAGTTTGTCTGGGGGTATAGGGCAGGGGCCTGACAAGAAAGATTTGGCATATATATATGTATGCAATGCACCCCGCACAGTGAGGGCCATTTTGCCTAGCGAAGTCGGCTGCCTAGATATGTTGCAGCACCGTATCAAGTCTGCCCCATTGCCATGACAGTCCAGTGACATCAAAAGCTGATGGTGGTTAAATATTTGCACCTATATATACGAGATATACATTCATATATATATGTTGCATCAACTACACATGTTGACAAGTGGCTGGGCGTTCTGACACGGGCATGGACTGGGTCCTGAAAAGTAAACATATCCCGCAAGCGCTATCCTGTTGAATTTCATCACAGGGTGCTGCAGGTTCCCACGTGTGACACGTAAATATAATTGTTGGTATTCCAACAAATGGCGATTGCTGTTTGTCGGCAATCCATCCCCAAGATCAAAAAAGATCAGCATATATCAACCAAGAAATCAATTGGTTTTGGATTTCTTGGACTTCCGAGTTGGCGTCTTGGTCTCGGCTTCAGCTTCACCTGTCTTTCGTTTGCTTGACTTACTTTTCTTCTCACGTTTCTCCTTCTCACGTTTCTCCTTCTTTTCTTTCTTGACCGGAGCACCCACCAAATCCGTGTCCTTCTTTTCATACTTCTTGGCATTCCTGACGGTTGCAGTTGCCAAGTGCAAAGCTGTGCACCATGTTCATTTGCTGAGGTACTCACCGAGTCTTAGCTTCCACTGCGCAGTTCTGGGCACAGGGTGTCCACGTGCATGTGCTCAGATATACATAAGATATATGATTTGTATATATATATATAGATCGATATATGCAAGGCTGTATATATAGCTGATTGGCGAACCTCTGTACTGAATCCGTTCGAATATATACAAGTAAAAGTGATGGGACACTATATAGGTGGCTTGAGACCCACACGTAAAGGTCGCTTTGTTCATGGCTGCAGTGGCATTTTTCACAAACCTCATGTGCAGTCAGTTGATGTCAGTTGACCTGTTTAGTTTGGAATGGATGACTAATAAATGGTAAAGGTGTCAACTTAGCCCCCCACTCATCAGAAAATCCTCCAACCTCTCCAGCGGCCATCACTGCATTGCAGGCATCGTACTGGGAGTCGAGTTTCTGCAGCTCATCCTCCAGCTGTCGTTTCGACCTTAGTGCATGGGGCTTAAGGTCATATAGGATCATATCTGATTTGTGGTTATTGAACTCAACATATAAAATATGATCATATATATGTTGTATAGGATCATGGATTGAGGGCAGAGCTTTTGCAAAAGGTCGCTCTTGGAGTAGATCTCTGAGATTTCCCTCACCAACTGCCTGATCTTACCTCCCTTTTGAATCATAGACTCGAGGAACTTTCTGAACTTCTTCTTGGTCTGACCATGTTGAGACGGCGCAAGACTTGACATCAAATATATAGATAGGCAAACAACATGTTTTTACTTTAGTGACAACAATGCCATATGTAAGTGAGCCGGATTGAGCCGGCCTCCTCAACCTGGGATCCCTGATCCAACGGTTCTGCCGCTATGGCAGCATTTCTCTCCTCCATTTGCCCAAGGGCTTCAAAGGCATCAGGCGCCAAGTGCGGTGCCTCATCTTCCTGTGCGTGGCAAGGGTGGTTAATGGATTGTGTTTGAACCCAGCATGAGATTGAGAGATCAACACCCATCATCAAACATGTTTGCACATATGCAGCTTGATTTTCAATCATGATTGAAGTTAGAAATGAAAAGCAAATCTCAAATTGATCTATCATTGATTGGTGGTCCCGGCCTCCAACCCCTTCACTTTTTTTTTGATCTCTTCCTGGCTAAGCTCGTGTTCCCGAGTTCCCTTCTCCTTGACCACTACGTAGAACTCCTCCATGCCATCGTAGACGTTTTTCCTGCGCAGCATATATGCGAGAGGAAAAACTTTGGGGTCTATATATATAGAACACACACATATATATATATGTCTGTGTGTCTACCATGTCGATCTGACCACAAGAAAATAAATTTCAACAAGTTGTATAAATCAGTGTGCACGATCGGATTGAATATCCTGAAATGGGTCTTTTCTCTTTTCATGCAAGACGCCTTCGCTCCAGAAATCTTGGCCCTGGGAACATCAGGGCAGAGCGGGAGAGAGAGAGAATCGGTAACATATATACAGTTAGCACAATGCACGTGGAAACTAGTTTCAGTGATGTGGTTTGAGTTCAGACAAACCCCATTGAGTAAGGAAAGTGCGCACTCCATCCATAGTCTTCCTTCATTTCTTTTTCTGTCAGCCATTCCTCGTCTACAATGACCTTCTGAGATGAACGACGTTTCACAACTATCTCCAAGGAGGAGATAAACTTCTCCTGTGCACGAGTGGGAGGTTGAACGCACGTAAAAAAAATATATAGAAATTCCAATTGCTGTTGATCTTCAAATTTCATATGCC
Organism: Cladocopium goreaui; assembly: GCA_947184155.2. Lineage (NCBI taxonomy): Eukaryota > Dinophyceae > Suessiales > Symbiodiniaceae > Cladocopium > Cladocopium goreaui. Next base: position 366,926 of record CAMXCT020006711.1, on the reverse strand, counting down.
ATATATGGGAAGACCTGGCCTTGCAGAAGTTACACTTCATCAGGAGGCTTGCTGTTTCAGCTTGGGGCCTGTTTTTGAATTCCTTCACCACCCAATCAGGGACATTCAAATCAAGGCGTTTTTTCTTGAGGGTACACATTCTTCTGAGCTGGGCTTTTGCGGCTTCTCTCAGCAACTCCTGTCATGAAGAGGGTCTTGTGAAATTAAAGAAGGCAATCTATTACATGATCGCTTTTACACCTTCCGTATATATGTATATACATGGAGAACCAATTAAGTTGGCTATTATATATATAATGATTGTTTGACGTTTGGTTCCCCAAGGCAACGATCCTTGAATCTTGAATATGTATATATACAACTATATATATATATACAACACACAAAATCACTCTGAGGTCACAAGTCGAAAGTCGCTCGCCTGACGAGTCCTCTTCGGCTTGGAAGGCAGTGCTGTCTTGGGTGGATTGGCGGGCTGGGCGGACTGACTGCTGTCCACAGCCGCACCAGCCCTAGCTGGTGTGGCGACTGGCTTAGCAGCTTGGGGCTCCTACGCACAAAGATGAATCAAAGATAATCCAAGTTCATTTAAATAATGGTGTTGGCATATCCACTGGACATGTTGTATCAATCGCTCAAGTATGCGTGAATTGAAATTGACATATATATATATAAGGTTTAGTCCTTGTCTTCTGAAGTCTTTTGTTCCGCAAGTGCTTCAGCTTCGGGGGCGTTCGGTTCCACTCTGGGTTCAACAGATTCACCAGGGCTGGTAGGGGTAAAGGGCACCAAGGTCTTTGGTGTCACTGGAGGCTGTTCTGTAGGGACCGAACCGCTCTGAGTGTTGAGCGCAGCTTCAACTTGGGAATCCGTAGCCTGACCAAGTAAAAGGTGGCACATGACCATGCAACATGCATGCAATGGGAAAAAGTATGTGGGAGGATGTTTGGATGATATTTTAACAAACATTCTTCCAATGAATTTACTACACCTGGGGCCTCATGCAAGTGTTCGTGTCCAGATGGGCCCATGAGAGCATACCCCACCAGACGCACCACTCCACCACCTGCAGGCCTGCTGTGTCTCCGCAGTTGCAACGTCCATTGCCCCAGCTGCCTTGGGAGTCAGGGAGGCCTACTGGCCTATATATAAGAAATATATATCTTGAATTGAGTTTGAAACTGTCTGAGGAAGAGGGGATGGTGCAGGAGATAGTCGTTCAAGCTGTTGCTTCTCCATGTCCTGGCAATCAGTGGGAGACCATCTATATATGTAAACAACCATTGTCATGATGAGACTGAATTACTTACCAATTCCAATATACGAATCATATATATATGACAAAACTGTCCTTGATCATAGCTTCTAAAAGATTTTCTTCTTCGCCAGCTTTGAGAGCCTCTTGATTCAAGAAGTCGATCCCGTGGGCGAGGGTTTCGCAACTCCACAGTCTTGACGTGTCGGTTGCCATGGGGGATGGTTTCCTTGCTATATATGCCAAATGTTTTTCTCCCAAGCTGCGGAATGTACCCATGCATGCAACCATCAATGATTTCCGATTCAAGTCTAATTAATCGGCTGAAATGCTGTGGATTGGCTGCAGGTGATGGTGCTTTTCCCGATCATTGCATATCGAAGGCGGTCGGGGGCCACAATTGGCCCAAATTGCATCAAATTGGTACCCTGGCCGTGAAGTGAAAAACCCATCTTTTTTCTACGGGTTTCTACGGGTAAAAGATGGGTTCTCCACGGGTTAAAGATGGGTTACGGAAAGTGGGGTCATGATTTTAATCACTCAAAGACGGGTTTTCTACGGGTGAAATATGGGTTTTCATACTAGAAAGACGGGGGTTTTACCCAAAACCTTTCTTTTTTTCCAACAATTTCTCCGAAAGTTATATATTTGGTAAAATCGTCGCAATTTACGATTGTCGACTCATGATCTTCAAATTTATAGTAATCGGCTAAGCATTTACCGGTTTCACATCACGATCAAAGCAATGGTTTTGGAACCAAATGAATCCAGGCTTCTGGAATTACCAGGTGTTTGCCCTGGCGGAGGTAGTTGAACACGTCAACTAAATTAGCCCACTCCAGGGAAATATGTTCATGCGGCATCCCCTCATATGATTCCCTGGCTGGCGGAATCATGTCAGCATTCTCCGGAAAAGCTGCACGGCCACACGCTGAACTCACGAGATCACTGTAGATATCAATCAATTTGAAGCCAAACTGTACGGGATATTCCCTCAGATGGGCGAAAACCACAGGTTTCCAAATGAACAAAACCAAAGCCGCAGTTTTGAAATCATCCATGCGTGGACAACTATATATATATATTAAAAGAGCTGCTGGGGAATTAAAGCGTTGAGGTCCCAAACAAATATGATCAAGATTGCGAACCCAAAATTGATTGATGCATTCCCAAATAATCTGGTAATATCTGCATGGTTTTTAAGGGAAAATAACTACCTTAAGATGAGCAACTCCGATTTGCGAAGCTGGCGGGTTCCTTTGTAACAGGTCTCCCCTTTCTTGTTCTTGTACGTTTCACAGGTCTTGACTTTTGGGACACCAGCTTGTTGTTTTTTGGCATGCCATCCCACAAGCCGTCCCATGTCCAGCTTTGCAATGTGACGGCTATTCCCCCAAGCGTAATGGGGCTTTGGCGTGGCACCGCCATAATGGGCCATGTACCACTTTGTCCGGAATACCTGATCCAGGGAAATGATAAAGAGATCTCCTGTGCATGTCTTGTATATATAATTGTTCTATATATATATATGCATTCTTGTACGTAAACCATATAAAACCAAAGATGTATATAAAATACCGGCTAGGCACAGATGTTCCACCGGAAGATTCATACAATTGACAAAGCAGCGATTGGAATGGTGGGAAATATTCCAAAACTGATAGGTCTGGCTGTTCGACCAGCCATGCTCCTCCAAGGCAGGAAACCACCAAAAGCAGTAGACATAGCCTCACTTGATTGGGAACAATAATTTGTGAAGAAATATTTGGGCATCATGCATGCACCATCCCCAAAAGGCACTTCACAAGATTGGGGAAAGCATCATGCTGAGTTGGCTTGATCAATTCAAATAAAATTAAGTTATGAATTCGATTTGAGAAACCGCCCAGCCATCATGTTTGAGTTGGTGACTGAAGGATATTGCTCGTACCCAATCGATGTACAAGGGGTTCTGTAACTGGTCCCACGGTTTACCGACGACCAGCTCGCACACTTGATGGCAAAGGTGGCCAAGAACTTGTCCGCTGAGCACAAAAGTGAATGGAGGCACAACCTCAAAACGCCAAGCGAGGGTGACGGTTGGGTTTGCTGGCTTGGGATCAAGGCACATGAACAGTCATGATCAAGGGACGGGTGTATATTGTATATATAATGGATGGTCCCAATCAAAGACTTATTCAGTGGGTGATCCCCCGAAACTCAAGCAATAAAAGTTTGAAGTTTAGGCATTGGCTGAGTAAGAAAATGACTCCATGAACTCGATTTATATATTATATATATATAAGATCGTTCATTATATAATGTCATGATGTTGGTCATATCGCACTGGTACCAATCTTTTGGGACCAAGGTTCCAGATGTTGTGAAATTAAATATATAAGTGAGCTCTATATATATATATACATAAATGATTGGTCAGTGCAACCCCCATGGAATTTCCTATCGACATGTGCTGGTGGACCAGTTTGTTATCTATCCTTTAAAGGTCTGAGATGTTTCTCATATACCTCGCTCTTGTTTCCCAAAAGATCAAGATGAATCTGTATATAAATATATAAATGGAGTTGCCTCGTATGATTTTCCTCACATGTTTATATGACCCGTGCATGGTTCCATATCCCAATTAACATCAAGCCGGAAAAAAACATGACGAAGTTAAGGATAGCGGGGTATAGCCAGCATAACCCAATTCAACATCTGAATTTAAACCAAATAGCGCAAAGCCACTGCCAGAATTGATGTCCATGCAGTTGGATCCATGGTGGGGCTGTGAAGGGTCAAACAGGATATCGAACGAGGCCGTTCGCAGTCCTGAGGCCCGACTGCATTTGCTCAGGTTCGCCTTCCCAGCAAAGAATTCGTACAGCTGGTACTCCTGGACAAGGCCGCAGAAGATCCCGGCTTGGGCATGTCTGGGTGAAAGGGCCATGTGCAACATTCATGAGCTCGCCATGGGCCACCCACCCCAACACATATTATATCAAAATGAGGCGCGCCCTTTTTTGCTTCCACAACAGTCACTTAAGGCAGGAAAAAGGGCGCGCCTCATATACTGCATATATGTTGAGAGAGAGAGATATATATATATAGATCGATACATGTTCCGGGAAGATAAAACCACTTATCAAATCTTTCTCCTGGCCTCTTCGGATCTGAAAGTTGGAGTCCAAATGATCATCAAGATGCAAAGGGCCAGCACCTCATTGGATGTGGAATCATTCTGTCCCAATAAATGTTTTTTTGGGCACATGGTATGCATCCGTGTGTTGCGCTTTTCAAGTTGATCTGATAAAATGAGACCCCAACCTTTGGACATTTGTGGAGCTTGAGCTGGTAAAACAAGCGGTCCAGTTGCTGGCTATCTTCTGCAAACTTGTGAGGCATGACCCCAAGTCAAGCTGACAATTGGCCAGTCCCAATCCCTGATTTGAGCTCAAAAGTATCACTCGAGCAATTGCGTCCCACACCAGTCGCATGCAGTGGATGCACAGTACATACGAACATGTTTGTTGGTGAAGAATCTGATGACAGCTGAAATTTGTTCCACATCAGCCGTTTGATGCAAGTTGAAATTTGTTCAACACCTGAATGATGAATTGATTTCGATCCTGATGACATCTCTTTTTATATATATCTTTGTATACAACTTTTTTACATTGCCGGTGTCCACAAATCTGACCAGGCCTACACTTCTTTATAAGATTGAGCGCAGGGAAAAAACATATATGTATGATATAATTGTAGTTCAATTGGTTCGGCCCATCCACAGCCGACCCTGCCAATCCTTAAACTAGCCAGCCCCACGTCCTCTCGATCGCTTGTTGAATTTTGTCCGCACCTGCCAGACGTTCTTGGCCCGCGGTGGCATTGCGACCTGCCCGAAGGAGACATGGGATCGGGCCCCATGTGGAAATTGTATTAAAGGGGTGGAATTGTGGACATCACTGTTGAAGATCCGTGCTGTTCTCAAGATGGAACCCTCAAAAGGTTAACACGAGAACCGATTTTGAAGTATAATGGTCAAATGGTTTACTGGGAACATCAAGATATTTTTTCAACATTGCCATGAAACCAAAAGTGCATTATGACGAATGGGCTTGAATGCAATCGAGGGCCATTGAATCAACACACTCTGCAGCCGAGCACAGGTATGAAGACATGTTTTCACATCCGATGCGCGTTGCACGATCTTGTCAGAACCAACGCACAGCTAGCATCATAGCTATCGCAAAGCATATCTCATATGGCCCACACTGCCCCTGCAAAGCACAAAAGCGGTATATATCTATGTATATATATGATATATGATATATAACCTATATATAGTAAAAGGGTTGGTCCAGTCTGACATAATTGCAATTGCCTATGGGCATGATGTGAGCCATGTAGATATAACCCCCCCATATATATATATATATGTTGCTCATTCGCCATTGGCGAGCAAAAACAAGGCCAAATTGCAATTGTGCTTCAGCGTCTCATGCTCTGGGCTATCCTTTTCAAAGGGCTCTTCATTGTCCAGCGCTGTCGCCTGGGATAGAGGCATTGCCAAGAGAAAGCTATCTGTATATATAGGGGACACATGACATGTAACCCCTGTGTGACGGTATAGGTTGAAACCCTGAACTTGGAGATCTTCAAAGACCACACCCAAGAACTTTCTGACAACCCAAAGTTAACAAACATGGTTTGCTGAGTGGCTGCAATGATTGCACACTTGAGTGCAGCAGCCATGCGGTGAGCTTCAGACGCTGACGACTGGTTGAAACTGAAATGCAAGACATCCTTCCCAAGATCCACATTCGTCAGACCTACAGAACCTCTGGTCCAGTAGATGTTCTGGATTGAGAACCACCAGAACTCAGGAATCAAGCTCTTGGCGTACTTCTTAAACTGCGGAGCTGTGACCTTTTCCCCCCCGTTTGCAAGAACTTGAGAGCAAAAGTCTTTGATGTCATCAACCTGCGACTGTGCATACTTCTCATCAGTCATGAGACGTTGACGAATGACTTTGGGATCATGTGGTTCAGACTTAGGCCTTCCCCTGGCCTTTGCTTTGGGCTTTGCTGCCTCTGCCTTTGCCGCTGCTTTTCGCTTTGGGGCTGCCTTCGCCTTGGGTGCTTGTTTTGGTCGTGCTGCATGTTTTGCCTTGCTTTCTTTCGGCTTGCCTTTCCTTTTCTCAGCGGAACATGCACTTGGGATCACTGATGCCGGTTTTTCAGCACCATCATTCCCAGTCTGCCTCTTTTTGGACATGGGGCTGCTGCTGTGTGCCCGAAGGGTGTTCAAACTGCGGCTACGGGCCCTCTTCAATTTGCTGCCTCCCTTGCCATTGGTCTTGCCTTTCTTTCCATGTTTGTTTTTTTTCCCTTTGTTTTTTCCGCGTTTGCCCTTGGTGGCAGCTTTGCGACGTAGCTGCTGATCTCTGGTGACAAAAGGTTTAGTCCCCGTATCGGCAACAGCCGCAGAGTCCGGGGTCTCTGCCTTGTCCGGGCTTTTGCATACCTGAGTCACAGCAAAGGTGGAGTTGGGACATGTCGTGCATGCTCATATATCATATGAACTCTACATATCGATCATAACATATATATATAATATAAAATATAGGGAGAAACTTAATTGGGTTAAGATGATATTCATAACATGGAAAAGGTACTGGGTCACATGAAGTCAAACCTGCGCCATGGTCAGGAGAACGTGGCTCGACATCTCTACGCTGATAGTTGGCCCGGATCTTGGAAGTTTCAACATCAGGGGATGATGTAGGTAGCAAAGATTCCGTTGGACAACTTTCCCCCATAATGTCCCCCATTGGCAAAGTCTTTGCATTGTCCATGGCCGGCAAAGACGGACCGGAAACTTTGGTTGTGCCTGGCGGATGATATATGATTGGGTTCCAATGCCTATGACAAACTATATATAGTCGTCTCTTTTATATGTGCAGCACGTGTTGTTACATATGTTCTTTTCGGTGTGTCATGTGTGTATATGCTCATATATATCAACAAACATGCAGTGCAAATCATCCAATGTATAAATTCATCCAAATCCAAAATACATATATTGAAATTGAGGTTAACGAATGCATGTTCATGTTGTTGTGCCTGCCGGTCCACGGAGTGGCTCCTCCAAAGGCTCTGACTTCATCTTGAAGATCTCCGCGTTCAATCTGGCCTTTCTCTCTCGGATCCTCGTCAATCAACCGGGTGGAGTCTTGGGATATATACAGTTTTTCTATAAGAGTAAGCAACTGCAATTGCGGGGGCATGTTTTCTTAGATGGACAACATCGACAAGTAATCTTGGCCCCCTACTCGGCCAAACGTTTCCTTGCATCTTCCAGATTTATGTTGCCCACATCAACCATAGATTCCGCAGCTTTCGTCTGACCTTGGTATACATATTGTGAAGTCCATCACATTATTATGCCTTTTGAATTGAGCACACATATACATAATTGAAAGAGATCAAATTTTGACAAATGGTCAATCTCTATATATACGTTTAGAATCGTTTTATCGTTTGGATATATCAAAGAGGATTGTGGTAGTGTTGTCCCAAGCTGAGCTCAATGCTCAGGAGGAGTTCCTTGGGCACGTCCTTGCCAGCATCAGGAGGACCGGCCCTGGGCACTGATCCTGTGGCTGGGACTGGGGCCGACTGAGCTGGAGCTGGGATGTCCACCCCTTCAACCTCACTTCCATCATCAGACCCGTGGCTGCTGCCAGAGTCAGAGTCACACTGAGAACCCTTGTCGGAATCATCATAGTCATCGTTTTCCTTCTTTTCCTGTGTTGCCTGCGCATGCAGGAGCTAACGTACAATGTTTCCATCATCGGGATTGTTCTGCGTATTCAAAAACCATGCGGTATATTAAAAAAACGGTCGATCCAGGTGATTGAATTTCTACATAAAATTGATCAAAACTTAAGTATATATATAGCCTTCATTTGGGAAACTTATGTATGGCAAATGTATATATGTTCATGACCAGCTTCAGTGCCTTCTTTGCTTTCTTGCGTTCAATTCTCAACTGAACTTTCTCGTTCACTTCATCACACGTGGCCTGCATGGACAGACTGATTGTGCGTGAGAGTGGGCGGGGATTCGTGCCTATGATATATGAGTGTGTGTGTACATATGGTTGCATCATATATATTTGCAACGGTGATATATCACCTGATATTTGTTCATATATCATGCGCGTGGTCGTATACCCATACGGCCCCACCTGCAGACCAGGGTTCAAAATCAGGCACAGCTCCTGGAATTTCGGTTCCTCAGTAAGACGACAAGGATCCCCTGAAAATTGGAGGTGAGATGGCAATGGGGAATCCAAAGATAGACATTACCAAAAATCATTGGAGAAAAGGTCAACGTGTGGTATTTATGGCAACATGCACATGCATGCACGACTATAAAGTTGAGACTAGTTTCTTCGCTAACTTGTCGCTTCCGTGTCTTCATTTTGACAAAGCCAGTGAACTTTCTGATATACCAGGAGTCTCGAACGATTTGCTCTTGGTCAACATTGGTGCGGCCACATTTCTTGTAGAGGACTTCCAACTGGTCCCGGAGTGGGTGGATTGGAGGTTGAGGGATTCCCTCCGTTGCCACTGCTTTGGTAAGGACAATTTTCAAGATAGCATGGATATGGTCGTCACAAGCTACCTTGATTTTCTCCTCAGTCACTTCTTCAAACAAAACCCTTTTGTCATCACGCAAATGACTTCTGACAGATACATCTTGTTCAAACTTCACAGCAAAGTCAGAAACATCTAATTTGACCTTTTCGGTCTCCTGGTCTTCCGCCATGATCCACCCGTGGGCAGTATATAGACAGAAAAACGGCTAGTTAGCCTTTAGCAAAATGCTGCGGCACCATGCATATATGCAAAAAGGATGCCAATCTGTAAGGTCTGCATGTTGATTTTGGTATCGATATCTGGTCAACCCATATATATAGAAAAACATTTGAAAACAGAAGCAGTTCTTTTATGATTCGTTCGAATTGCAAAACCATGAGACAAGAGCACCCTGCGCAGGACCGGGCCTCATGTCTGACCGAGCTGCAAGGCTGCTTTGGCCATGGCACTCCGCAACGGGCCGGGAGTGTTTGAACTCCATTTGATTTGCGAAAAAAAGGGTGTTTTAATCTTTAAAGTTGATGACACTTTTTTGTTTCGTGCCCGTTGTGGAGTTACGTGCAGTATATAAAGAATATGTATATATAGCATTATATAGCTGTTTTCACACCATCTGTTCTCTGGTCTTTGCAGCTGGGGTGCTTTTATACCTTTGGGATGCCATCCCCAGAAAAAATATAGAACATCATTTAAAAAAACATATATATAATAACCCTTTAAATATAATGGCCATGCATTTTGGCTTGACTATATATAAGTTATGATCATATAATATATATATATATACACATCCCAACACCATCCAAGAAGACCAGAGATCCGAAAGTCTCTTGATCAAGGAAGAGCAGGCTGCGGCGCCTGAAAGTGAAAGTGCTGGGACCGGTCAAGGATTGCATGGAATGATATATGGGGATATATATGATATGTATATATGGTAAACACATATATCAATTAAATTTATCATATATAGGAACGATGTCAATCATGTCTATGATAGAATTCCAGATCCCTATATATTCTTCAATAAACTTTCTATATATATATATATAGAAAGTTAGGTTATTGAAGAAAACCTAGGTTTTACATGAAAACCATCAGATAGTCGAGGTTTCTACTTGCGACCTGTAAAAAGTAAGGTTATGGTTGCTTAAGGTAGATATATAATCCATAGATAATTCATGATAATTCATAAATAATCCACACATCAACGCAGGTGGCGTGTGGGTCCCTGATGCTTTGACGTACGCGACGAGGTTTGATGCCTTCCTGCAGGAACTGGACACACCGGATGAGCCGGGCGGCCACAGCAGTTGTTTCAGCTCTTCATTTTATCCTGGAGATGGTCATAAATGTGCATGTAATTGTACATGTACATATGGGAGTCGTCCTAAAACCCACGCAAGGCTTTTAGTATCCGAGTGACATCTGCAGATATGGATGTGTGTGTTTTGCTGCAGTGGCGAAAGGCCGCGAAAGCGCGGCGTAAGGGTTGCGAAAGGTCTGAATACCACTATTTATAAATATCTAAGTTATAGATAGTTATAGTATTCATATTTGGCAGTTTTCCTTGCAGAATTGCCACAGGATTCATGTTTCGTATTGTCCCATGTTCTGACAATTGGCAGTGGCACCCTGCATGATTGGCGTAAATTATAAAAGACACCCTTGCATAAACATTAGTTTCTGAAATTTCATTTTTTAGACGAGAAATCCGCGAAAGGTTCGCGAAAGGTCCGCGAAAGGTTCGCGAAAGGCGAATCCTCCCGGACCCAACCCTGGCCCAAAATGGGCTAGTTCTTTCTGCATTGCCGCAACTTCAAAAGCTTTTCAAAGAATGGGTGCAAAACCAATGTCCAGAAGTCAAACGTCCTCACAGGAACACTGACTTGCCCAATGCCATCGACTCTGTGGACTGGAACAGACTCATCACGCACAGCAGGAATGTAACTAGAGCAGCTTTGAAAACGGATCTCCAATCAGTAATGTTTTTAAATACAATCCTCCTGTAAATCTTTGTGACGAATTTGCACACGAAAACCTAATCATTATCCCATGTCCCGATTCTGCTGGGGCGCGAAAGGGCGCGAAAGGTTCGCGAAAGCGCGGCGTAAGGGCAGTTTTCGGGTACCATAATTTTGGATAACCCCCATATACTTATTATACGTATTCCGTATACATTGCATGACATTAAATCACATTATGCTACATATCATACACTACACCTACATTGCATTACATTACATCAAACCACACTACAGTGTGGTACAGTACAGTACAATATATATAGTACATACATGTGTGGGAACAGCGTCATTGTGTCAGCTAGATCCTCTGCAGATATCTTGAGGCACATAGGCTTAGGCTTGTAGCGACCAGGTACCATTGCGGTGAGGTAGGGCATCTACCCGACCCGTGATCCGTAAGCATTCGGGTGTCACAGCTACATGCCCGCATGCAGTACAGGAATCACTGGAGGGAATCATTATTTGACTCAGGGTGACTTAGCAAACACTTGCTTTGGTTAGATCTAGGCATTCAAGATTATATATCCATGAGAAGTGGTTCCAACCATTGGAAGTGCAGAAACGTGAAGCCTCCGCATAAGGCCTGCTGAAAAGGAACCCAAGCGACAGAAGGTGGAGGCTTGGCGGCCTTTAGGTTGAGTGCAGACAATGGAATGCCACCTGTAGAGGCCAGGCTGCGATATGAGAAATCTATAGATTCTATGGTTAATTAATTAATGCCAATGATTTGTAGATTTCATAGTGACTATGGCGGGCCAAGGGGCATTCAATGGCCATCAATGACCATCACTTGAGGCAGATGCCTCACCGTCACCCACGGCAAAAGAGGAGCCGGGGATTGCGCAGGTGGAACTAAAGGCTCCACATAAATGGGGGGAAATGGAGGTTACATAACACAATTGATCCCCGGGTAACCAGGGTGACATCACTTTAATCATTCAGAATATATAATGCCTAGTGACCTTGTGCGGTACTTCAACGTGTTCAATCCTTCAGCCCCTCTTGCTCCGTCCAGGACAAGGAAGCTCCGAAGCCAGTGGAGGCCAGCTGTCATATCCAGAATTTGGATGACATAAATGAGCAGATGTAATTCATGTGGTGAAACCAAATGATGACCATTTGGGAATAGTTTATAGGACCCATTTATGATGATGTTCTTTTTTTTAAATGTATACTAGTGGACTAGCACATAGAATATTCGATTTTATTGACTATGCAGTTAGAATATCCTTAAAACCATATGTCCCCGGGGTAAAACCAGTGCACTTAGAATATTCGATTTTTGCACATGTATAACATAATTTAAACATAAAAGCATGATTTTAATAGAAATTTAGGACTGTTTCACAAAATCGATGCACATAGAATATTATTTGCATGCGTTCCTATGTGCAATGGGGATGCTTTGTACATGTAAACGTGATAAACATGCATGTACATATGTATATATGTATGTATATAGAAGCTAGCTAGCAGCTATTTAGAAGCTATTCAGTTCAGTAACTATTTGGAAGCTATTTAGCAGCTAGCTAGCAGCTATTTAGAAGCTATTCAGCAACTATTTGGACACGATTTAGCAGCTAGCTAGCGCCTATTTAGTAGTTATTCAGCAACTATTTGGAAGCTATTTAGCAGCTAGCTAGCAGCTATTTAGAAGCTATTCAGCAACTATTTGGAAGCTATTTAGCAGCTAGCTAGCAGCTATTTAGAAGCTATCCAGCAACTATTTGGAAGCTATTTAGCAGCTATTTAGCACCTATTTAGTAATTATTCAGCAACTATTTGGAAGCTATTTAGCAGCTAGCTAGCAGCTATTTAGAAGCTATTCAGCAACTATTTGGAAGCTATTTAGCAGCTAGCTAGCAGCTATTTAGGAGCTATTCAGCAACTATTTGGAAGCTATTTAGCAGCTAGCTAGCAGCTATTTAGAAGCTATTCAGCAACTATTTGGATACTATTTAGCAGCTAGCTAGCAGCTATTTAGAAGCTATTCAACAACTATTTGGAAGCTATTTAGCAGCTAGCTAGCAGCTATTTAGAAGCTATTCAGCAACTATTTGGAAGCTATTTAGCAGCTAGCTAGCAGCTATTTAGAAGCTATTCAGCAACTATTTGGAAGCTATTTAGCACCTATTTAGTAGTTATTCAGCAACTATTTGAAAACTTTTTAGAAGCTAGCTAACAGCTATTTAGAAGCTATTCAGCAACTATTTGGAAGCTATCTAGCAGCTAGCTAGCAGCTATTTAGAAGCTATTCAGCAACTATTTGGAAGCTATTTAGCACCTATTTAGTAGTTATTCAGCAACTATTTGGAAGCTGTTTAGCAGCTTGCTAGCAGCTAGCTAGCAGCTAGCTAGCAGCTATTTAGAAGCTATTCAGCAACTATTTGGAAGCTATTTAGCACCTATTTAGTAGTTATTCAGCAACTATTTGAAAACTTTTTAGAAGCTAGCTAACAGCTATTTAGAAGCTATTCAGCAAGTATTTGGAAGCTATTTAGCACGTATTTAGTAGTTATTCAGCAACTATTTGGAAGCTATTTAGCAGCTAGCTAGCAGCTATTTAGAAGCTATTCAGCAACTATTTGGACACGATTTAGCAGCTAGCTAGCGCCTATTTAGTAGTTATTCAGCAACTATTTGGAAGCTATTTAGCAGCTAGCTAGCAGCTATTTAGAAGCTATTCAGCAACTATTTGGAAGCTATTTAGCAGCTAGCTAGCAGCTATTTAGAAGCTATTCAGCTAGCAGCTATTTAGGAGCTATTCAGCAACTATTTGGAAGCTATTTAGCAGCTAGCTAGCAGCTACTTAGAAGCTATTCAGCAACTATTTGGAAGCTATTTAGCAGCTAGCTAGCAGCTATTTAGAAGCTATTCAGCAACTATTTGGAAGCTATTTAGCAGCTAGCTAGCAGCTATTTAGAAGCTATTCAGCAACTATTTGGAAGCTGTTTAGCAGCTATTTAGTACCTATTGAGACTATTGAGTACTTATTCAGCAACTATTTGGAAGCTATTTAGCAGCTAGCTAGCAGCTATTTCGGAGCTATTCAGCAACTATTTGGAAGCTATTTAGCAGCTAGCTAGCGGCTATTTAGAAGCTATTCAGCAACTATTTGGAAGCTATTTAGCAGCTAGCTAGCAGCTATTTAGAAGCTATTCAGCAACTATGTGAAAGCTATTTAGCAGCTAGCTAGCAGCTATTTAGAAGCTATTCAGCAAGTATTTGGAAGCTATTTAGCAGCTATTTAGTAGTTATTCAGCAACTATTTGGAAGCTGTTTAGCAGCTAGCTAGCAGTTATTTAGAAGCTATTCAGCAACTATTTGGAAGCTATTTAGCACCTATTTAGTAGTTATTCAGCAACTATTTGGAAGCTATTTAGCAGCTAGCTAGCGGCTATTTAGAAGCTATTCAGCAACTATTTGGAAACTATTTAGCAGCTAGCTAGCAGCTATTTAGAAGCTATTCAGCAACTATTTGGAAGCTATTTAGCAGTTAGCTAGCAGCTATTTAGAAGCTATTCAGCAACTATTTGGAACCTATTTAGCCGCTAGCTAGCAGCTATTTAGAAGCTATTCAAAAACTATTTGGAAGCTATTTAGCAGCTAGCTAGCAGCTATTTAGGAGCTATTCAGCAACTATTTGGAAGCTATTTAGCAGCTAGCTAGCAGCTATTTAGAAGCTCTTCAGCAACTATTTGGAAGCTATTTTAGCAGCTAGCTAGCAGCTATTTAGAAGCTATTCAGCAAGTATTTGGAAGCTATTTAGCAGCTATTTAGTAGTTATTCAGCAACTATTTGGAAGCTATTTAGCAGCTATTCAGCAACTATTTGGAAGCTATTTAGCAGCTATTTAGCACGTTTTTGCACCTATTTAGTAGTTATTCAGCAACTATTTAGAAGCTATTTAGCAGCTAGCTAGCAGCTATTTAAAAGCTATTCAGCAACTATTTGGACACTATTTAGCAGCTAGCTAGCAGCTATTTAGAAGCTATTCAGCAACTATTTGGAAGCTATTTAGCAGCTAGCTAGCAACTATTTAGAAGCTATTCAGCAACTATTTGGAAGCTATTTAGCAGCTAGCTTGCAGCTATTTAGAAACTATTCAGCAACTATTTGGAAGCTATTTAGCAGCTAGCTAGCAATTTAGAAGCTATTCAGCAACTATTTGGAAGCTATTTAGCACCTATTTAGTAGTTATTCAGCAATTATTTGGAAACTATTTAGAAGCTAGCTAGCAGCTAGCTAGCAACTATTTAGAAGCTATTCAGCAACTATTTGGAAGCTATTTAGCAGCTAGCTAGCAGCTATTTAGAAGCTATTCTGCATGTAAAGGAATTAAATGAATTTAAAGGGGTTTTAAAGGGATTCAAAGGAATTTAAATGACGTTTAAAGGAATTTTAAGGGAATTTCAAATAATTGAAAGGAATTGGAAGTCCCATGTCATGGTAATTTTTTTTCAGAATTTAGAGGAATTTTAAAATATTTTTTTAAATAAGGAATTGGAATGATTTTAAAAGAATTTGAAGGAATTTAACGAATTTTTGTAAAGCAAAATAATGAATTGGAAGTCCCATGTCATGTGGTAAATTCGTCTTTTAATTTTAAGGAACTTAAAGGAATTTAAAGGAATTTAAAGGAATTTAAAGGAATTTTGTGGTTTTTGGTTATTTGATTTCTATATTCAAATTGTTACAAAACATTGCAGTTAGAATATGTTTTAACAGTCCTGTAGCAAACAATCAACCTTTATATATTATATTGTTGTAATTTTAAAGAAATTTGAAGGAATTTAAATAAATTTAAAGGAATTTGAAAGGAATTTAAAGGAATTTCAAGGAATTTTAAAGGAATTTAAAGGAATTCAAAGGAATTTAAATGACTTTTAAAGGAATTTTAAGGGAATTTCAAGGAATTGAAAGGAATTGGAAGTCCCATGTCATGTGGTAAATTCTTCTTTTAAGGAATTTAAATGAATTTAAATGCATTTAAAGGTATTAAAAAAATAAGGAACTGGACGTCCCATGTCATGTGGTGAATTTTTTTTTAAAGGAATTTTAAGGACTTTAAATAATTTTAAGGAATTTAAAGGAATTTAAAGGAATTTTGGTGGTTTTTGGCTATTTGACTTCTATATTCAAATTGTTTCAAAACATTGCAGTTAGAATATTTTTTAACAGTCCTGTAGCAAACAATCAAATACAATCAACCTTTATATATAATATTGTTGGCACGCCAGCATTGTTGGCTACCAACTAACTATTAATATAAATGTGTCAGCATTGTTGGCTACCAAATATCGATTTACATATATATATATATGTATATATATATATATAAACTAAACCATTCTTGATTCCACTTAGAATATTATGGAGTCTCAAGCCAGGGCTTGCTTTGCGAAAAAAAATGGAGGTGTTTCACAATTTTGATGCACTTAGAATATTCTCAAGATCAGTATACATCTAAAATCATATAATTTTTGAATATTCTATTTGCATATCCAGGCTTGCACTTAGAATATTCTCAGCAGGGAGCCCGCAGCTAATTAATTTGGCTGGAAGTTGATTGACTTAATATTCTAAGTGCGGGTCCTCTAGTATATATATATATATGCACCAGGCCCTGCCACCCCCCCACTCCCCCACACCCCCATGGGATGGGTCCCATATACTGGCCCCATATGAGATCTTCCCCCTCCCCCCCCCGTGGTGTGGTGGGGGTGTGGCACTGTCCCCCTCCCCCCCCTGTGGTGTGGTGGGGGTGTGGTATGGTATGTTGGGTATGTATGGTGTGTATGGTCGGTCTGGTATGGCATGTTTGGAAAGTATGGTATGTTTGGTATGTATGGTAGGTATGGTATGTATGGCATGAGTGGCTGGTTTTGTATGGATGGTAGGTATGGTATGTAAGTCTGTTGGGTATGGTATGTTTGATATGACAGTATGTATGGTCTGTATGGTATGTATGATTACTATGATGGGTCTGGAATATTTCCTATGTAAGGTAGGTATGGTATGTATGGCATGTATGTTTGCTATTGTATGTATGGTAGGTGTACGTAGGTGTGGTAATTACATTTCATATGTATGGTATGTATGGTATGTATGAAAGATATGATAGGTATGGTATGCTCGGCATCATTGACATGTATGGTAGGTACGGTATATGTTAAACACAGGTAGTGTTGTCAGAGTACACAGGTAGTAAATAGGAAGTAGATACAGTAGATACATAGCACATGTATATATGACTATAGGTAGCACGTAGGTACTTTGAAGGAGTATGTGTGCTACGTAGGCCGCCTAAAAGGTAGCATGTATCTAGTAAATGCGAGGCTGGTAGTCAGAAATGCTGCAAAGACCTAGCAAATACGCAGCTGGACCTCAGAAATGCTGCCAATAGCTTGCAAATAGAAGGGAATTGGGGCTGCTACCTGGGGACCCAACCCATGGGGGGGGGGGTGGAGAGACGGAGGACGGGACCATATATATATATATATAATTATGTATATATATAATGATAATACATGGCATTGGGCAAACACCACATTGATAGCAACATAGTAACATATCTCTATCTTTGGCTATATTGACACCTACAGTGATACTAAATTGATATTAAATATAATTCAATAATTGGATTATATACCATATATGATACCACATGAATATTACAATATTGATATATAATATAAATATAACATAGACCCGGGCAAGCCGGCGGCGGAAGTTTCCCAAACATAAATGACCTATAGTTCAAAGACAACCTGTCCCGACCGTGCCCTTCCCTCGACACTCCACACCTCACACTGCACACTGCACTCTTCGCACTCCAAACTTCAAACTTCACACTCCACACTTCACACTTCTCACTTCTCACTGCTTCCTTCACACTCCAAACCTCACACTTCACACTTCACACTTCACACTGCGCTCTTCGCACTCCAAACTGAAACTTCACACTCCACACTTCACACTCACACTTCACACTTCTCACTGCTTCCCTTCACACTCCAAACCTCACACTTCACACTTCACACTTCACACTGCGCTCTTCGCACTCCAAACTGAAACTTCACACTCCACACTTCACACTCCACACTTCACACTTTTCACTTCCCACTGCTTCCTTCACACTTCACACTTCACACTGCACTCTTTACGCCCCACACTTCCCACTGCTCTAAACCTACGTGCAATAAAAAAACACTAGTGCCAAAATGGAGAAAATCTGCTAACAAATTTATTTCGCAGCCTTCATGCAGCCACTCCAAGACGATTTATGAAGCCGAGCTGCAAAAGACAATAGTATGACAAATGCAGCCACAGTACGACGCAACCTTGACGCAGCCATTACAATGCGATCTGCAGAGACTGAGTTGCAAAACGCAATAGAAGTACGCGCAACGGCGTCGGAAATTGTAGCTCCACAACCGGATCTCTCAAAAATGCATTTCGTGCGAGACTTCCTTCAAAACTCCATCGGCAACTCCTCCACCAGCACCACTTGCAATCCCATTTACAGTGAGGGAACGATCCTAGAGTTGCAAATCACAATGGAATTCCATCGGCAACTCATCCACCAGCCCCACTTGCAACCCCATTTACAATGCGGGAACGATCCTACAGTTGCAAATCACAATGGAATTCTGTCGACCACACATGCACGAAACACAGGTGAAACCCCTTTTACAATGCGGAACCGATCCGAACATGATCCGAGAATATCCGACCATGATCCGACCACACACGAGACCGTCTCGCACCCGTCGCACCGCAGAGGTAGATCATCGAGGTTCGGGGACGGACTTTGTATGGAAAAACATAGGCTTTCGTGCATCTGCTATCTCTCAAAACCGCATTTCGTGCGAGACTTCCTTCAAAACTCCATCGGCAACTCCTCCACCAGCACCACTTGCAATCCCATTTACAGTGAGGGAACGATCCTGAGTTGCAAATCACAATGGAATTCCATCGGCAACTCATCCACCAGCACCACTTGCAATCCCATTTACACTGCGGGAACGATCCTACAGTTGCAAATCACAATGGAATTCTGTCGACCGCAAATGCACGAAACACAGGTGAAACCCCATTTACAATGCGGAACCGATCCGAACATGATCCGAGAATGATCCGACCACACACGAGACCGTCTCGCAACCGTCGCACCGCAGAGGTAGATCATCGAGGTTCGGGGACGGACTTTGTATGGAAAAACATAGGGTTTCGTGCATCTGCTATCTCCCAAAAACGCATTTCGTGCGAGACTTCCTTCAAAACTCCATCGGCAACTCCTCCACCAGCACCACTTGCAATCCCATTTACAGTGAGGGAACAATTTCTTTGCTA
This sequence comes from Cladocopium goreaui, assembly GCA_947184155.2. NCBI lineage: Eukaryota > Dinophyceae > Suessiales > Symbiodiniaceae > Cladocopium > Cladocopium goreaui. Next base: position 347,647 of record CAMXCT020006711.1, on the reverse strand, counting down.
ACTCTTTCTGTGACTAACTCTTTCTTTGACTAACTCTTTCCCTGACTAACTGTTTCTTTGCTAACTCTTTCTTTGACTACCTCATATATCCTGAGTAACTCTTTCTTTGACTACTCTCCACTTGGAAACTCAATGCGTTCACATGTTTTGCTGCGTCTAGTTGGGGGGAAAGAATTGTGGAAGTCGATGCGTGCGGCGTCCAGCTTGTGTTTGGAAAACATGGTTTTGACTATTGATACTTTTACCTGCGTTTTTGCATGTTTGAAATTTACCTAATGTGTCAGTTCCATTGGGAATTGGATTGTGTTGGGTTTTGCCCTTTTGAAATTTGGAGATGTGATTGTGTTGAAATGAAGAGGGGGATTGGTGGCGAGGGGTTCTTTTTTTCCATTTTAGGGTATCGCCAGAGTATCGCCGGAAATACGCGAGTTGTCTTGCCTTGTCTTGTCTTGTCGCTGCTGCTGCTACTGCTACTACTGCTGCTGGTTCTGCTGGTCCTGCTGCTGCTGTTGCTGCTTCATACCTTCCCACTACCGAGTTGCGTGCGCCACAGGGGGCACACGCAGCAGTCGTCACTGGCCGGGCGATCGGGGTGGCAACAGCCCTGCGTGCTTGACACGCTCGCCTTGTCGGGCATTGTTCGGACTGCATCCGTCCTTGCACCTGTATCTTTGGTTGGCCGCTTCACTTTGACTGTAGTTGTGGTGAAATTTGCGTCCCATTGCGTTTTTCAACAAAATCATTCAAAATATTTTAAAATAATGACGGCATAGACGCAGCGTCCACAATATGATTCCTAATTTTAGAGCCATAAAAAGCACCGAACATTAAACAAAATAGATGATTGCTGGCGTACAGCGTCCCATGCTAATTTACATTAAATTGCACTGACTTCTCTGACTTCCCGAATGCGCGGCGTCCCATGGTGATTTGTGTTTCAAAGAGACGGTGCACTGACTTTCCCGATTGGGTGTAACTCTTTCCCTCACTAACTCTTTCTTTGACTGACTCTTTCCCTCACTAACTCTTTCTTTGACTAACTCTTTCCCTCACTAACTCTTTCTTTGACTAACTCTTTCCCTGACTAACTGTTTCTTTGACTAACTCTTTCTTTGACTAACTCTTTCCCTGACGAACTCTTTCTTTGCTAACTGTGACTAACTCTTTCCCTTACTAACTCTTTCTTTGACTAACTCTTTCCCTGACTAACTGTTTCTTTGCTAACTCTTTTTGACTAACTCTTTCCCTCACTAACTCTTTCTTTGACTAACTCTTTCCCTGACTAACTCTTTGACTAACTCCCTCACTAACTCTTTCTTTGACTAACTCTTTCCCTCACTACTCTTTCTTTGACTAACTCTTTCCCTGACTAACTGTTTCTTTGCTAACTCTTTCTTTGACTAACTCTTTCCCTCACTCACTCTTTCTTTGACGAACTCTTTCTTTGACTAACTCTTTCCCTGACGAACTCTTTTTTTGCTAACTCTTTCCCTCACTAACTCTTTCTTTGACTAACTCTTTCCCTGACTAACTGTTTCTTTGCTAACTCTTTCTTTGACTAACTCTTTCCCTGACTAACTGTTTCTTTGCTAACTCTTTCTTTGACTAACTCTTTCCCTCACTACTTTCCCTCACTAACTCTTTCTTTGACTAACTCTTTCCCTGACATTCTAAAAGTCCGTAACACGGAAGTTTCTCCCCCTAAACTTCCTTTGATTATAGCATCTAGATCTATAACAATATTAAACATATAAGCCATATTACATGACAGCCAGACTCCCTGAGGCCTCGCCCTCCCCGAGCCGGCCTTCCGCACCCGCCCCGCCGCGGCCCGGGGAGATCAAGCGGCCGGCGATGCGAAAGCCGCCGGAGCCAAAGATCACCAAGGCGCTGGGGTCCCTGGCGGGCCGGTGATGTTTTCATCCAGGAAACCCTAGGAGATTCCAGGACATGCTGTTGATGTTGATTTAATTCATTGTGATTTGGATGTATTTGGCAACGGACCAAGGGACAACAACTTGAATCTGTCACCCTGAAAATTTGCTGCTGTGCGTCCTTCTTGCTGGGATGACGTCGCAGGACGAATGGGGCCGTGATGTGGTCTCTGAGACGCAGGAGCAAGAGAAGGAAGCGTGGCAGTGACTCAGCTGGCATTAGAGGTCCAGCTATGGTCAGGAGGTGGTCCAGTGACTGGTGGAAGATGGGCAAATTTAAATGACAATTTTAAACATGTTTGAAATCATACAAGGCATTGTACAAGGCACAATTAGAAGCAGAAACCTGACTGGAAGAGGGAAAGAGGGAGGGCCACGCACAAAGATAGCAAACGTGTTTTGAAACAAGTCCTCACATTCCCTCGATTTCGTTTCTCCATCTTAAGATTGGGTAGCACAATGTTGGACCCGATACCGGTTCTCGCGCCGCTTGTTGGGACCTCCAAAAGAAATAAGGTACCTGCAGGAAGCACGTGCCGCTGCGAAAACGAGCGCTGCTTGGATGACTTCACCAAGATGCCGGGAAGGGACAAGTTTGGGAGCCGCTAACAGGAACGGCATTTGCTTTAAATCAAGCAACAATCAACTGGGGACCTTACCCTGTAGCCCGTACCCACACACACAATGGAGGATGCAACTTAAGACAAAATCTAGGGGCAAACAATCCTGTGACCAACCCACTGGTGTGTCATTTTCCCTGCAAACTGAACAGTCCTTGTGGGAGTTTTGGCAAGAGTTTGACTGCAGCTTCACCGTTTAACCAAGAGGTACCATCCTTTGCTGCCAAGGTTTGGGGTGCTGGCAACTTCATCGATTTTGACAACTTCAAGTAGCATCAACTTCCGCATGGTGCTTGGCCGGTGGGAGGACCCACGGTGATAACCTGTTTGAGGTTCAAGTCGTCGGCGATGCATTTTGGGGAGCTGTTTATGGCAATATTTTTTTCCCAGGTGATATGTTTTCTGACTCATGACAGTGGAATTAATTAGTTGTTGGCCCCATGACAAATTTTACACTCGCAAAAAAACTCGCACTGGTTTTGTAAACCACAGCAGCTACAGCAACCTCAGCATCTTACTGGAAATGATGATGAGTATATATAAGGGAACCATCCCCGAATGGGTTTTTGTCCGATTTGGACTATTGCCCAGAGAAGAACAACATCTCCTGTACCGAGGCCTTTGCTCTGCTGAGATCCCAGGTAGGTAGCCCTCCCGTCCAATGAGGGAGTGGAAAATAGATGAAAATAGTGACAAAGAGTGGAACATATGCGGTCATGACTGGCAAAACTGCTTGCTGGTTTCAGATAATGTCAGATATATGTCTTCGGTTTGCACCTCCGTTGCAATGGTTAAGTCTGGCCAATCTGGTAGTGAAATGACCACAATGTATCAAGATGACAGGTATGACATTTCTAAGTCAGCCCCATAAGACTCCGACCACACGGTAGAAAGATATCAGAAGCATCCGGACAATGACCCACAACCGGCCCTAAGGGCCGCCGGAGGGCTTCGCCCAGAAAAGTGGTGAGCTGCGCATAGCCGCGCCAGATGTTGACCGGAAAGGCCCCACATCCAACATCCAGAGCATCCAATAGATGTTTGAAAGCAATTCAAAGGCATTGCTTTTGGAGCCCTCCAAATTTATATAGTCTCAGAATGTTTCAGAGATATCTGCAGCCCTTCTGGATCACCCCGGCCGATAAACACCCGCATATTTAAGCGAACACGTCGCCTGGCTGCAGTGGACTTCCGTGGTGAGGGGAACGATCCAGTTTTAGCAAAGTTCGCTGGGATGTGAAGGATGACTCAACTCCAGCAGAACCATTGCATCATTAAAAAAGACTGGCATATCCAGCGGTCCAACTCCATCCAAATCTGCGTGAGGCTTGCAGCTCATGACGTCACCAGTACCTCGGCTGGGTCCACCATCGCCTTCAGCGCAATTGGTTGGTTGCTGGTAGTTTTCCCTGCCTCAAGGTATCACTTTATTGACCAATTCATTCTTGGATGAGCATCATCCCCTTGCATGATCTGGCCCGGCCTGGGATGATTGAGTCTGGATCGCCAAATGAGTTGGATGATGGATGGGCTGGGGCATTTCGACAGAGACCCCCCGTCATCCTCCCCATCCTACTGATAGTGTCTCCTGCATTGGCGATCAAAATTCTCTCCAAGGCTAGTATGGAGGCTGCTTTCCGATACCTCGCCGAAGAGATTCGGCCACCTGGAAAGAATATGAAAGAATGGAGATTTTGGTGCTGAAGCGGTTCACGCTGCTCCGGGGAAGCCGTTGAAATATCAACACGTGTAATTGCAAATATTTGTAAATGTGTATATATATATATATTACTATTAGTTATATATATATTATATCTCTATTAGTTATATACAATTATATTAATATTATAGTAATATAACTATATATATATGTGCAGTAATATTTATATGAGTCATACGGGGAAGTTGATCATTTGTTGATTAAAAAAAAATAGACTGTGGGAAGCCTGAGCAGCGAAGGCAAGAAATGCGCACGGAAATGATGAAAGTGGTGGAGAGGGCAGCCACCTCATGTGCATCGATTTGCATGGACCGAGGCTTGAATGGCAAGCAGCGATTTTCGATAGGTTGGAAACATTGCCTTGGAATGCCTAAATATATCATGTAAAATATTAAATCCTATATGTATATGTTTATTTGTTTACTCATACATTTGAGCCATTATAAATGTCTAAACTGATCGCATTATGAGCGTCCTATTTTGTCCATGTAGCTTTGGCGGCATGGATTTATGATATGTTTATCCATATTTATATTTATATATATATATATATGCAAGGGCACCAAGTACAGATCAGCAGTTCCCCGAGATTGTTGATTGATTGCCATGGGAATTTCCAAGCGATTCCCAATGCATGATTTCTGAACAAATTGTTTATACGGATCCCATCACCAGTCATCTCCAAGTCTAAATCAATCAGGGGATTGGATAATTTGGATACGCTTCAGTGAGCACTGCCTGGCACTTGGTGCCAAGGAATGCAAGCCCTGCGCGCCGAGCTCTTGTCGGAGTTCGAGGCTTGGCGGTCGGATTCCTCGATTCCTTCACCGCCGAGATGGCCAAATGTCCATCCATCCCGGTGAAGATGGTGAAGTTATGTTCAATTTCTAATCTGTCACAATTGTTCATCATGTTTCATTATGTGTCCAAGGTCATTTTTAAAGGGTTATATAGTTTAATATAAATTCCCTATATATCCCTTATATTTTGTTCACCATGTTTCAAGTTCAAGATGGTTCAATCATGGATCCACAGCCGCAGGAAGCAGCCCAGATGAAGGCAGGTGGAGCTGCGGCCAATGAGGTGGAGCTGCCACCGAGTTGTAGCCCGAAATCTATTGGTTAATCGGTTACCCTCTGGTTATGTCAAAATAGCTATTGAAAATGGTCATTTATAGTGGATTTTCCCATTGAAAATGGTGATTTTCCATAGTTATGGTAGTTTACTAGAGGGTAATCACATGACTTGTGCCCCCCAAAAAAACTGCATTTTTTTTTGTGGTGTTATATAAGTCATTTGAACATATGCGCGCCATGGCACCCATATTTTGCCATGATCCCAGCTGTCAAAAGAAATGCGGGTGGACTATTGTTTGGGGCTGGTTATTGACAGGTGCGCCGGAGGACCAGTTTCTACGAACTCTATGCAGATGTGCCCTTGGCAATGGCGTGTCTAAAGTGATTGGAGGTCCCCTGCGGTGAAAAAAGAACATAATTATTCATGATGGGTGCTCGGATGAACTATGGGAAAAATAGACCGTGCGGACGGATGTCAAACGATGTCAATCATATCATCCATGAAAAATGTTGTGTAGCCAAGGAAAAAGGAGGTGTATCAATTCCAAACTTCGTAGATGACATTATTTTATCATGGCATATCCGAGTCAACCATGGCCATGGGTTTGTCCAAATGACGGTAAAAAAAATGACGGTTTCGATATTTTTGGGGGCAAGAGAAAGCTGCCAGCTCGCCACCAAGGATACTGATCTGAGGATGGGTTCGGACCAAGAAGATGATGCGGATGATGGAGACGATTTGGCAAAGATCTATGATCATTTGGACGCCTTGGCTGCACACCCACCCTTTGGGGATAAAGTCCAGATGATTCTGCCTTGCCCCTTGACGATCCCTGACAGCTTTGAAGCCACAAAAAAAAACTATCTAGAGGGTCAGAGGATGTCATAGGTATGTCGTGTGTTGGGCTTGGCCAGAGGCACAGCACTGGCGACTCAAGTATAAGCCATGAGAATTGAATCATTTACGTTCCTCCTGCCTTGCAACAGTCAGAAAGAATGCAGGCTCATGTGCGCTCCCTCGTGCTCCCTTCTTTATTTCGAGAGAGGTTATATATGAAACATAATAATATGTGTATATATATATATGTGTGTGTGTGCGTGTGTGTAGATCACCACCCCCCCAAAAAAGAACTAGAAGAGGTTTAAGTTGAAACTATTGTAGGGTGGGATTTTACTCATTTCAGTGTTGCCACACTGTATAGGGAATGGTCGGTATTGGTCGCTCAGGAAAAGTGCGCCCGCCGCCGAAGCTCGACCAACATCCCCAGCATGCCCAGCGTCCTGTCCCAAGGAGACTTGCCATGGCAGGGGATGGAGCTGAACAATGAAAGTTTGGCGATGTTGTACTACTGTACTAATACCATTCATGGATAAATTATATATATATATATATGATTATTTGATATGTTGATGATGTCGACGACAACGATGATGACGACGACGATGACGACGACCATGATGACGACGAGGTGGTGGTGGTGGTGGTGGTGGTGGTTGCTGTTTGCATTTATGTGTGTGTTTATTTGTATTTGTATTTGCTGGATTTGTCGTTGCAGTTTGCATTTAGATTTTCAGTGATTTTCATTCATTAATGTGCAGGTGCATTTGAATGTGTTGTATTTTTTGTTGGCTGACCAACAAATTATCCTTTGCCTTGGATGGTTGCAACTTGCCATTGTGGCTCTAGGAGCACCAGCTCCAGCCAAAGGGGAAAGCCTTCGAGGTGCCATCGGGAAATGTGGCGTATACCCATTTTTTTTACAGTATATAATATGTTTTTTTTTTTAAATGGAGAAAACAATGATAATGCAGGATATTTTTATTGGAATTGTGGGTGCACCATTTTGAGACTAAACCCATGTAACCAACATATAGCCGCATGGGTTTGTGCATGTTTGTTCTAGGGAAGTGGGATTCGGATGGATTGGGCAGAGCAACTCTGGGTGAGTTTTAGTGAGTCAACCCACTGGACAGACCAAACTGTGAACAATTGAAGACAATTGCAGATCCTTCCATCCTGCAGAAGCACTGATATCATTTGGATTCATTTGGATTCATTTGCTAGTTCACAGTTCTTAAAATAACTTTATTGATTTTTTGCGAGCAGCAGGCTAAGCACACTAGAGAGCCTACAACTGGTTGAACTCATTTTGGATAGTTCAACGGTTTGGTGCTTGGTTATTTATTGTTAATGTACGGATTTGGAGGGTTTCTTCGCTTGGCTGAGGTCAAGTGTTTCCTGAAGTGCCCAAAGAATCCAGGTCGCAGGGTCGACAGGGGACCGTGATGCATGGATGCGGGGACCGTGATTGGGGTCAGCCACGCATCGTCAGGAACTGCAAATTGATTTTCATGCAATTCGAGTATGTTCCATGTTATCCATGTTTAATTTGCGCTTCAGAAAATCACACTTTTTTTCATTTGGTTGGTGTGATTTCTTGGACAGTTGTACTTGGCAACAATGACCCAGGGTTGGTGGTTCAACCACCTGGCCCATCATCGGAGGCTCTCAGGTCGTCGTCGATCTTCGGATTCGGCGGAGGCGCCGAAAAACGTGGGATGAATGACGAACCTGGAAGTTCTATGAAGTTCTTAGAGTTTTTGGCATCTTTTGGTTACAGATGTTACAGAAAGTGTGAAATATGGTAATGAAATCAGTGGAACAGGAACCATTTTAATATATGCTCTAAAAATTTGAAATTCGATTTTGATGTTGGATTATCGGAGTGTAATGGTTCCAAGATATTGGGAAATTGCTGCCATGTTTTGTCCATGTCGCCACCATGACAAATGCCAACTCAGAAAGTGAATTAACTTTATAAACTGTTTTTGCTTGGGTTCGCGCGCGCAGGTTGCCCTTATTTTTTCCCAAAAATTGCGCGCGCGAACCCCACCAAAAAGAAGTTTAGTTTTTTTTCCCGAAAGGAAGGTCACTGAGTAAGAATGACCACCATACTGGAGGGTTTCAACACACTAGCTATAGCAGTTGGAAAATTACTGAGTTTTTTTTTACCGTCGAAACTGCTGCGAGGAAGAACTGATTGCCCTCGACGACTTCTTGAAGGCCTTGTTTGCGCAGAGACAAGATGGATATCGGTCAACAGAGGCCAAAACTCAACGCGCTAAGAAAGAGTGATACATTTTGATATGAGCATTAGTTTATATATATAATAATAATATATATATATATATCATATGAAATATGTTACGTAATCCAAAAATCGATCATCACTAATCATCCAATAATTGTAAATCATCTAAGATTTGTTCAGCCTTACAGTGTTGGAATGTGGTGCCAGGCGGCGCCACAAGCTGCACAAGCCCAGGAGGTGCCAATGCAGCAGTGAACCAAGCAGTTGGGGAGATCTATCCTGGTTGATTGTCATCATCCTTTGGCTCTGTTTTATTTGTAGGAAAAATGGACCGTAAGTGTACATTTATGTACATTTACGTATATACAGTTATATTAATATATACATTTATATGTGCATTCATTATGAATCATGTGCATATCTAGATATGATTTGCATTATCTTCCATACTCTGGCTTGGCTGGTTATGAATTTGTTGTTGTGCCATCGCCGGGATGATGAACCAAGTCACCGATAAAAAGTGTGCTGTGGGTAACTGGAGGTCCATGGCGGTGAGGATGGTGAGGCCAGTCAAAGCGTGGAAGATCGAGTTGCATTCCTGGAGTCACATGGCGTGCAAGGAAGACATGGGTGAGGTGTTCAACAGAGCTGGTGCCAACATAGGTCTAGTGCAACTTGTTTGGAGAATGAAAAAAATGTTCATAAAGGATTGTAAAGGCCTGTTTGACACCCTCTTTAATCCACTTTAGATCCGCGATATTATTATACTTTTCCCAGCCTAAGAAAGGACACTCACGGTTGCGGAAGTTGGTCAGGTGGCCAGGTAAACAGATGCACCCAGCCACCGGCAGCAAGGTTCTTCCTCTACCCTGCAGCAGCTCCAAAGACCAAGCCACTGAGATGCAGAGATTTTCAGTGCCTGTTGGGCAGGGAGCTTGTCATAGCTGCCGTTCCTTCTTTTTAAGTGTTTCCTCCTCAAAGTCAACATTTTATTTTTGTTCATATAATCGCCAGTCATCATCATCATCATCATCATCATCCATAATCCATAATCCATATTCCATAATCCATCATCATCATCATCATCATCACCACCATCCATTCTCGTCACAATAATCGTCAAGAATAAGAATTGTCATCGTCGTCGTCATCATCGTCATCATCATCGCCTACGTATAATCAGCACGCCGCACTTCACATACGCAGACCCCCCAATCCACAATGAACCACAACAACCCTCGATTCACTATCACACCCAGAGAATTACCAGTCAGATATCACTCAGATTCTAAATTCATCTAATTTCCAACATATTTTCCAGTCAGGTATATCACTCATATATACTCATATATACTCAGATACTAAATTCCAAGATATTCTACACTCTGGTAATTTAACATAGCTATTGAAAATCACCATTTTTAATGGGAAAATCCACTATTAATGGTCATTTTCAATAGCTATGTTAAATTGTCCGAGATGCGAGCGTTTTGGCTCCCTGATGACCCGAGATGGACTGCCAACAATCAAGACTTGAAGCTGACCAAGTTCTTCAAAGTCCAAGGGTTCGTTGTGGGGATACAGGCGAACGAAGCTACCAAGATCATGCATGAGAAAGGATGGAACATGGTCGTGCTTCGAACCTTTCAGAACGCCGAATTGTCAACTCTGGTAGTTGGATCAAATTCAGATCCGCCACAAATGCGATTCACTACCAATTTGGGATCCTTGCTCATCACACCCCTAGAAGCACAGGATCGCGGACAGATTGCTAGGCAGAAGTTTGCGAAAGATCAGAGTCTTGCCAAGGCAGGCACTGCCGAAAAGAAGGGTGACACTACCCCCTCAACGGCATCATCAAGTTCCAATCTCGCAGCGGGTGATCCTTGGGCATCTGCAGCCCATGCCAACACAAGTAATCGGATTGATGCTATGGAAAAGAAGTTTGTGACCCTCAGCGCGCAGGTAGAAAAGCTGGAAAAGGGCCAAGAAACCACGAAAGAGCAGATTAGCACCTTGAAAGCCAGCCAGGATTCGGGATTTAAACAACTTCTTGATGCCATTGCTGATCTGAAGCTTTCGAAGCCAGGTGAGTCTTTGAGCTCAACCCCGGTTCCATCCCCAGCGCCAAAGGTGGCAAAGTATCATTAAACTTCAGTTTCCCTGAATGTTTTTCTCTGTGTTTGCTACTGTTTGGTGAGATGGTTCTGGGCTTTCTTTGTGGGTTGCAGGGCGTCTCACTCGCCGGGGTGGTTGCTTTGGCTCCTTTCTATTGTGTTCTCATTAACTATATGTACCGGTTTGGGACCCTCTGCTGTAAGATACCACCCCGAAAATCTGAACAAGGGCGTTATGCCAGGAAACGCCGCAGTTTTGCCAGAAGAATGTTAGCCAGAAGCGCTCTCAGTGTCTTGCTCATTCAATCTTTTGTAATTCAACCATTCGCGACTCGACAAGCATGCGGCTCTGGCCGTATATTTTTTTGCTGTCATGCCTGCTCTTTCAGTTTTTCACCTGGGCGCAGGGCTTGCCAGCCCCCGCCAAATCTGAACGAGAACAGGACGACACAATTTTGTCGTTTGATGCAGCTCACATCCTTCATGACAAGTTTGCTCTATTTCGCTCATTTGTTTTCCCCATGTAAAGGTTACCCTGGTGAAGGGCCAATGCAGATTGCTACATTAAATGTCACATCATTGCCCAAAAGGCTTGATACAGTCCTTAACTTTGCGAACTCGTGCCCTGATTTGGGTTGCCTCATTCTTCAAGAAACACGAATACCTGCCAGCCGGGTCAATTCTTTGACACTTCGGGCCAGAAATGCTGGGTGGGACCTTTTAGTTGGACATCAACCCCCAATCAGAGCGATTAAGTCTGATAAGGCTTCTTTACGCCAATCATGGGGAGGCCTGGCTGCTTTGGTTCCTCGTGACCACCCAGCACGGCTGTTGTCATTTCAATCTGGGTGGGGCCATCTCGAAAGAGTATGTATGCCACTATGGATTCCTTCTGATGATGGGAGATCAGGATTTGTTGTGTTAAATTGTTACCTACCAAGCGGTCAATCTGTAATTGATGAGCGTGAAACTTTGCTGTCGGATATTTTCAGTTTTGCTTCCATTTTTGACACATCCCCCACAGTGGTTGGAGGTGATCTCCAATGTGCTCCGGAGGATTCCAGTGCACTTACGCAAGTATTGGCTTCCAATCGGTGGTCAGATTTTTATGCTGATTGTTGCAGATCCAGGAACTTAGAGCCCGAGGCCACCTACTCAGGAAATGGGTGGGCGTCAGGTTTTCGGGGTTTGAGAAAAACTCGAATCGACCATCTCTTTTTGAACGACTTGGCAAGATCAGCAGCAAAAGAAGCAAGCATCTTTCGAGGTCCAGTTGCGCCTGGTCACTGTCCAGTCGTTATAAGATTAGAGTGCCAGGTTTTCCATGAGATGGTTTTTGGGCTTAAACAACACCCTCAGTGGAACCTTCCCCCCAAACCTTGTTCTCAAGAAGAATGGGATGAAAGGGATGCAATTTGCCACCCGATCCTAACAAAGTATATTCCTTCCTTGGTTCGGGCAGCTGAAGAGGGTGACCCCCAAACTCTCTGGGATAGTTTGACCCGTATGATGCACGAGATGCTAAACTGTATAACTGGCCAGTTCATTCAGTCACGTAGGGGTGATATTCCGTTTTTCGAACAAAAGCCATTCCTTCCACCACCGTGTAAGCAAAATCAATATCAGCAAGCTTCTTTAAAGATTCGTAAGCAATTGCATGAATTGTCCAAGAAAAACCAGCAGAGACATGAAGATAATCCTGTCTGGATGACTCACCTGAAGAGGACGTTGATTAATACCTCCAAGGGTTTGGGGACTTTAGGGTGCACGGTTCCTACACAAGGGTTCTCCCAACAACAAGTCATTGAATTCCTTAGTGCTGCTAACCAGGCATTGACAACATGTGATCTCGACAAACAAATGCAGGACTCCACTAAAGCCATCCATGAGTGGAAAGATCGACTTAGGATTTCCAATTCTGCGGATAAGAGGGAAGTTTTTCGATGGTTAAAGGGGGTTACCCCTTCGCACCCCAAAACACTTGTTCGCCCTGATGGATCCTTAACTGGGAGCCCTAATGAGATTCTTTCCCTCCTGAAAGATCATGCTGAAAAGATTTATAACCATCATCGGAATACCAATGAAGATGCACTTTTCGCACAATTTGTAAATATGTTTCAGGATGAAATCAACAGTTTGAAGAATCCAACTGAACTTCCCCCTTTTGATGCGGTTAACATGTGGAAACTTTTCCAAAAAAAACCCGCCAATAAAGCCACGGGTTTGGATGGATGGAAGATTAAGGAAATTCAAGTATTGCCACCGTGCGCATGGAAGGCCATCAAGCTTTTCTTCACTACTGTTGAAGCTAGTGGGAAGTGGCCCAAATCATTTCATTTGGTTTCCATTACTGCCATCCCCAAAACCCATGAATGGACCCCTGAATCTACCCGGGCCATTGGAATTACGTCAATTTTCTATTCCTTCTGGGCATCTGTCCGCTTCAAACAATTGGCGCCATGGTTGGGAAATTTGGCCCCCCCTTCACTCGCGGGCGGATTGCCCCATAGATCGGCTACCCCTTCAGAAATCGAATTATCTAGCCACTTGTTTGATTCGGACGAAGCCCCTGACAACACTTCTATCGTTATATTTATTGATCGGTGGAAATGTTTCGACCTGTTGCTGCCAAAATTTTGTATTCAACTCGGATCCACTCTAGGATTACCATCTCATATATGCCAACCGCTTACAGACTTCTATAACCATCAGGTCAAATTCTTCAAGCTCAATAACGCTTACGGAAAATCAGGTCCTCCATTCCAACGGGGTCGTGCAGGGTTGCGCCTTTAGTGTTTTGTTTGCTAACCTGATTTTCTCTGTTTTTGCGAAAAGGATTGAGCAGTTTCCAGGGGTAACCTTCTCTGCGTTCATTGACGATACAAAGCTATGGGCTAGTAAGCAAGACCTACCTGAGCTCATCAAAGCAACCACAGCTCTCGAAGCTTTTGACCAGGCTATTGGCCAAGTTCAAAACAATGCTAAGTCTGCGCTCCTAACCAAAAAGGCGAAAGACGCCGACAGATTTCTTCTCCAAGTAGGCAAACAGATTCCCCACAGAAAGCGTGTCAAGTCTTTAGGGTTTCAACAAGCAGTGACGACAAAGGGACTTGCTAGAGCCGTTGACCTGAAAACGAAAGCAGCTGCTGCAACCATTCGGAAAATGGGCAAGCTTCCATTTCCAGCCAAACTCAAATCACGATATATTAAAACTGCAGGTCATAGCCGATGGTTATATGGGTCTGAAGTTGCCCCCCCGAATAAGAAAGCATTTAATTATTTGAGGACAGCTGTTGTCAATACTGTTTTCCCAAAGAAAAACCGGATGAGATGCCCTTTTTTGACCATGTCTACATGGGATAATGTTTGGGTTGATCCTTGGGCTATTTGGGTTAGACATGTCTTGCTCACATATAGAAAGTTACACCGCCGTCAGCCCGACTTGGTGGCAAAAGTTTTTCGTCAAGCCCAACAGATCAAACCTTATGCCATTCGAACTTCCTCTGGCGCTCCAGCGGTTCTGGCCGCTGTCGTTCGGGAATTGGAATGGGAATGGGCCGACGGTTTGTCCTTCAAACGGCCGGGCGATACAGACTTCAAACTCCTCTATGGCAGCAACAAATTTTTCGACGATGACTTGGAACGATCCGTCAGGCGTTCACTTTTCCGTAGATCCCCAATAAGGCATGACAACTTAGGCGACTCGCGGGACGGTGTGATTAATATGTTCGCGACGCGATTTTTCCTCGACAACGACTTCTCCACTGTAGTACCTGCACCTGGCTTAGTAGAACAACTGCGGAATTTACCAGTCAAACTTGGCCATGCCCAAAATATCATCCAAAATTTCTTAGCCGGATCAATTTTTGACGGGCCCCGTAAATTTAAAGCAGGCCTGGTAAATTCCCGAAAATGCGAACATTGCGATGCAGACGATGATCTCTTGCATATGTCCAAACATTGTCCAACGAATCCGCCGCCGGAAGTTTCAGTGCAAATGCCGGATACGTCATGGACCATGGGTGTTCTATGGGAAAGCGGGCGAGACACACAGTTCCGTTTACAACAAGACCAACCATTCCAATTTGGCGATTTACCTCCAAAACATGTACTTCAACCGGGCGACCGAATTTTTTACTGATGGCAGTTTTATTCGCTCAAAGTCGGGTAGACTAGAGTCGGCAGCTTGCTCAGTATATATTCCGCAAATATTGCAACTGGCAAGACCCCTCCCAGGGCTCGACCAAAGTTCACAAAGAGCTGAGCTGGGAGCGATCTTGCTGGCGTAAAAGGTAACAGACGGAGACGCCCATATTTTTACCGATTGTGCAACCATAGTCGAAGGATTTCGTGAACAAAGTCGTAATGCACAAGGCTTTTCATCTTTGCGTTCTTGGGACAATTTTGACTTGTGGACACTCATAGCCGCTGAAACAAGTTTAAACCATCGAACAGTACATGTATCTAAAGTATCAGCTCATGGACGTGACCCAAGTCAAGACCCTGGTTTAAATGAAGGCAATGAAAAAGCAGACGCATTAGCTAAGAGTTTATGCCAACGACAGTTTCAACAACATTCTGATCATAGCGTGTGTGATGTCAACTGTATCCTAGCTGTGCAAATTCATTTGATCAAGTCCTTTGTGAATAGGAACTTGTTAACCCAGCCACCGGATCATGATCAGATTGTTGACCGCGCTCTATCTACACTTAAAGTCGCCACAGCTCGTAAGTGCACTTGCCCACCAAGCCGTAGGATAAGGGGCAAAGCTCCTGCTCCTGCTTTGTGCCGTGGAACTTGTCTAACTACATTGGTAGTAGGGGAGTTGGAGCGATGTTTCCTGAACTTGCTCAACTCTGGCGCTTTCGTTCCCAATCGCATTTGGGATGCGCTCAAACAACAATATCCCAAATTCAATCAATGGGTGACACATCGAACCGCAGTTGTCCAAGGGTTAGATGTCTCAAATTCACCTGTACCTAAAGCTGTTAGCTCTCCGCATTGCGCTGATGCCATTCACCGGTTTATGCGCGAAGCGTATTGGTGCAGTGGAACATCGCCAATCACTGCTTTTACCCCGTGGTCCATTGTTTTGATTGACTTTATCTCAAGGTTGGGTTTTGTATCTCCCCTTTTTAACCAAGATATGGGCTTTGGACGACTAATACATCGATGTCATCGCTACCTTAAAGATTTAATCTCTGAGGCATTGCCGGGCATTGACACTTCAGTTATCAACAATACGTTAGGCTCTTCCTTCGGGTTACGGTGTCAGGTAGCTCTAGGTATCCACCTGGTCCCTGTCAATCCCACCAATGTCTGGTCAATATATGTACAAGCTTGCCTCTATTGTTCCAGCTCTTTTCTTGACGGCAAGAAATTCCGCTCTAGCTGGAAACCAGATTGGGGGTGCTTTGACGCCCGGATGTGAGCTGCTGTCGCGAATTGCACGTTTTTGTTAGTTTCTGTCTGAGTGCCTGTAAGGCTTCAAATTGCAATGGGAAAAAAAAAAATAGCTATGTTAAATTACCAGAGGGTAACTAATTCTAACTCACTAGCCGTCCCGGCTAAGCCCATAAAACGTCCCTTGGCGCCAACGCGCTGGCGCCTGCGCCAAGGTCTTCCCTGACGCTGCAGCAACGGGTGGACCTGCTGGATGGCCATCTTTGGGGCCGGGAAGCAGATCTCTTCGAGGCCCAGGATGGCCCAGGGGACACCAAAATTGGTGATATCGGCGGTTGACACCTAAATTGGTGATAAAGTATTTAATTAAGTAACATTAAGTAACATTAAGTAACTAAGATTTTGTAGTATTCAAACCAATAAGATCAATAAGTACTAATTTATTAGTTGATACTATAGTGTTTTGAATTATAATTTTGATTACTATATCAGCTATTATATAGTATATGCAACTATCACGATTATAGTATGTTAATGATAGTTGAGTACTATTAGCTAAGAAACTCATATTTTTATGGTATTCAAACGTATTCAAACCGAATATGTATAGTACTAATCGCAAAGTTGATACTATAGTGTTTTAAATATATTGATTAGTATTATAGACACCTACAGTAATATAATCCTATATATATATGTAGTGATTATGATGGATATCAATTATTCATAGTCATTTCTGTTTGATTTTCATGGGACTCTTTCGGACATTTTTTATCATATATTATAATAGAAAATGCCATTCTTTGCACACTTATGATATTATATTAGATGTTATTATGTTATTATTATGTTATTACGGCGCCATTGTTCTTACTACAATGACTTTCAATTGAAACTAATATGCAGTATTCGTATGACTGTAACTACTGTATTGTTTTTAGAGCACTAAACTGTGGTTGCCAATACATATCAAAGTAAATTGGCTTGTCTGGCAGTTATGGGAAACACATGGAACCCCCTGAATCCAATTTCAAAGATTGAAATGGTCATCTGTTAGCATGGAAGGCGAAGGGGCTTCGCCAAAGTGCTCATGCGCGATTCTTCTCAGCTGCTGACTGTCATTTAAAATGGTACAAGTTACAGTAGTACATAGAATCTTGGACTTAGAGCTGATCTTAAACCCTTTAGTAGTGCATAATTAATATACAATGTGGGAAAGCCAATAATAAACCTACCATTTGGGGATGGTTTAAAGTTGTTTATAGCACCCATAAAAATTGTGATTTTGGGGATAGTTTATGGCATCGGGTGAATCCCACATTTCCTGCAGGTGTTGGAGCTGAACCAACGCGTAAGGCCGGTACCGGTTGGAAGTGTCAGGGTCTCCTTTTTTTCCCATGACAAGTTGGGATGACACTAGGCCCCAATATATAATCACCGGCAATACTAAATATGTATTGGACGGACATTGGTTTATGATGGTTTATGGAAATTGATGGAAATTGTTAAAAACACATAGTAAGCGATGGGACCTTCCCAAATTAGCCATACCCCTTTTCAAGGTTATGTCATTGTATTTCTCTAATATCCACATTAGCGATACCCAAATTGGACGTTGATTTCTGTGAATTATATATTAAAAAAAATGTAGCAGTTTCTTGCAAGCGATACCCCCCAAGTTTACCATATATCATTATTGTACAAACGTGTGGTAAGCGATGGGACCTTCCCAAATTTGTGGATGTCCTTTCCGTGAACCTAGGGTTTTCGAGATTGCTCATATAATGGGTGTGGTTGGAAGTTGGAATATGTGGAAGCCCCAGTCAGGGCATGATGTGGGTTTGCCTATAGACTGAAAGATCATCCCATTGGTTCATTGGGCCTACCGGCCCCATAAAGGGCCCCCTTCTGAGGTTGGCGGAGCGTGCGTTGTTGGGAGTGGTGAGGGTCGGGGAACCTAGCACAATATGGCTTTGCGATGGGAATAGTTCATATAAGCATATGCATATATATATACACGGTATATTAACCAACAATCTGATAGATGCATGATGATTTGTGGGTGTGTCTCAAAATGAGGTAGGCGATTCAAATGGGGAAAAGGATGATAAACCAGTGAATGCAGGGGTAGTATATTTTCAGACAATGCCATATTTCAAGGGTGTGTGTCTTGGGAGTTTGGAACAAGGGATGAACGGCCGAAAGTCGAAAGTCGATTTGCTTGAAGGCCAAGTCATGTTGGAGTTCCGTCTGAAAGATACTGCAAAGCGCTGAAAGAACCATTTTTTCTCCTGTTTTTTCTAATGCATTGGCGAACATTGCAATCATTGGACATCACCACCAAGCAGTACATAGCGCCAGAACACTTTCCTGCATGAATGCTGCTGGTGAATGAATGGATGGCACTGCACCAGCACCCCCACAGACCCCCACATTTTGCAAAGGCGTGATGTGATGGCAGAAACAGTGAGACCCTGAGGGGCTTTGGCCATTGGTGGCAATGCATGCAGCCATCAAACAGTACATTTCAGCTGAGAGAATGCGGGGTGCCGCTCAATTAGCATTTTCTGAGGGATATACCCCCGACTTGACATGGACTATTGAATTATAACAGATCTTTTTCATGCCCTTTTGGTTCATTTTGGTCCACGCAGTCCATTCTTTATCCCAAGCACGGTTTGATTAGAGAATCAGAATATATCATCACTGAAAATCCAAACGGCAGTCTGCACCCAACAGGCAAGACGTCCCCATAGGCAGCAACCAACGTTGCCAGTGACGTGAAACGTTGTGGCAGCTTTCCAAAGGAAGGCCGCGCAAAAACCGAGCGATTTCAAATCGATGAGGTCTTTAGGGACATGGTATGCTCCAAAGATCACAGCTTCGAAGCCGGATTTGCCTTTGCGATTTTCTCAGATACTGGCACGCATGCATTTAGAACCCTCCCATTCATTTCGCCTCATGGATTATTGCTTAGCAAGACCCGAGATCACACTCTGCCCAGAGACCAAGAGCCAAACAGCAGCTATGAGCCCTTGGACTTCGTTGATTTGTGGTCACCATCATTAGTTACAGGACAGGACATTGCAAGGGGGAAAAAAGTTGAGCGCAAACTTCCTGACTGATTGCAGCAGCCGCCCTGACATGGTCTTTCTTGCGGCCACTTGTCAAAAAAGTGGCGGAAACATATCGGCCAGACCCCGGTTTTGGCAACAAAGATCATGGCCGCCATGGCCCTTTTGTTTGTCCTGCTAGGTTGGAACATATTGGAATTCTTTTTCTTTTTCGCGGGCATATGCAATGATATTCCACACTCCCATGCCAGCAGACCCAATCATAAACTCTTCGTGAACTAAATTGCAAAGTTCTTCGGAAATGAACACGCAATATAGAAACATTGCATGTGTGCATGATGTCCTTTAACGTTCTTTAAACAAATATGATAAATAATATGGGCATGGTCCTGTTGAAACCTGGATTCACAATTATGGACACAGACAGTTGTAGATGCACGATGAATGCAACGTAATGTACTGTGATGTAATGTGATGCATTGCTGTGCAACGTCATGCATGGGCGTGTGCGTGAGCGTGCGCATGTGCGTGTGCATGTGCTATGTGTGCATGCAGGGGTAGGTGAGAAAGGCAGTGATGCAAATTCTCTACAGGAAACCGTTGTCTTTTCCCATGGAATACGGTGGTTTTTCTGCAGATTATCCTTGAAACCAATCCATTATATAATCGCTTGCCATCCGCCAGATGGAAGCAGCTCACACCTTCAGTCGTCTTCCGCCGCTTGGAAGCTAAACAAATGCGAACGATGTGGATGTGCCAGTTACGATACTCGTAGCATCTCGTAGCTATGGAAATCACCAATGTTGAATAATGTGAAAATAGGTAAGTTGCCGAACTAACTATGGGCCATATTCCGTAGTATGCCGTAGCTATGTTAAATTACCAGAGGATATGTTCACCAAATTCACCGCACAATGGACCAGTGCTGGTTGTTTGATGCAGCACTGTGCAAACATTATCAAGAATTCATTGGAATTGTGGGCGTACCGACAGTCATCAACCGACTTGGAAACGATCCCATCGCTGATCCTAGCAGCCTTGGCCAAGGTCGCAAATGGCTTGGGGAGGCAATTTGGGATTGAGCACGGCAGTCCCTTGGATGAATGGAATTGCTTTGAGAGCGGCAAAGTCGCGTTTTGACAAGGGTCATGCCATGTCTGTGGAAACTATGATTTATATGATTTTGGGTCCGTGGGTCAAATACTGGTACGCACTGTCACGAAAAAAGTATTGAGTGCTTGACTCTTACTGATTGGTCGTTTGCAAGGACCACAGACAGCAGGGCAGATCCAATCTCTCAGGCCTTGACCATGGCTGGGTTGGCGTATGCCACTATTGGAGTGCTGCAAGCCTAGCGATGCCATTGATGCCATGGTGGAAGTGAGGTGATATCATTTTCACATATTTTCATCTGCCAAAAGCATCCAATTTCTTGCTTGCTAGTTGTAGGCCAGGGCAAGACCCTGGATTTTTTATATCTCACACCCAGTGAGCATGTTCCCACAATCAATCTTGTGCAAGATCTTACACTGATCATACTCACATAGTATCAAAATGGAGGTTTCCTAAAATGTGTTTTTTTCATAAATAGGAAACCCCGAATACCATGGATATGGATGGATATGGGGTATAGTATTATATATAGGAATATATATTTTTATACTATTTTATACTATTTCCTAAAACTACATAGGAGACTCAATGGGATACCCCGAATCCTCCTTACATTTGAACATCTTTCAGCAGTTTTCAGCCATGGAAAACGATCCGGGATCCACTGCCGAGGAGCAGAAAGTCATCGCTGGATCTTGGCCAACTGGCGCCTCGGGCACGAACCAGAAATCACTATCAGAAAGTACGGTACCCTCTGGTAAACTAACATAACTATGGAAAATCACCATTTTTAATTGGAAATTCCACTATAAATGATCATTTTCAATAGCTATGTTAAATTACCAGAGGGTAACTACTGGCAAATTAGCTCTAAATCCACTGCTAAAGTAGCCCTTAATCCATATAACATATATTAAAATATAAAAACTATGGGAACTACTGGCCCAGATTACCCCTAAGTCAAATCCACTGGTTGAGCTTTATTTACTTCCCATGGGGAAATTGCCATGAAATGAGGGGGTAAATCCCCCATCCTCAGTTTTCGTCGCTCAGGCTGCCATCGCGGCCTTCACGACATCTTTCGGATCAGTCATTGGAGGCTGCCTTCACCAGCAACATCCGGCGATTCATCCCAAGACATTGGGCAGCAAAAAACTTAGGTATAAACCTGGCATTCTTTTGAAGTATCATAGCTGCAAGCTGAGTTTGGAGTGTACTTTTAATCCAAGCTGTTTGCTTCGGACTCTGATGTTTCCACCTTTGGAATCGAAGATGTCCCTCGTTTTACTGGGGCAATCCATCAAACTCTCCAGGTGCCGGCAATTTTATCGCAGAAACAGTCTGGTGGCCAAGCCAGGGTTGGCAAGGGCCTAGGGATCCTGGGGCTATCAGTGCGGGTGCAGCTGGTGCAGTAGGTGCATGACTTCACGTTCTGAATGCTCAGGGTCATGAGCTCCACAAACACAACTCGCATGCAAATCTCCAATCATTGATTATGATATCAGATCATCATACTAACCATTACCAACCATTACTAACCATTACTAATTACTAATCATCATATTATGAATAATTACTAACCACTGCTAACCATTACTAACCATTACTAACCATTACTAACCATTACTAATCATCATATTATGAATAATTACTAACCATTACTAACCGCATCAGATCATCATACTGATCATATCCATTAAGCCATCAATTGTGCCCGTCGGACGGCACATGTTGGATCACCATGGATCACCATGGGTCGCCTTGGCTGAGTCGCCACTGTTGCACGACCAGCTGCGGGGAGCCCAGGATTGACGAAAGATGGCGGTGATGTGATACAAAGATCTACACCATCATATGCAATCCATATCAGTCAACAGAGAGAGAGAGAGAGAGATAGCGAGAGAGATATGATTATTATAACTATATATAGATATAGATACATGTATATATGTATGTACATACATGTGCTAGTCCGGAGGGGCTATACATGTATAAATCTACCTGGTTATATATATATAACTTGGCTGGAAATCTAGGTGCTATGTACGAGCTGTCAGACTTAAGATCCTTGTCCAGGCACAGCAGAGAGAAGCACTTTGAGGCCAGTGGCAAGTTGAAGCTTCAGTGGCAGCTGATGACTCTTCGTAGCTTCTCCATTTGGACATTTGAGGTCCAACGTATTGATGTCACATGTAAGGTGGTGCCCCCCAGTTATAAGTTGGTTTATAAGCCCATTAACTATAGATATATCACCTATAAACCATAGTTATTGGAGTTATAAACCAACTTAGCTATCTTGGGGGCACCACCTTGTGGAATGCAACGCAAAGCGGGATCTTATGTTGATACATCTTGATACATGTCTGTGTACCATTCTGTATATAGGGGAAAAATAAGACATGTTTGATGTATTGTTGGGGGGTCGTGTTGAGTTCAGCAGGTTGCTGTTCTTGCCATTTCAGCAGCTGCATTCCTGACAACGTTGGGCATCTCAGTACAGTTTTGTATTCACCCCAGCAAACGTCAAGGAAAACTCTCAGCGCACCCTGGAGACTACTGCGTATTTGTGCGATCGTGCTCGTGGAAATGCATCCAACTTGCTTGCCCTCTGGGAAAATAAACGAAACCATTGCTAAACCCACAAGCTGGGAATCCATTATCCCATTTAGTTTATCCATTTATATCCATTTATGTTATCCCACTATCCACTCCGCACTATCCAATAAACATTTCTCATGATCCATTATAGTTATCCCATGGCATCATATGGCATCCCATTAATTATGCAAACTGGGTTTTGCCTATTTGGTGAATATGTCACAAACAACTCCAAAGCTGGCCAGCTAACTGCAACACAAAACAGAGTCTCGCTACAACAAAATAGACCAAAACGATGATCATATATAATTAGACTAGACCAATAAGTAGATATAGTTTACAGTGTATATATATATATACAGCAATGATAATAAGTGATAATCATTAGTAATAAGCATTAGTGACAATAATTAGTAATAAAGATTAGTAATAATGATTATGAATAGGAATCATCATCATGGTTAAGGATGACAAGGCTTCCTCAATTCCAGGGTCGGAACCTGAGGTTGCTGGCAATCGTGGTGCTGGTGACTGCTGCCGTGCTCGTGACCTTGGCCTTTGAAGGCGCTTTAGCCCATTGAAATGGATTGTTACCTGTATTTACCAGGGAAACTGACCATAAACCATCAAATTATGGGGTTGGAGGCAGGCCCCAAGAAAAAAACACACTAGCAGCAAGCACACAATCAAGAAAGTGAGAAGGTAAAGAAGCTGCAAAACACAACCAAATCATGGCGAGAGAGCTTTGAAAACACGTCAAATCTTTCGCAGATGTTCTTGGAACGAAGAAATCGCCAGGCATCGGCGATATTTTGCAGCACTTCCTGCACTATGCATGGATGCACTGGAGCAAATGGTACGCACGGTGCTTAGATTGCCCGAAGATCAGGCCCATTCAGGCCCAAATGTCTCATGGAAATTCATGGAACCCATTGCGTTTGGCTTGTTTGGCCAAGGATCCAGCGACCTTCAAACCCATCGGGAAGTGGTACGCATGGATTTTGCACGTCGGCAGGCTCAGCTGATTCAACCGGCTCAAGATCTAGCAAGCATAAGTTTCCATACCTGACCCATGTTTCTCCTTTTCTTGGGATTGACGTGGTTGTGGTCGTAGTTTTTTTCCTTTCACAGTTGCTATGTTGTGGTTCCCCTGTTTAACATTGTTGGTGAAACGTTCCCCAATAATCCCCACCTCCTTTTACTAAACTTACCCCAAATACTGAAAACTAGGGTCCGCGTTAAATTTTGGGAAATTGCAGACTGGCCAATTCGATTTTTAATTGATCCCCTTTCGAAAACAAATTAAAAATGAAGGTCCCATTTCAGGGTTTCACCCCCTAACAATAAAAACTAGTCAACCCCGGGGTGTTTTTATTTGGGTCCGTCTTTTAAGGTCGAAAAACACAAATATGTTTTTTTACATTAAGGTTTTTTATTTAATATTAGGGGAAAGCTTCGAAATCCAATTTTTGGCAATATGTTAATTAGATTTTACAAGGAAATCTAATCGATTTTGAAATAGAAAATGTTAGTTTTTTTAATATGGGCCTTAGGCTTAATGTTAGGGGAACGCTTCGAAATCCAATTTTTGGCAATATTTTGATTTGATTAGATTTTAAAAGGAAAACTAATCGATTTTGAAATAGAAACATTCAGTTTTTTTTCTATTAGGGTTTTTAATTGATATTAGGGGGAAGCTTCGCACCCTAATACTAAATACCCCCTAATACTAAAAACTGCTCCAAGTCCAAGTGTTTATTATTCGGGGGGAGCCGTTTAGTAATAGGGGGAAGGGATTATTCTGGGTACTTGATGGTACTTGCCTGGAAGACTAGCTGATGCAAAAGAAGCCAAAGTCAGTAGTTGGATGGTAACCCAACTTATGCGTACCCATGCCACAGTTGCAGAGTTCGAAACTCCTGCTCTACAGACTCAGTGATTTTGGCCAACGGTTCCGCGTACGTCCGCGCAGTAAGTCATCAAAACTCCCGTTTGCTGCAGCTGGGTGCAGGTGTTGAAGCCAATATACATCAATATACCGACCTTCTACATAGATACCTGTTGTCATATCGTTCGCAGTTGGCAGGCATGCGATTGCACAGTCAGTTGGAGTTCCTGAGGCTGCACCCTTATAGACAGCCAATAACTTTGAAATAACAAACTGGGCCAATGTTCTCCAATGTGTACAACTTTGCAACTAAATGTGACCAATAAAAGCCACACAGCCAGTAAATGCCAGTAAGGCATATCTACAACCGTGTTCCAAACTCGACTAAGATGGAATAACTAGACATAACTAGACATCATTGTTATATATATAATATATATATATATATAAATATAATATATATTATATGCATACAAGTACGTATAAGTATATGCATGCTTGACAGAATCCAAGTTGGATGCCCCACGGCATCCCACGGCTGAGATACGAGACCTTCAGCTGATTCACGGCTTCCATGTGATCCTTGCCGCTTGGAGAGCCAAAAACTTGAGGAGCTTGGAGCATTGGGCGCCATATGACAAGCCTACATGGTGGTTTCCATAAATGGGGGTACCTCAAAACCGATGGTGGAGAATGGAACCCTCTATATGTGTTCTCCAGTTTATATGCCCTTGTCAGTACATATACTGTATACTGGGTAAATTATAACGACCTCACTGCGACCTCACTGGAATCATGGTTAATAAGAGGAATCATCCCAACATGGCTTTATTTCAGGTTAGTGAATTATTGTAATTTGCCCATACTGCTTGATCTAAGGAAAAAAAACAGAAAACTTGAGTTGATGAATGCCGCACCTTGAAACACATGCGCCGCAGTTTGGCTCATACGTTCAGGGACAGCCTGGTGTTGCTTCACATGTTCGAGATCCTGGCGAAGACTGCCCTGGAGGTGACAGGATTGCAACGGTGCGGAATACTGTGGTAGATGGTAACCGGTCCAAAAAGTCCTGGATCCTCTCAGTGCTAAGCAGTGCTACGATCTTGGAAGCTGTCTCAGTGCTGACATGGGTGTGTAACAGGGTGACCCTAAAGTGTGCAGCAGATCCAAGGAACAGCCAGTGCATTTGCTGATCCAGGGAGATGGATGTGTCGTCAAAAGTCCAAGATCGGCTGAGGACAGTGCAGCGATGTTCAAGCTTCCCGCAACGCATTTTGACGTTTCACTTGTGATCACCTTATGATGGCTTTTCATCACTGATGTAGCCGGTGGTATATCAATCGCATGCACAGCCAATGAGATTGCCCCTGCTGCGATTCTAGCGGATGGCTCAGTAGTGACATGCGGCGACCCAAGACATGAGCTGTCAAACAAAGTTCCGCGAAATGTCCTGAGGCCTTGGAATGGTTTCGAGCACTTAGGAGCTGTGGCCGGAGTAGCTTCCGCAATTAGATGTTCCACATCATCGAAGACAATCCAGGAGACTTGGAGAACCTGGAAGCGAAGCTGTGATGCAAATGATGAGACGAAAGAAATAGCCGGTTGGAGTCTCCTGTAGCGACAGCTTTTTGCCTCCTGGTCCAACGTATTTATTTCGGGTCATTTCTTGATGATTCCAAGTCGCGTGGGATTTCCTGGTGCAACCGAACACTTCTGTGACAGCTGTGTACAACGCGTTGGCGCCACAGGGCATTTGCCGCCATCCTGTCAAACGGCTCGGTTGTGACGTCGGGCGATGGGGATGAGGTTGGTGAATGTTGGCGACAGCTCTGAAGTTCAACATCAGCTGAGGAATGTGCAAGAGAATCATGGCACAAGCAGTGCGTTGCCATTTTGACAAGCAGATCAGTGGTGCATGGGGCAACATGGGCTGTGGCGGTGACAGCTTTGCAGTCCGAGGTCAGCTCACGCATGTGCAGAATGTTCAAACCACGAAGTCTGCATTTGCCTTGCGACAACATAAATCAGTGATTACATGGGGAGACGAGTTCTGGGGTGACAGCTCCACCCTGCAAAACCAGCTCAGATGTGTACAACATCTTAGCGCCACCTGGAGGACATTTCAGAGCGTGTCATCATGTGTCATCTCTGCAGAGAGTTTCATGGAAAAAAA
This sequence comes from Cladocopium goreaui, assembly GCA_947184155.2. Taxonomy (NCBI): domain Eukaryota; class Dinophyceae; order Suessiales; family Symbiodiniaceae; genus Cladocopium; species Cladocopium goreaui. Next base: position 320,838 of record CAMXCT020006711.1, on the reverse strand, counting down.
ATGAAAAAAGTCATGACCCCGAGATACCCCGAGTCCCCGATGTGTTTAGAAAGTGGTGAAACATGGTGAAATTCAGGAATTTTGGTTGAGGGCTTCGGCGGACACTAGGCGAACCCAAGGATGGGATGATCATGGATGATCGGGATGATATCACACGTTCTCACAGGTTTTGCACCTGAAGCCACGGCTTTGCTGTAGCAAAAATCCATGGCCAAATACCGAAAAAATGCATGAGAAGGATGAAATAATATGATGAAGTTATATATATATATACTGTATATATACCAGTTGATTCATTTTATGGACAAGTCATTCAAAGGAAAGAGGTGGGCAGGTTTGGGCTTAGGCCATCGCTAGGGGAAAAGCGAAAAGTATGAACAAGTGCCATTCACAATTCACTTGGAAAATCAAATCCGTTTGGAAAAAAGCACAATGCATCACCATGCGGCGTGTTTGTACAAGAAAAAAGGCACACGCAGACGCATACATATAGATTATATATATATACGTATAATATTACTATTTATTCTTCTTGTTATTATTCACAGTGTTATTATGACGATTATTATTGTTATTGCAATGTTTGATTTTTTTGGGGTTTTGAGATGTTTTGAGAGCTCAGGATGGCCAGCGACGCGAGGAGGGATCCCCAGCTATGATTGTGCGATCTGAGCAGATCTGGGATTCCCTGCAAGTCAAGTCAGTCAGATAAGTTAGCATATATAATATGAATATACTATGTTTGAATCTAGATACATTCAATATCATTCATATGATGATATTAATCACATAGATCCTATAGGAATAAGTTTACTACATCCTTACGGCCAGTCGCCCCATCAAGGATCATCAGACAGGATATGATGAATAGGGATGATGGCGCATACCAATAGTAGCAAAGCAGCAATTTCATGGCCGTAAATCAACCTTGGGATCGATGCAGTTAAATGCCTAGGCATTTTTAATCATTTTCACCCTTTCCAAGTCCATAGGACATCCTAATTCCAGCAGGGTACAAAGCCAGCTCAACATGGATATCATGGATACCACGGGTTCTTCAGCACCATCCCAGTGTTGAACATGGTTTCACAGGATGGCTTTGTAAGAATCAACTTCTACGTATCAAACGAGTCAAGGGCTCAGCAGACTGCGTTGATTTGCATAAACACGATCGCGAGAATGGGTTGCGACTGATGTCCACGACGGTTACTGGGTGTGTACAACGTATATAATATAATATATAATATAATATTATATATATATATATATTGTGTGTGTGTTATGCATTTACATCTCAGTCGAAGATTTGGGACTGAAATGATCATTTTCGGGTCAACGCCCCCAAGAAAAACAATGGTTGCTTTGCAGTGCAGCTGTGTCACTTCTCCTTTACGCGCTTCAGCCGGCTGAGTACCTACAACGTGGTGAGTACAAGGTCAGTGCCAGTGATGAGCCTCAGAAACAGGGTAATTGACAGCCACTATGGGGGGGCAAACTGGTCATTTTACCCCTAATTGTTTACAAGTTTACCCAGTTTCCCCTTCATTGATCTCCATTGTACCTGGGGTGTTGGGAGCACCCCTGAGTGGATGAGATCGGGAAGTGACAATTGAAGACTCTGTGCAGTGAGCCATGATGACCTGTGCTGAACCCATCAATCCTTCAACAACACCATTTACAATCCAACATATGTGGGCATATAATCACGACCACAAACAACCTCACCATGAAAGATGTTGTTTCTGGGAATCCACGCAGTCTTGTATTTCTGATTGGTCAATTATGTGGTTTTATCATGTATTATCCAAATACGACGCTCACCAAAGGGTCGAAATGAATGTGACCATCCTGTTTTGAATGTTTTTTTCCCCGTTCCTATCTATTTACCCTCTGGTTATTTAACATAGCCATAGAAAATGGCCCATTTATAGATGGTTTACCTATTAAAAATTGTGATTTTCCATGGCTACGTTAAATAACCAGATGGTAATATTTGGTGGAATGCCTATACTGAAAGCATCTGAAAAGATTGTTTTCAGGTCCGCGCCTTCACTCAGAAGAATATGCATCCCTTTGAAGGGGACAACGTTGGGAAGCACAGCTGCACAGCTGGGGGGAACTCGCCAATCCATGCCATGAGATTTTGGGTCCCAGACAGTGAGCCCGGGGCACTACCCTCTGGTAATGACTAACATAGCTATTGAAAATGGCCATTTATAGTGATTTTTCCCATGAAAAATGGTGATTTTCCATAGTTATGTTAGTTTACCAGAGGGTAAGTCGTACCAAGTCACTTTTGTCGTTTTTGTCGTTTTTGTCCTCTGAGATCTGTTTGAACATCCTGGACTGGCGCTCCGTGCTGTGGATTGATGTAGGCTCCTCAGTTGCTGGATGCAGATCTGGTGCTCGGTGTTCCTTTGCTGCTTTGCCTTCATATTTGAGAGAAGGGACGGTTGTTTTTAGCTCTGTGCCCGACTATGTCACACATTATCAGAATGATATTTCGAGACACATGAGACACAGCATTTGATGATATTATAGATCATGAACAGCTTAATTGTAGCACATATAATTTAAAAAAAAAAACATGCCTAAATAGCATGATAAGCATAGCACTCTCACGCTGGCGCTTCATCACCTGCCCTTTCTTTAGGTAATGTATCAGCCCACCACCGGAGCACACACGCAACGTGTGGCTGGTGCGATTTGGGATCCTTGGAGCCGAAAGTTGCTGCAGAAGTTGGGATGCCCATTACGCCATTATGTGACTGGTGGATGCGGATGGTGATTTCAATTGCTCTCGTTTTTCATGTTTTTTTCCACAAAAAAAGTGGGGATACCCATTGTTTTTCCATAGTTGGGGCCGGATGATCCCATGTGACGTATTGGTGAGTCACCGGCCGTGGCGCAGATATTGGCAAATTGTGAATGAAACAGTCTGGTTATTTGGGAGTTTGACCTACACAGTCCACTCCTCTCTTGTTCAAGTTGCTGGTCTTATCACCCTGATTTGATGGAAGGTGCTTTGAAAACGCTGAGTTGTGCGATCCGCACATCGGCACGGACCATGGTCTTACAAGCTTGGGTAGCACAGCTCGTCGGTTCACGCTGTGCTGTTGTTCTTGCCTATATTCCTGCGGGATCAATGGTATCATGTATGATAATGTTGATGTGGCTGCATCGGGCTTTTAATGTTGGCCTATGACTTCTTCGAATCGGTTTTAGCCCATTAACTTCAAAGGAGAGACATGGAGAAACATCATCCATCAATTAATTCCCCTAATATTAAATGCACTCCGCAGAACCTCTGGTTTAGCAATTAGTGGATCTGTTCATTTATTCATTTGCGGGGACCATGGGTGGAGGGATTAAATAATCTCAACAATACATCCCATAGGATCCATGTATGCCATATATGGTGACATTTACCATCAATATACCCCAAATGTTAGCATATATACCATACATGGATCCTATGGGTATGTTGCTGGTCAACTTTACGATCTCCGATGCTTGAAGCCAGAAGTCCTGTCCAAGGTGGTGGCAAGATGAAGTTGTGGGACTTCCAGGCAGCTGGCGGGGAGGGCGACTTTCCAACGACTCAACGACTCGTTTCTCGTTTGGGTATGAAGATTAGCGTAACTATGCAATCTATGCACAACCAACAGCACACCATCCGCCATTTTGATGTGACAACTGGAGTCTGCCAGGGTTTTGATATAGATCCACTTGAGCATACAGCTTGGGCCAGCAAAAACCGGCCAGTTTATGTTGCAAGATTCCAAGCTGACAGCCGTCAGGATCTGGTCGACACAGATGGAACTCCAAAAGATGGCCACTACATTGAGCCTGGCAGCCTGAACTTTGGAACTGTTTGAAGGGAATCCTGTTGAATGTAATGTGGATCTTGCAAGAAATTCTATGAAACTCTCATGCTCGAAGCTGGGAATGTAGTTACTGGAATAGTGTTGTTTCATGTTGTTTCCTCATTCTGTTCTTGAACATGTTAACTTTGCACTGTTTCTTTCTGCTTGTTGGCTGCTCAGCATGTTCGAAGATTTGCCATGGCAGGCAGAGGGTCAACTTGACCCCAAACAACGGGTTGGAAGCTGAGATTTCAGTGGGCTGTTTGTAAGAGTGATGTTCCTAATCTGCCGCCCATTGACAAGTTAGCGGGATGATGCGCCATGTTCCACCCCACACTGTATACAGCCAGTTACCACGTGTTACCACCAGTTCTTCAAAATCATATCATAGACACCATCCCCAAGTTCCACAGACGTGTTGTAGTTTGCCGAAACCGCAAGGCTGTTGAGTCTTCAGATGACTCACTTGGGTTCCGAGCCTGCAGATTTTCAGGGGTATGGCATGCAAGCTGTCCTGTGAGAGGACCTTATAACTTATAATAGGCGGTGTTTAAGCAAAGACCTGTTGGGGGTAGTTAAATGAGGTGCAGGGGGTGGACCATGGTCGTGGCAGTGGAAAATCACCCCTTCGTAGGTGACTGGGGGGTACTTCCGCAAGTGGTGGGTCGGTCAGACCCTCTCCGCCACTTTCTGTCAACGCAAGGTCCAAAGCAGGTCCTGGATGAACGGGACGTAGGGCTCTCAGACAAGACAGGTAGAACGGTAGAATGGTACAATGATAGCCATGCTCCTACTTCGAAATGAAACCGAATAAATTTTAAGGGACTTCTTGGCAAACCCCAAGTTCTAGCCCTTGTGTATGGCGATGGAGGGAGAGAGAGAGAGAGAGAGAACCCGTGTGTATTTCCGAGCAGGGCCCTTGGAGTTTTTTGACGCAAGCTGGACATAGCTGGACTCGGACAGCACTGCCACATACTGTCGCAAAACATCCGGTATTCGTCAGAATATGGATGAGCTGGATGGGTTTTGTGGATTTTTCTGGTAATTTGAGTTGCTCTATGGGTCCTTGGAATCCTTTGACGATCACATTCGCTGCTTGTGGCATGAGCCAGGACCCAAGCGATCAACCAAGCAAAGAGCTTCCCACTCAGAATGCTTCCTGTAGACATGAAAAAGGCTGAGTGGATGCCGCGGAAACAACGAAAGAGTGTTCGGTGCTGCAGCACATCTTCTTTTTCAGGGCAGGGGAGAGCACGGGATGGATTTTTTTTCACATGGCACCCCGTTGAAAATGGTCGAAGGTTCAATCTCATGTTACACATGGGATGGCTTCAGCTATCTTCAGCTTCCATTTTGGGGATGCTTTTGGGGGTGTAATTGTATATAGATTCTACACGATACTAGCACACCATAGTCATAGGCATCCCTTCATCCGAGGCTCTTCCTTGGCGACACCTATCCCAGCCCCACAGGTGTGGATTATGTGCCCGGGAGCCCGAGATTGGGAAACCGTGGGCATCGGCTGCTTCCATCCTCTTCCATCCTAGGGCTCCGAGGGTCCTACAGTAGATGTCGAAGTGGAAAATGAATGAAAATGAGAGGACACACACAGAATCAGAACACGCTAAGTCTTACAGGAATACTGTAGTCAAGACAAGTGAAATTGCTGACATGCGTTCACTTCAATCACTCGTTTGGTTTTGATCTGTTATTCTTGCACATATCATTAATGATACTGTTTCTGATGCGCCATCATTGATCGGTCGCAGCTGAATATATCACCCCTATGCAAAGATGGTCCGTGGCAGGCGGCGTGCTGGCAAGCAACATCAGGTGGGCATGCCACCACTGGTGCGAGGATGTGGCCTATGTGATTCTATAGCCATCAAGCGAAAGTCATACAGGATGGGGTCTTAAAGGCCCCCAAGAATCCTCAAAAGGTTTTCGGAAGGCCATCCTGGATCACTGGGAAGGAGTCCATTGTTGACATGGAGATGCAGTTGTGCCGCAGATTAAAACCACTCAAGAGGAGCTACCGAAGCAAGAAGTCACTCACGTTCACTTTGATGGAATTTACAGGGTAGTTATGTTGGGAACCCTTGGTTCTTCCAGAAAATCATGCGAGGTATACACACCACAAAAAACGCTAAGTAAAAGAAGTCCTTAATCCAACCAATTCCACCAGCAAAAGATCAGCAACAAGTGACCTGGAAAGACCATCAACCAGCTGCAGACCTCCTCCAGCATGTCGCCCTGGCGCGGATCTAGGTAGGGCATGGAGGTGTTACATCAACTGGCTTCTCAGGTGGATGCTGAAGAGGTTCTTCAGCACCAGTTGGAATCAGGATCCTTGGGTTTTTTTTTCTTCGGATGGAGCTGTGATTTTGTTGGGCTGATTTGTTGTTTCTTCTCCTTTGTACAGATGGGGTGCAGGTGCCCGTTTGTAGTCCTCAGAACTGGGGCCGGAAGCCTCCAGCAATGGCATGGTTTCCTGCTGTTTGTTCCAAAACAATTCCATTGCTCCATGCCCATTAGCTGCCCCAGGAGCTGATGTCAATGAAACCAACTCCATGGGCGAGACGCCGCTGTTGTCCTTGTTGAGAGCTGGGCCACAGCTGTCACTGGTGAAGCAACTCCTGGTAGCCAGGGCTGATGTGAATTCGAGTGACATGATGGGGGAGACCCCCTTGATGGAGGCAGCATGTTTGGGAGATGAGCCCTTGAGTCTCCTGCTGCTAGAGTCAAGGGCGAATCCGGAACAGCGCTGCTGGGATAGATTCAAATAGCACTGGCACACTTTTTTTTATCTTTTTTTGTGGCTTGGGAGACTGCTGTAGTCATAGGATGTCATAGGTCTATAGGTCCATAATTTATGGGCTGATGAGGTGAAGGGTTCTTATCATTTCAGTCATCTAACGCATTCATTTCAGCCATTCAACAGGTGTTCATGAAATCACTATGGTATGGCTTGGGCTTAGGGCCTCGGATGAAGTGCCTGGCACGGCTTGCGCCGAGGTAATTTGCAAAACCAGCGGGCCGAAGACCTTGCCAAAGCTGCAAACTTCCCTGATCTCGCCAAGCTTCTAGGCCCATCATTCCACCATCAATGTTCCACATTTATGGTACTTGGACAAGAGACGGCAAATTAAAAAGACTAGTCGCGGGTTGTCAAAAAGTGTCGAAGATTGTTACAATGACATCTCCAACTCAGAAATTTGGGCGGTTTCAGCATTTTTCAGCCATCACGCCATCGAAATTTCAGTAGACCCGGCCGCCAGGCAGCTCCCACTGGCTGGAAAAACTCGCCACGGCGCCTGCGCCTGAACCTGAGCGCCGTAGCGCTCCTAACGGCCACGCGCCGCGCGGCCGTGGGCCGCCGGCGCTGCGGCAACGCTGCGAGGAAAAGGAGGTGCCGCTGAAACTCCTGGGGCAGCTGGCGGCAGCCGACCTGCTAAAAGAGATGCTGGGGTCAAACGGGGGAAACTGACCGGTTGGGATTTGTTTGGATATTTCAAGACATTTTCAAGACATTTCAAGCTTTTGCATGGTCTTGCCATCTTTTGCATGCCATTACCATCTTTTGCAGCAAGTGGGAACATGAAACTGATGCAGCTATATTTCTGGCAGGGTGTTTGAAGTTGGCCAGGAAAGTGGTGGAACCATCACCGAAAGTGGTGATTTTAGCTAGCTGGTACGCGGGAAGGCCAGACAGAAAGCATTAAAAACAGAAGTTTGAAGTTTGTGCCTCTGTGCAGACTCCAAAGTTCAAACCAAGGATGGATCGGTGGCAGCAACTGCCACTGGAAGAGCTTTGTTCGGAATGTGAAGAGCAGGGAGTTGGGTGCGAAGGTGATCTGCAAGCACTTGAAAGAGAAGAGCTGGAAGTCAGACTGCATCTTGGTGGCAGGATTGGTACCAAAGCACTGGAGTCATTGGAGGCGGATTATGCCAGGCCCGTAGCGCTTCAAAATGGATCGGTCAAGCGGTCAAGTCAATGGACATTCTATGATATGGCTGGGGTATGCTGGGGTGCCAAGCCAATTCGCCCCTTTGCCAAGGAAGTTGCTGCGGATTTGGCGCTTGTTGCCTTTACAAGCATTGCAACTCGCACAAGCAGTGGCACAGTATGGGTTCTTGGACCACATCACATCAATACACACTTAACATGTAATGAGTTGGTATGTGCGTACATAATTTACGTATGCACTTCTACATGCATACAGCACGCATATCATGTACTTACAGTATCTTACAGTGATAGTCAGAGATATGACATATAAATCAATTCCGCCTACATAGAAGTTGGAGTGCAACGCCTCACAGCAGTTTTTTCTCCAGGACAGTTTGGTCGGTTGGATGTCACCATTGTGGTGTTTCATCTCCAGATTCTCCAGTCCTGCCATATCCTGCCAGTGAACAAACCCAACTGTTGGATAATGTTGGCATTTCTTTGATGTTTTTTGATGCACAGATTACTTTCGAATACTTTAGATGTATAAAAAAGCATGGCTCAACACCAGCAGCACCAGATGAGTTGTCCACCTCAGGCAAGATGAATGTCGTGACAAGGCTTCCCGTGTGGTACAGCAAATGTCATCCGACAACGGGACCGTCCTGACCAGGGACGAACTGACGGAGGCGCTCTGCGTGGCAACTTGGGGTGGGCTCACCAAGAGCCAGCTCATCAGCAAGAGGCCAGGCTCCTGCAAATTCCACCCCAAACCAAATCTGGTGCACTGCTGTATGGTTTGGAGAATTTTGGAGATGGTTTTGATAAGTTGATAATATTGACATTCTTGGATGTTGAATGATAGCGAGCAGGAGATCCCAAAAGACCCCCCTGAAAAAATGCGGGGCATTCAGGTGTGCAGAGCGAGGCATTCCAGATGATAAGCTTCAAGACCGTTCTCGCGCACAGCACGTTTTGCAAGAATTTGAGCGTTTGGAGCAGCTTCCCTATGCAGAGCTGGCTGCCCTGTACAAAAGTCGTGGTTTCGCCTATGTGGATCAACTTGATCGAGAGAGCTTGGTCAAGGGCCTCAAAGAGCGGCTTCTCTGGAGCTAGGGCACATTTTTTGCCATGGTAATTTGTATTTATTATCTTGCAATGTGTAATAAAGTTTGACTGGTACGCACCCATATAGCTGTGGTAGTGGCAAGTGTCACCTTGGGTCTGGCTCGCACGTCTTATACTTCTGGGGGACTTTGCAGTAATGAGCAAGGGTTAGAAGGTTGTAAGCACTGCTGTGTTTCCGGATGTTTCTGGCAATTTCATGCAATTTCCATCATGGGTCACATGTCCAGACACCAATCAATGCATGGGTCACTGAAACCCACCGCCTCCGTATTTTCTGCATGTTTTCCCATGACTTTCTGCCCAGGTACGTGCTGTATCAGGAGATGTCCCTCTCCCATCTTCGCAGCGTTTGCAAGGAGAAGGACCTAGCTATGAAAGGCGAACATCGCCGGGCGGATTTGTTGAAGCTGCTGGTGGCTGAGAGCTGGCACACCTATGACATTCCCGTGCTGAAGCTGCCGAACCTTTTGGTGGCGCAAGGTGCCATGCAAAAACTGAGGATGTGCTGAACCTGATTGTGCGATTTGTTTAATCAACTCGACCCTTAAATTAGTCATATATAGTCATATTAGTTACCCATATTCAACTTCAAATTCAAGCATCACAGTTCCTGAAAGGGCAGCAGATTGGCTTATCAAGCCAAACATGTGTGACAATTCCATGTCCTAGATCACTGGATTGGAAACTCAGGGAAAATCTACAGGAAACCATGGTTTTCCACAATTTTCCCGTGTTTTCTCCATATATAGTATAGTATCTATGACTTCCTGTAAATCGTCCCTTCAACGAATCCAATGACAGGCCTATTGGATCAAATTCAGGGCTTCTCCAAGAAAGACGAAGCACAGCTGCGGGTCAAGCTACGACGCTGTCAGCTGCCAGTGGAGAAAAGCGCTTCGGTCTCCAAGCTGCTCAGCAGATTGCGGAGGTCGGGGCCTGGTGGGTTGGCAAATGATGGCCGGATATGGGTGGATGGTTGGGAATGGTTGGGGTATGTTGGGGTAGGATTCTTGGAAGGATTAGTATGAACTGTTAAACATGTTAAAACGTATGTTAAAACTATAAGTGATATAAGTGTTTGACTGTTTCACATGTTTGCTTCTTTTTGGGTGGGCATCCCCGTGGGAGGAAGATTTGAGTGATGTTGCATGTGGAAAGTGAATGAAAGTGAAATAGCTTGGACAACTGAAGCTTCGGAATCCAACCACGAATTTCTGTGGTAGGCATCTGGTCTGGGCCCAGATGAGTGTGGAAGATTTGGAGGAGGAGTGCCGCAGTCATGACTTGCACTGGACCTCAGTAGAGCAAGCGGAACATCGCCGGCAGATGGTTGGCATGGTGCATGCCAGCAGCTCTCACAAGAAGGAGTTGCTGAGACTCGGCAGAGAGTGAAGAATTTGGGGTATATGGATGATGCTTTAATACTGTTTTTATAATAACTGTTTTATATATGTCCTTGATATTGGCTTAGTGGCAGTTTGTTCAACATGTTTCAATTGGCACCAATTTGCCACTTTCTCCACCTGCTTCGGAAGATGACATGTTCATCTTAGGGTGTAGACACCTATCGCACTTGCAACATGTGCGACGAAATTTCGAACAGATTCTACCTCGTGCAGAATGGATAGTATAGCCTTTAATTTATAGCATAGCCAGCATAGCCAGCATAGCCAGCATAGCCAGCATAGCCCTATTTTGCCCTGAACATATATAATTTGACAATGTGAAAATCATGAGTTCATTAAGTTCATTTCCATTTCTTTCCATTTCTCTTCCCTTTTTCATTTTCATCCCTTTCAGCTTGACTCTCCCCGCAGCCAGAGGCAGTTGCTGCACGACTGGCTGTCGGTGGAAATGTTGGAATCCAAAGGGATCTCAGTGAAGTTGTTGGGACGGGAGGCTGCCCTGGCGATTTTCATGGAGGTGGAAAGAGTCTTGTTGGCAGAAAATCAGATGAAAAATCAATGAAGATCATATACTTAGAGAGATGTTAATATAGATATAAATTATATAATATATATATAATATATATATAATATGAAGGGTGATATATATATATATATGCCGATAATATGTAAAATATATATTGCCTGGAACCCAAATGAACCCCTATTTTGGAGGTTTTGACCCCTAAGATGAGGATTAATCAATCAAAATAGGGGTGCGGATATTTTTTGGTGTTAGTATTTGAATTTTAAGTTGTAATATATACCTGGTAAACATGAAACCTAGAAATTCCTAGTGCAAATTGAAATAACTAGTTATTCGCATTTTTTTACCAAATTTCCAGTACGAACGGGAAAAAACGGTTCCGAACGCATATTCTTAGGACATCCCTAAACATGCAAAATTTCCAGTATTTCACAATGTGTCTCATGCATTCTTGTTGGCACTAAGTTCTCCAATGTTTCTTCACTTTTCCACCCAAAGATCAATTGGCAGCACGATACCATATCAGCAGCACCTGCGTTAAATAACGCTCGATGCATCTGCGAATGCGCTGACGCGGGCTGACTTTGCGCGTCAGTTCACACACTCTTCCAATGAAATCTTCATCAGAAGCACAGCTCATTGAAACTGGGTTTTCAAAGTACCCAAAAAGGTTGTACTGCACACGCATTGTGTGCACAACATGAAAAAGCATGTGCGTTTTTGGCATGGTGGGGAATCTTGGGACATTCATCTGCCAGCATTCGCGGGCAAGCCATGAGTAACCCTGCAAGAAGTGAAACCCGGCAGAGATGATGTAGCTGCACACATCACCTTCAGTAAAGAACTTGGATGCATAGAGTTTGCGCATGAAGTAATTCAAAGCACGGCTCGTTGATGCCTTAACTGTATAGGGAACCCCTTACAAACAATAAAGAAAATTAGCATCAACCAAATCTTGAAAAACACTGCAGGGGAAACACAAAGTAAATCCGAAAACTTTGAAGTGAAAACAACATGTGACTCAACATTTCATAAGGGGCAATCCGCTGAAGAATGGGATTGTTGCAACCCTCCATATTTCTCTCCGAGCAAAAATTCTCTATGAACTGGCAAAGTGTGGTTGTGAGGGCACCCTTGCTCCAACCCCCTGAAGGTTCTTTCGCGCCAGTCCATCCCAAAAGTGAACGATCGATTTTCTGCACAAAGTTGGTTTTCCGATGTTCCTCAAAACAACAGGTACCGTTTTTTAGGCACAAACCCTATTGGAACATGAAAAAAACTTTGGGGCACCAAACATAACAAAGCAACAACATTTAATAACAGCACATCAAATTCAATTGGGAATCTTTGCAAAACTCCAAGTAATATGAAGAGAGCTTTCTCAAGCGTTCCTCGATACTGCTTCCCGCACAGCATTCTTGCAGAATTGCGAGGCTAGAGGATGCAAATGACTTCCCCACCCCAAGTGTCACGGTGTGGAATAAGTCCACTTTGTGGAAAAGGGTCTTGTCCGTCTCGTGCATCAAAACCTGGGTGAATATGGACTCATCACTCCAAGGAAGTTCAGCACCTGCACTTTGAAGAAAAGCTGGAGAATCTGACCTGGGCACATTGGGCGCACTTGTAACTGAATGATTGTGCTATATATGATACCTATATTTGCCCTCTTGATGTTTGAAAAATATCGGCCCGTTTCAAAACGTACAGTTCGAAAACAGTCCAACAAGATGCACATCTTCAAAGTCAAAACCAGGTCTACCGGCCAAGCACATGTGACAAATTCCTGCGCAGTCAGACCGTGAAGAAGCAGCCTTTGGTACGTTTCGGTAGCTGCGATTCAAATTCGCACTGGTTGCCTTAGATAAGGGAGAATGCCAGCTCAACAACATCAAGCAGTGACACCCCAAACCCATACTGAATATTCATAAACCAGGCTCTAGTGAGATTAACAACAATGCTGTTGAAGAAAGAGCAAAGTTGCTAGGTAAGGCCAATCCCCCTTGTTTCCCAAAGGGATGAGGTGCAAACGATCCCCTGTTGACAGTTCCACACCCTGTCTGGAGGCATCATCTAAAGACCGAACCACCAGTTCCAAGAGCTGATAGTAGGCTGTATAGTCATCCCGGTAATCTTCCTTGCTAGGTTGCAACTCAACAGAACAAGCTGAAAATAAGCCTGCATCATCAACCATGAGAACAAACCACAGCAGTAAAAAACACAAAAATATTGTTTTCCTTGTCTTCTTTCTTTCCAAGAATCCTTCAACAAAGCTCCAAGCATGAATCTTGTTTCCAAGGCATTACCAGCAAAGTTGGTACGAGCAGCATCCCTCCCATTTGCGACAACAGGGCCCATTTTTTGACTGACTGTACCAGCCCCTAAAGGAGTGTGAATGCTCAAGACTAAACACCCATCCTTCTTGTAGGTTGTCCCTTCGTCACCATGAAGATACACAGGCACAGAGTTCCGCAACCGAATGGCCCCCGCATCAGCCCGAGCAAACACCTCATGTGTGTCATGAAGTGGACGATACTTGCGCCAGAAATCTTCCAAAAGATCTCCACATGCCGCCAGATAGTTGTACTCTGGCCCCAAATGTTCAAAACCCAGCAGCCTCGAAAGCTTGCCATGCCGCTCCAGTGATTTGACCACGGATGCAGCCTTGATGTATGGATACTTCCTGTCATGGCCCACGGTGCCAAAAGAGATCTCCATGTTCAAGCGCAGCTTGTGCTTGGCAAGAACTTTTGAAACAACATCTTCCTCAATGCGAAGATTTTGCAACAGTTTCTACACAAGATCTTGGGTGGAAAAGTGGAGAGGTGTTTTTTTCAAGTTTATAAGCTCATATAGTCTTTAAGTATATTTAAGAGTATTTGGGGAACCCGCTGCTAAGGTACCTGTATAGTTCACTTGTGCAGCCAGGCCACGGAATGGGCCTCTGAAGCTCCATACAGATCACGAAGAACAGGGCAAGCTGGCGCTGACTTCTCGGCTCGCTGGTCATAATCAATTATGGATGTGGCCCTCTGGATGATTTCAGTGCAAGGGGCCTTAGGGCCACGGCATAATGGGGCTTTAAGCGGTGACACTTGCATGTGCGCAATGTTGGGATTTTGATAGATGATGTCATTTCAAACTCCCATCCAAAGATAAGTCCAAAGTAAAGAAAGGGGAACCGACCCGACACATCATTTGGCTGTGACGCCCTGCAATGGCCAAGCTGCTCCGCGTGAATAGCTCCAAGCCAGATCCATGGCAGCATTGGAGGGACCTGGCAACATGAAATCAATGAGGCATTAGCAGTATAACATAAGTCATACTATAGACTATAGCGATTACTTTTGAAACGTTCTTTTGTATCTTTCGCCAAGCTGTCGAGTCAACACATCCCAATGGGAGTAAATTGGTACCCATCACAGCACCGCCAAAAGCGTCAGAGAAGCCACAAGTCGGCCCTACTCAAGTCGAAGCCATGTAGCTTCGAACACTGTAAGGTTCCAAACCCCTGCAAATCTTGGCAAGTCCACATGAGGTGCAACAACGGAAAAGTCACACAGCATATGAAGTTTTGATGATTATGATAAAAGTATTATGTGCCTTGAGCGTTTTGCGAACTGTACTTGTTGTGGACTTGATAGATTTGCACCCCAAAACGCTGTGAACCATTTTTACAAAAACTGGTAGCTTCCTGCGCATCCAGCTGTCAGGCACCTCACCTGCTTTTCAAGAAATTTCCAGTGGAAAAAATGCATTTCAAAACTTGACCCAACATCCCAACATGGTCAGACTTTTCACAGGGGGGATGCCAATCATTTCTCTGCCTGAGCCTTGGCTTTGGCTTTGCCTTTCGCCTTGGGCCTTTGCCGTGGTTTCGGTTCCTCACCAGTCTTCTGCTGCCGGATCTTCTTGGCGTCGGCCAAAATCAACCTCAGTAGCCGGAAGTGTGTGCATAAAACCATAGACCAGTTGGGAGGAGAGTAAAGACTATACTTGTAGCTTTGGGATGTTTAGGGTTTCTTGGATCACCACTACAGCCAAGCAGCTTGAAGCGGGGGTCGATGGCAATCAGATCTGCGCACCTTGGCCGAGGACATGGGCACTTTGTTCATGAGCCTCACAGCATCACTGCCATGACGATTGCAGCTTAGCAGCGGTTTCTTGGCTGAATCCTTGGCCAAGTTGATTTTCTGCTTCAACCTTGGAAGTGGGCATCTTAGGACATTTATATACTGATCAGGTGGCAGGTTATTGAAGATGGCATAAAAATCATCTTGAATCTGTTCTGATTGGGAAAAAGTGTCTGGGTTTCTATGCAGTAAAGGCTTTTTTTGTGCAGCTCTCCATCCATGCAGAAATCAAGAAGGTAGCCCCCTCGAACGAATTAGTGCTACGTCACTAGGACGACGGAAAGACTGGAAAACCATGTATGTAAAGAAAGGACCATCCAAAGAATCGTTCACAGTTTCCCCACCGTCACGTTCATTGCGGCAGCCTGGCTTGCCTTAGCAGTGAAGCAGCAGGAGGACTAGAAAAGGGGGACCTTTGTTTGGACATCCTAGAAACTATACTTAACACGGGGAACATTCTGACAAAAAGTGCTTGATATGGTCAAGTTACCCTTGTAGGTTTGTATCAGAGCACCTTCCAAAAAAGATGGTCCCACCGACTCATGCGATGCGAAGAGAACAATCATCGCTTCCCACTTTTGATGGGTGTCCACTTTGTAGCCGTAACGGTTGTTACGGTACCTATAGACTGGACAGTGTGTTATGCCAAACTTATATACAAGTGGTTCATGCTTTCGATGTGTGGTTTCCACGACATCCAACGCATGCTTGACTACCCGACCAGCTAAGCACCCCCGTCCTGGAAGTTGAAGTTTCAACTCAGGGTCAGCACTTATCTTTTGGAAACATTCAACTGTCCGGGGTAATTTCAAAACTTGTTCATCAACATCAAGGGCCAGCCCCTTCTGTCGTCTCATCTTGTCCTGGCAAAACAAATATAGAAGTTAACTTTTCAGTAGGTGAGTAAAGTGTGTTGTGGAGTGTGCTAAAGGAAGGGTTTGTACCTGTCCTGAGGCACACTTGCTGGCAGCTGCGATTTAGCCTTGCATCTGTTTTGCAAACGCTGGCTTCAAATGGAGAAGCAATG
Source organism: Cladocopium goreaui (assembly GCA_947184155.2). Taxonomy (NCBI): domain Eukaryota; class Dinophyceae; order Suessiales; family Symbiodiniaceae; genus Cladocopium; species Cladocopium goreaui. Next base: position 304,806 of record CAMXCT020006711.1, on the reverse strand, counting down.
GTGAAGAGACACTCAGCTGCACAGACCAATGCAGTCCAGAAGCTTCACGGTTGTAGCGCATGAGCTCGAGTATCCACAGGCTTTCGTCATCAGTTGTGGAATCCACATCCATGTGTTGAAGCATGTTGTTTTCCAGACTTTCTTTCATGAAAAAAACATATTGACACTCTTGTTTTTTGCACTTTGTGGATGCGAAGCAACCATAGCAATTGTTGACACGCTGACGCCTGTTCAAACGATTTCAAACGTTTATTACGTTTATGGCACCAGCTTTTCCACTACCGAGCCAACAGCAGTGAAGTTGATAAGCACTGAGACCATGTAAGTTTAAACATGAGGTAGGCGTTAGAAGCATGTCCTTTGTCCTAATTCTGCAGTTGAGCAGCCCATCAGGAAGGTCGCCACCGTCAGTCATGGTGATCTCTGCCTTGAGCCCTGAAAGCAATTTGAAGCTTTCCGCCAAGCGCGTGTTGATGGTGTTCAGGTCGGACATCAAACTTAGTGCAAGAAGGGATTCATTCTATCATGTGACTTGGGGATAAATGACAAATATCAAAGCTTGGGATTGAACAGAAATTCTTATTGATGATAAAAAACTCTTTCGAGGCTACCAGCTCCCCGGCTTCAATCTCAAGCTGGCCAGTCATTTTGTGGACACTCATCATTTTGTTGTGGACGCTGTCCATGAACTTGACCAGATCCGGCAAGACCTGCAATGCTAATTCCCATCAAGTCCCCGAAGAAGGCTAGCCAATGCTAGTCACATCATATTCTGCTGTGGTAGGTTGAGGATAGTTATGTAGAAATCTAGCAGCACTGGGGATTTGAGAAAGTAAATGGTCCTGCCTTGTCCCCCATCTTCTCAGCCTGCGGTGTCAGCCCAGTTTCATCCACCAGGGCCAACGGAGTAGAAGTAGGATCAGGAAGTGGGTTTGAAAGTTCCTGTTCCTGACAGAGTGACTGCGACATAGCCCCATGGCCCCATGGTATGGTTTTTTAGCCGCTTGCTATCCTGCAATGCCGAGGATGTGGGTATTGGTGGGCCTACTGCTGGAAAGGATCCCCCAGGTCAGAGATTTCCGACCGCTTGTGCAACTCGGAATTGCGAATACATTGCTTGGTTTCGGTCTCCACAAAAAATTCCCGGATATTCTTGTCGTATTTCCATGCCCTGTGCCAAGAGGAATGATCAGGAGGCTGAATCAAAATGAGTCACTGATATTCTGTTTGTCACTTCATTTGGTAACATTCAAATTTTGACAAGCATGCTGCACCGTACAAGGGCAGTTGGAAACCGTTCGCAGTACGCGATGATCGACTTCACGGCATCCCTTAGCTGAGCAAGTCGATCAATGTTGAGATTGACAAGATTTGGGGAAACACATCCATATATGTCTTGTGCTTTGCGCTTTCCTGTAATTCAGTCATATCTATAATTTAGTAATGCAGATTAAAGTCGAGCTAAAGTCCTTCTTCATCTTGGTTTCTGTCATCCAAGCTCCATTAATCTCCTGCTCCTTCGTCTCCATGCGCTCTCTCACCACAATTACCCTGGCACAGAACTCAGCCTCAGTGGGTGGCTCTTCAAGACTGATATTAATGGACATGGGAAGGACTACAAGTATAAGGAAAGGAGGACTGCTTGCCCATGTATGCAGTAGAAGTGATATTAAACGGCAACCAAGTAACTCTCAGTTTTTTGTGTTGATTCTTCTGACATGCTCCCATTTTCTCCAGTGTCTCGGTTAGAGCAATCTCCAGCCACTCTCTGCCTTCACCCCCCCCTTCCACATGTCGTGCGTCTTTTGGTCCACATGACACTTTTTGGTTTTGGGCTTGACTTCACATAGGCGACGCAGCCGCATCCGAAGGGCGTCGTGGCTGATCACCTTAGATTAAACATATTGAGATCGCTAAGTACAAGGGGGAGCCCCACACACATGCATGTATGACGCATGCAGCAGGAATGTATCATATCCTTTCTTTGGGCTAGTGGCCTTCGTCCCCGTTCCTGGCATGACAATCATATCCTCTGCGTCTGTGGAAGCTTCCGCATTAGCGGGTTCATTCGTGGTTTCACCCTCCTCATCATCAGCTTCACCCTGCGGTGACGGTGTTTCTGTCGAACCTTCAGCACTTGCAAGCATGGGATTGGAAGACGGGGTGGGTCGAGTGCTTGGAGAGCTAAACTTCGAAGGAGGGGGTGTCTCAACCATCATGGGAGATGACTTTTGCTGCTGCTGCAAGACCAAAGCCTCTAATGAGGAGATCTTTGCCAGTAGAGCTTCCATCACAGCTGCATTCGGGTCCAACTTTGTATCAGCAGTACTCGCTTCTGACCTTGGGGTATTCGTTCCTGTGCTTGGGGCAGGCATCATAGGTACTCCTCCTGCAACTTCCAAAGTGGTCTTCGGGAGTTTTTTCTCCGGGGATTTCTTTGTTGGGGACGGTGGCGGGTTGGAACGCTTCTGACCACACTCACCCCCAGTCTGACCTGTCTCCTTCGTTTCTGTTGCCATTTTGCCAGCACTGCCATCTTGCTCCTACCACGGCTATCCCTGCTGGTTGGTCTAAGGAATTGCTTTTAGTTGTGCAAGATTTCCATAAAATATTTTTTCCGGTCATGCACTATATTTTGACAAAAATAATGTTTATATATGTTCTGAAGCACACCGTCCCCAGAACAAGACCCACACCGCTCCTGTGACTTCTCCAAGGTATCTGGCACAGCTTCAATTGGTGCTGCCATCAGTTGACCATCACCAAGTTCCTTGGCATATCAAAGAGCTGGAAGGGGGAGTTGTGGAACACCTCGTTGGCCCAAAATTCAAACAACAGATGTGAGAAAGAATTCCGGATCATGTGCTAGCTAGGTTCTCCCGGAATGGTGTCAGCAGTAAAAATATCCTCCTGCACTGGCTCCTGCTTCGGAGTCAAGAAGGTAGTCGCCTCGTGTGCGCGACAGCAATTTACATGTTAGGCCTTCGACATGTGTCACATCTAAATTTATGATCGTAAATTCAGTATCAATTGCAGAAACCAATATGTTTGCTTCAAAGTCACAGTTTTCTGGCCACTCTGAAGGAGCTTCTTCGCCTCCTGCTCAAAGAAAGTCTATGTCCAAACAATGAAGATTCACCAAAATTATAACTTGGATTCACCTTTATTCTTTCTAAACATTCTTGTCTCCGAAACCATTATGAATTATGGAAATCAAGGTCAGCAGGTTGAAGGGGTGGCAGTGGACAAGCGCTTGAAAAATCTATGGGCAGTAGATTGGTAGTGAATGGTTCCAGCCAGTTCAAGCCACCCACCCAATTAAATCACATTCCGTCCTCAATCGTCTTCAGTAAATCCTGTTTGGACAACGTAGAAGGGTCAACAGTCAGATCCATGCCAGCCATGTCAGCACATACCTGTGCCCCCTGTGCCAACTCGCTGCAACTCCATTGGTTGCTTCTGAGTGAGGTCGACATCAAAGGCAACTGGCCGTTTGAATCCAATCTCAAAATTTGATCTTTGGCTGCAAAGTGGTGATGATTGACATCATCCAGTTGATTGAAGTAATGAAAAAGAGTGGATCAAGTCAGTGTTTTCGTTTCATACAAGGTTGCAACAGCATGTCCAATTGATGAGTGAGCATTGTTGGTGCATAAGCCACTGAAAAAATCTCGTTCCATGCCATGTTCAGGGAATACAAAATCATTTTTTCCCCCAGTCGCTAGGCATCCGTAGATCAGCGCTGCCAAGAGTGGCCATAAAACCCTTTCAGATTCAGAAGACCTGTCATTGAACCTTAAAGTGGGACAAGTATCACCGCTAGACCACCCCCAAAGACTCCAAATTGAGACCCCAAAACCAAGGTATAGAAACATATGAAAATGCAACATTTTGTTGCATTCCCGAACGGGTTGCGAACGGTTATTGAATGCATATTGAACTCATTCTGAACGCATTTGAACGGGTACTGGTTTGAACGGGTACGTGTACGCAAAAATGTTGCATTTTCAGTACGGGGTTGAATGGGTTCGAATGGGTTCGAACGGGTGTGTATGGGTTTGAACGGCTTTGAACGGGTATGACCACAAAACAATATATGTTTTAGTTTAAATTATGATATTCAACATTTGTAGTAGTAAAAATCTTCCATGTAAACAGATCTACTTCCCCAAGAACCTTCTCGCAAAGTTAAAGGAGAAGAAGGGCGCCCAAAAAATCCCAATAAATTATTGTCCAAAGGGAATTTTCCCAACAGGTCCTGGGGTCAAATAGTCAAATTCATTCAAATTCACATTCTAGGGCACTTGGATTGTCTTTCCTGGGCAGGAGTCCCACATAATGGAAGCATGGAAAAAAAGACTGGTCAAAAGTATTGCCAACCTGGGTGACGGAAACTGTTTAACTGAAAGGCCCAAAGTGTTTTGTTGGCTCTTAGGTCGCTATTTTCCAAGGTTAGTGGTCCCAGTGGGTTCCCCATTTCCCCATCTATGGCCTTCCACGGAAACCCCAAAACCAACTAGTACAATTCTCCAAGATTATTGGTCCCAAAATGGATGCCGTATTCATGGTCTCCAAAGGTTATTCATGGTTCAATGGCCAGATCCTCGTTGGGAACACGCATTTCCATTCTTCTGGAAGTGCAAGTGATGTGTTGCCCCGTAGGTACACCAACATGGGCTTGAATCGCACTTCATCCCAATTCATATCAGTGTTCCAACTCATCGAATTGAAAATTGCTGGGCCATCTGGCTTTGAGGCAAGTTCTGGAGTGCCTTCCCCCTCAGTTCGAAGTTTGGGAAGCAACTGGACCGTGGCCAATCCAAAGCGGTGAGGATAGATCCTTGGCAGCATCGGAACTCACGCTGGGATAAAGTATAAAGTAGAGGTCGGGGTATAAATCAACAGCCCATCTCAAAAATATGAGCTTATACACCCTGTTGCAAATGCCCAGGTTTCCCTTTACAGTTCCCAGGGATGACAACCAAGATTGGTTCGAGTAGGGTTGTTGGACAGCTGCAATAAATATTTAGTTTTTTTTGAAATTAATAGCGGCAAAGTAAGTTTGATAACTTAATTCCTGAATGATGCCAAAATAAATAGCGACAATTACGTTTCAAATTGTTCCGGAACGGCTTTCTAGTCAGTTCTGTAGATGGCTTGTTGCTGCTCCCCTTTCAGCCCAACCAAACGTGTTTTGAAAGCAAAGGGTCTGGGTGCTTTTCAGCTTCCCTGCCAAGCCGTGGTATCTTTTACGTCCTTTGGAATCAACATATCGAGCTGTTGGTTTTGATTCCTCCCTTTGTTGCTCCCGAAATTTTTTGAGCTGAAGCTTGCCCCGGTTGTAGCGGCCAGCAGCCTTGTTGTTACAAAACGCCTTGTGTCTCTTCGGCGATGTGCTGCCATAATGAGCCATCCACCAACAAATTTTGAAGACCTGGGCAAGGAAGTGATTAGAGCCATGGGCATGGGAAAATCAGGAAAGTAAAACAATGTTTCCAATAGTGCAGTTGATGACCGGGGGTGAAGGTGTCACAAATAGAGAAAATTGTTGATGCCAAAAAACTGGTACTTGTGAATACAGCCATATCATCTTGTCATAATATTCCATGTAGCTTCCACCTGGCTGCTCCAACATGAAGGTCCCACCTCTCGCCACTATGAGTAAACATAGTAGACAGCACCTCGGAGCATGACCGAAAGAAACGTCTTCACATTCCCTACAAAGATCATGGTTCATCACTATTTCTATCATTGTTCCTCGATATATTTCATGCCTATTGAAATCTTGATTTGTGAGAAAATTTTCTTTACTAACTTTGCTTCCAAATGACCTTGCACACATCGTATTGGCTTCAGCCACATAGCACAACCCAGTGTTACCAGCTGCATAGGCAATTGACCGCCCCGATGTAGCAATGTTTACAGGTGACCAGCTCGAACATACGCAAGCAATGAGACAGAAAAAGTCTGACTCACGACATTGCAGTATCAACCATATACAGGTCCTGAGATGAAGCAATGAAACCGTTCCCTTCTGTTGGAGATGGTATGTTCTACAATAGGGCAAACGACATAACTTCTATATGTTCCACTGAATCACCACTTTCACTCTAGGGACCATAGAACAAGTATAATATTTTCATGCATAAGGTAGGAGAAACAAAATGCAGCTAAAGATCGCCCACCCTGCATTCGAGAGGATATCCATGGGATCTTGTTTGAAATTTTGTGAACCTGTGCCATATGTCAGATCCACTCGAGCACTTGGGACCCCAGAGTCTGAGACAGCCCGCCAAACATTTGCTTGGCCAGCGAAGAACTCCACATAGGATAGCTCCTGCAAGTTGGCCATTTGAATCAGCGCTTTATGCGTGGAAAGTTGCATGGAAAAAGTTGCAGAAAAACAAACGTTTTCAGCACATCAATCTTTAAAGTCCAAGCAAAGATCTCAAATGCAGTTGGAATTAACATACATTGAGATACATGGGGTGTGCTTTCTGGAAGGGATGATTGTGAAAACCTTGGCTATATGGGTTTTATCATGCCCGATGCTCCACACATATTGATCAACAAGGTGTAGCCCAACCCACGCATCCCACCTGGGAAAAAGCTCCAAAATTTCCAGCAAAGTGGACGAGGATAACGGCTGCAACAAATGCCTGGTAGCCAAAGGTGTGGGTGACATGCAAGAGGGTTGATACTGGCAGGAGGGCCATAAACAAGCCAAGGGCTGCCTATAGACAAAGGATTGATTGGATCACGCAAAACTCTTGACACAATCACAGAATTAGACACTAAATATATTATAAATGTTACCGGTTGCACCGAGCTACCTTGGGGGCGGACAAAGCCTCCAGTCTCCCCACTAAGGAGTCGATGTTCACCGCCATGGCACCAGCACGTGTCAAGAGAGTCTCAGCTGAAAATCCTAAAGCCCCCAAACTATTTCTATCAAGCCCATTTCATTGTGTCATATAGTTTCTTCATTTTTCTTTTGTTCTTGTTATGTACATGTTACTAATTTTTGCGCCATTTTAGCATGATCTGAAAACCAATGCTTTTCAGGCACAACACATATAGGTTCAAGGTAAAGCAAACTGGAATCAGAGCATAAAATCATGATTAAGTTCAGCACTTGAGATTCCAATTTCATTTCTCGCTGATCGCACGACAGATGATTTCTTCTATACATTTTTTCCTATGAAGATACTGCGCCAAGGACAGTTGCAGTCTGCAGCAGCCAAACGAGCCAGCCATACGATCCATGGTTGAAGGCCCGGAGATGTTCAGCACCTGCGGGCGGGAGGAGACATCTAACAATAAAACCCTAAACCACACACATTTGAGGGTGCAGCTCCCCAAAGGAACATTCAAATACTTTTTGCGTCGCTTTCCCCCAAGCGATGCTCAATCCAGATTTGAAACACAAGCTAAGATTGCACCACTCATCAGTCTCTAGTCTGACAAGACTGCGTGATGTTCACGTACAGTTTCCACAAGTTCAGTTCGGCAAACTTCTATCTTATTGCCAAACACTGAGCAAAAAGGTGATGGCAGCCATTCCAATCACGAAGCGTTTCCTGACAGGACATATGTTTCTGGGTTTTGTTTCTTATTATTCCGGTTGATTTACCCATCAAAGAAGAGTATGAGTAGCAAAAATGAGGCAGCTTTGTAATATATATGTTGGAACAGGTCCTTAGCTTCTTGGAACCTAAGGCCACCATCAACGTAGCTGACTTTCTATCCAAAGACTCACTACAGTAGATCCGGACTACTGGTTGTTCTCTTGGCGGCGTTCTTCCTCAAACTGCTGTAGGGCCAAATCATGGGCTGTGCCACACACAATCTTCACATGTTGCATCGCTCGACATCGGGGATCACGGGGTTCAGGAAGAGAAAGGTACTGCTCGACCTTATTTCGCTTGAAGGGTTGAAGCTGACCAAATTGCTTGATGTATGACATCCAAATTCAACAGGTATAGTGTCAGTGTGATTTCACAAATTCTTTGGTATGATATCATGGTTTCACACAGGCCGCAACGAAAAAGACATGGAACATTTAACAAGTGAGGTTCTGACCCAAACCTTGGCCAAAACCAGATTGGTCCCGCAGCAAGGGGTCTGACGAGAAAAGTAGACAAGTTCTGTCCACCTTTTGTCCCTCAACTCCTTCACGCCTGCAGCCTTCCTGGTCCAGTAGACTGACCAACGTCTTCCCCCCAAATCATAGCTCAGAGGTTCATACTGATGTTCATGCTTTCCCTTTGTGTTCAAAGTCCCAACTTCATTGCAAGCCCGCAAGCACTGCAAGATCTCCTTGATGGCATAAGAACGGAAGCTGTCAGGATCCACCAAGTCGCCATTGGGATCTTGAGCGCCAGGATTCACAGGATTGGGGTTGGCTCCGGGGTTGACAGCAAGAGAGGGCAAGGGATGCATATCATGAGGCACATCACCCACAGCACGCACATCAGGCAAACCAGGCACAGGTGCTTCAAGATTCACAAACTGCCTGTTCTGTGGACCACCCGAGCCCGAAGAACCCGAACCCCGAGCACGGGCTTTTGCTTTCGCCTTTGACTTTGGGGTGGCCTTTGCCTTGGCTGAGACCTTTGGGGCGGCCTTCTGCTTGGGAGTGGACTTTGCTGCTGCCTTTGCTCGCACTGCTGCCTTTCTCTTGGGAAGTGCCTGCGAAACATCACCCATTTCCTGAGCTGGGAGTGTGTTGGTATCTTCATGTGCAGGTTCCGTTTTCTTTGCACGGGCCTTTCGTTTGGGCATCGGTGCTGGAGGTGCAGGCTCACTAAGAACTTCCCCCTTACCCCCATCAGGCACAGCATGATCTCCCTCAGAAACAGTCTTGAGTTTCTTCTGGGGTGGCTCCAAACTGGGGTCTTCTCCAGCAACAGCAGCCGGGGCCGGTTTGGCAGGTGCACTCTTTGCTGCAGTTTTTCTCACCTTCCTCTTTGGCTGGGGAATCTCAACTGCTTCGGATGGGTTCTCAGGTTTGGCTTCATCTTCTGCTTTCTTAGTCTTGGGTTTTCTCCCTCTGGTACCCTTGTTGTCCTGTTTGGCTTCCAATTGCTGACGACGAGTAATGTGGTTGGTCTCCGGAATCTCTGGGAACTTCGGGGCCTCCTTAACCGAACGGAAAAAAGCACATTGTCATCATTTGTCATCAGTACCATCAATACATATAATATAATTTAATTGAACGGACAAAGTTTTAAAGTTCCAAAGCAATGTCGGATAGACAGTTTCTGTGAAGCCTTTAGTGTTTTCAAATTGTAACTTGATAGAAATGTTTGAGAAGGACCCCCAATGACTTTGATTTCATCCCCATGTTCTCCTCTGCAAGCGGTGCCGGCACAGGCAGCTTCGACTCATCTGCCAGCATTGGCGTGGCCACTGGACGAGCTGGCAAGGACTCACCTTCGGAAGCCAAGAGCTTTTGCGTGGGGGCTGTGTGTAGCCAGTCATCAGGGGTATGGTCTGGTGGCTGTAGTGTTTCGTCCATATCCCCACCATAGGGCAATGAATCGGTGATCAAAATGGTCTCCACTCCACCTTAATTACAACCACCCAAAAAATTGGTTGCATATGTTTGCATGGTTTTATGTGCAAGTGGCTGGTTATGATGATCGATTGCAAAGAATCATCAGCACTCAAGACCCAACTCTGTAGAAAGACACGCCGAATGCCGAGTCTATAACATGTTATTTTCAAAGCCAAGAATCCATTTGAAGACTTGGAAAGAGATGGGAGCGTTGTCGGAATGCAAGTGTTCCCTTGCCTTATGTTGTTCAACATGTTGGATCAATGAATGTTCAACTTTACCTCGAAACGAATTTACCACCTCCGTGGAAAAAATAATACACACAGTGTTCATCAGGGAACACTTTGAGGCATGACATTAAGAATGCCAATTCGTCCTCCAGCTCCTTCTTGTCCCTGTCGCAGGATGACGCACCAGTCGCTGTAGATGGAACGCACTCCTGGAAGGAGCAGGACAGCAAAGACTCTTTGCTTATCAAGACTTGGGGTTTGGGTTTAAAATGGTTAAAGAGAATTTTCTAAAGTAAGATTAGGTGTTGACAGGTTCCTTAATGCTCTCTACACACTTTCCTGTTGTTAGTGCTCAAAGACCCAAAGAGTCAAGACTGTCCTTGTCGGGCAAAGGGCTGCTTCCAAAGAGATCTTGAGAGTCCTGCACATGCTCCACAAAGACTGTCATCTATTGCAAAGCATTTGTATCAATTTGCATGGATTGTTGTCCATATCATGTTAGGTACGCATTATGCAAGTTGAGAACCCCTGGCTGGCAAGATTGATTGGAAAAGCTAAAAGATGGGGACTATATGGGACTATGAAGTAGAAAGGTTTGGGAGGACCGTGAGCAACAACTTGAGGAAACAAACTCAACCCTGACCATGTTACCATGCAAGCTGTCCTGAATTTCAATCACCATGTCTTTGCCTTTGCTGCCCGAACTTGCTGGCTGCTCACCTGATGCTTTCTGCGTGGTGTTTGCAACCACAGCTGCGTCCTGCTTGGGTGAACTCCCTGTCAAAGTAATGGCAGGAGTCGCAGGGACAACCACTGTGTCAGACACTGGAATTTTTGCTGACTCGGCTGCTTGTGCTGCTGCATCAAACTTGAGACTCAAATCCTTCTGGGGTTCATTTTCAGTAGAAGCACTTGGTGGCTCGTATGCCAAGGTATCAGCAAAAGTATCGGGAAACTCCTGTGTTTGGTTGACCTCACCATCAAAGATAGGTTGGGATTCCACCGGGCACGCTGGTGGGTGGCATGTGGTCGCCACAGACGATGGCGCACCTTGTGCAGGCACTAAGGCATCACTTTCGGGACGCTGTTGCTGTTGCTCCTGCAACAAATGGTGCACATGAAGTTGCACACAAAAAGAAACACATTCACACACACACACACCCCAACCCTCACACTAATCTTGCTTTTAAATGTCTGTGTTTTCCAGCCGAACTTTCTTTCACCCTTGACTTATAGGAGAATTGGCAATCAGTACAATTCATTTGCTAGCGATCTGTTTTCAGGCAACCAATCAAAGTATGTGGTGATCAATGTTGATACTGAATTAAAACAGCTTGCACGGTTTGATGCAATTTATTTTCGAAATCGATGGTTGGGCCTTGTCCGCTCGCAGAGCCAAGGATCCATCTTCCTGCAGACATTGGCCAAGCTGTTGGATGGAATCAGTTGAGACTTGGGTCAGATTTATAGGTGTCACGTCTGTGGCCTCCTTATATCATGCTGTACCAGAGGGAAACCAATATTTGTCAGATTTACAAGCCGATCTATAGTCTACAGTTTGGTTTTGTGATATGATTTGGCAAGAGCTGCAATAATCCCAAATTCCGATTGCATTTTTCCCATCAACAACACCAGCTACCATAACAAACCACAGCATGCGCACTGGATTTGGATAAGGGATCTGTGATGGGTCCTTCCGCTCAAGGATGCCCAGATCCAGTAGAAGGTTTTGCATCTTCGGGTCCTGCGAAGGCTTGGGCTTCCGGCAGGCAATTACACCAAATTTTACATTTGGGAGCCCAAAAAAAATATAAGGAAATACAAAATGATATACAACATTTACAGACTGTCCTTCGGGCAGCGCTTGGGTTTGGTACGATCGTTTTTATCAGCTTTGGTGCTTTGCTTCAGGACACTTATCAAATGGCGAATTGCCCATGCTTGTTTGCCAACCGTCTTTTCATTTGCTAGGACGTTGTACATACTATACAACTGCTTGACTTCTTGTTCCAAACCATCTATGTTGACCAGCCCATTGGCAAACATCATTTGGCAAACAGGTGCAAGAACAAAGTAGTTGGCTTTGACGTTCATCGTCGTTTTCTCCACTTCCTGGTTGGTGGCCTTCTTCAACTTCTCATCGTAGTGAATCACAAGAATGTAGCCATCCCTCATGCGCTGACGGATTGCATCCAAGTTGTCCCATTTTAAAGCCAACCCCCTACCATTACTCTTGTCCTCTACTTTGCCAGGAAGATCTTTTGGGGAATGATCACCACATCCAGCCATGACGCAGCAGGGCCCAAAGGGAACCCCAACTAACAAATCCCTGGTCTGTCAGCCGAAAGTTGCTCTGCAGGTTGCAGATGTGAGATGCTGGAAACGGTCACGGGGCTGGATTCAAGCAACCAGATGCAAAAATTAAAGTTCGCTATCACAGCATCAAAGGTAAGTGCAACATGTGATGCTTTGTTTTGATGACATCACTGACAGTGCTTGAATCAAATACTACTGTGCAAAGCTGGAGGGGGCGTGGCACCTCAAGGGTTCTGCGCCACCGCTCTGTCACATCGACATCCGGCGACCACAAAGAAAAATGGCTAAGGAGTTGGAAGGCGGAACGGAGGAATTGATTAGACTTCCAACATTGGAACAGTGACCCTGTAGAATTGCAACTGCAGGCATCTATAGTCTCGAATTTTCATTGTGAACATTATCCAATTTATCTTAACCAATGATGGCTCATTCATCTCAATTTTGAATGATATCTTCATGGACACCTTGACCACTTGGAGGACAGCGGCGGCCTGAGGGAAGCACTGCAAACATGGGATTGGGGTTATACACCTGCTTAACCCAAAACCCAAGATTATCATAAATTACGCATTTTTACCCCAAAATCCAAATTTTAAGGGCGCCCTAGAAATTTCTAGGGCAGTATCCAAATAACCAGTTATTTTAGATTGCCCTAGAAATTCTTGGGTTTTGGGTTTAGCAGGTATATATATATGAATTGCACAAATGGAGAATAGATAAGCTATGATGATTTCCACAACGCTGGATGTTGCCAGGGATTTTGAGCTGTGGCTGCCCCTGCTGAGGACTCGAGTCAATGCCAAGATCCTTCTTGGAGGAGGAATATGCCATGCTGGGCATGCCCAATGAACCGAAGCTGGACAACAACGAGTTGATCAGCCGATTGAAGCAGGTGGGATGATGGTAGCATTTTTTTTCGAAACCAATTTGATCCATTTTGAACCATTTTTTTGGATAACCATACAACAATAGGTGTTTCTGAAAATGGCCCAAGATCATCAACAACTGGTCATTCTAAATAGGGAAATCATTGGTTTCGGGGTACCCACTGTCAGAATGGCTCCGAATGGTGAGAAATGGGGCATGGTCAGCTCACCTTTGCATCAGGCTGTGGTGGCTTTTAAACTTTTGCCACAACCTTATGGCCAATGTGCCCGCATCCACATGGGTCTTCACAATGTCACAACTCGGAGTTCTATGATTTTCCTCTAGATAGCCATGCAATCATCCACAAATTCCTTTTCTATAGATCTGGTCAAATCGTAACAAATGTAACAACCTCGATGCCACTGATATGATAAAAAAGTGGGGTTCCCCGTCCCCAATCAAGGCATTCAGTTTGGTGCTCCACCTCAAGGGTCTGGGTATCGCTGGGTTCATCGGGCTTTCCCGAGGTGCTGATGTGGTCGCAGTTGGAGGTCGATCAGTTGCTGGAACAGTGCCAAGATCGACAGCTGCAGGTGCAGCACACACTGAAGCTCTGTGAGGAGGAGAAACGACAGATCTTTCTGGATAAGTTGATCATGAGTCTGGGCGTGGCCTGGCATGTAGAAGTACTGTAAGAATTAACATATTGTATATATATATACACATTCACACATGTATATCTATATATGCTAGCTATTATATACTGTACGTTGTGAAGGATTTTTATGTATCATGCCATGTTTGACGGTTTGGGTTGTATTGTTTGGCTGTGATCAAAGACTCGCAATCCCAAAAGCGTTCTGGCGTGGCACTGAAACTAATGGAGGGTTGCCATTTAGATGCCATTTACAAAAACTACATACAACTATATACGACTAGGTAATTATGACTCAAAAACTGAAACCTAGCTGAAATCTATAGCGTAACTAAAAATCTATACAGGATCGTCAAATTTGCCAAGAATTTGAAGTCTCGGAAATCTCGCCTCGCTGCTCGTGTCCAAGGTGGATGGTTGGGAGAAGCAGGGCATCCCGGTGTCGCGGCTCAGCAGTTTGGACTGCGCGCTGAATATCGTGGAGGAGCTGAATCGCTTAGAGGAGGCCACCGACAAAGAGGCCATGGTGGGATCCCACCTGGGGTTACGGATTGGCAGAAATGGCCTAGAGATTACTAGGGTAATTTTATTGGGCAGCCACGGATTCTGTTGTGAGACTAGTGAGACAAGAGATAAGGTCGGAAGTATGCAAGTGCCCAAAAAAAACCTAATATCATGCAGAGAAAGAATGCCTTCCTGCCAATAGACATCCACTTGGCAGATCTTGGCAGGTGAAAGACATGTACAAGTTGTTGGGCCTTCCAAAGGAAGCTGGAGTGGACCGAACTGCCATGATCAGTCGGCTGAAGCATTACCTGATTTGGCAGGATCTGAGGCACGATGTTGATACCTTGCAGCTTGGTATTGAACTTGTTTGGACCTGACCTATCCAAATTCACTAGAAAAGACTCGCGAGATCTGTCATGCGACAATCAATCCAATGTCATCCAATGTCGTTTTTTGCAATTCCGAGCCCACTGGCAGACTTCAAATCTCTGGGAGGCCATCTGAATTGCGGAAAGAGTGCCTGAAACACAACCTATCTGCCGCTGGAAACTTGGCCATCTTGGCCGGTCAGACTGCCGGTCTGTTTTTTTCCTGGCCTGGATTAAAGGATGTGACGAAGAATCAGCCGTAACATGCCATAACTACATATAACTACTGTGCTTATAACTACTGTGCTTATTTTGGAGTTAGGATCATGGCGTAAAAATCATGGTCTCAAATGTGGCATTGGTACTGCATTGGTTGTCCTAGCTGGGGTAGCCAAGCACGTGAACCAGTGCCCACCAATGAGTTGAAATGCTTCCTGAAGTTGAGCGAATCAGCTGTCCCCGGTACTATAGCGTTTGAACCGTCGAAAACCACTTTTGAATACTTTTGACATCTTTCGACCACGTATATAAAAGGCTTTCAGGGCCACTCTTCGATACGTTTTGCAACTGGGGGCATCCAATATGGACTGTTTTACCATCTGTCGCAATTTTGGGTCGAAATAATTAGGGCAAATGGTCAAAAGGTCAGGCAGCTTTCAAATTGAAAGCGTAGTTTTAGTGCTGTCATGTGCCCCAGGAAGTATTGAGGAACTCATCACGAAGCTGTTGCTGAAAACCTGTGGCTTTGTTGTGGAGGATGCTTGGTTCAAGTGGTTAAAGTTTGGCCGTTGAGCCCATCAAAAATTGTTGTTGTTTTTCAACACTCACACTTGCAGACACCCAAAAATCTGGCTGCTAGATTATGGTTTTTTCTTCGTCGCGAACGCGAATTGGTTGAGCATCCCTTTGAGGCTTGTGGGCCCAACCAGGCTTCCAGGTCTATAAATGTCTACTGTCTATTTTCGATCACAAAAGCGTCGGCTTCCCTTTGGGCACTCTGGATCCAAGGAGCCACAGACCATCCCAGACTGGGGCTTTCAACCTCCGCCTCGACAAGAGAAGAAGACACCAGCTCCAACGCCCAATGGCAAAGTGGCCGCCGCATTTTATCAATTGGGTGACTGGATTTGCTTCAGTCGGCCTCCTATTTTTGCTGTGTGTGTGTTTTTTGTTTTTGGTTATTTCAAAGGAAATCCATCAAATTACGGTTGTAGCATGTTGTAGCCACGAGCCCCCAAATCGACAAATCATCACAAATAGATGCATATATATATACATATATATTATGTATGTGTATAATATACTATACTGTACTATAATATAATATAATATACTATAATATAATATAATACAATATAGTATAATATAATATTATATTATATTATATTATAATAGAATATAATAGAATAGAATATAATATAATATAATATAATAATATATATGTGTGTGTGTGTGCGTGTGTGTGTGTGATAAATCCAATCGCAGTGGGTGATGCTGCCAAGAAATAATAAGGGGAAGTTTACAATCAACTTCAACACATTTTGAGATGGCAATCATGGCCTTTGGGGTTCCCAGTTTGCACCCCCAATGGAGAGAGCCGCGCTACTACATGTATACCCTCAAACTATCCTGTGGCCTTCAAGAGATTCATACTTACTTCGGTGTAAAACCCATTGGCCTATCATCATGCTTCCTCTCACAATGGCCATGATGTGTTGTTTATTGGCAAGATTTCGGGACACACCCATCCCCTTGCTGTACCTTGCTGTACCAACATGTCCAAAGTCCAAAGTCCTTGTCATTCTGCTCAGCGGGAAGGTCTGGACGTTACAGCAAGACAAGATGAGGTTCGAAGAGCATACCGAAGGCAGGTCCAGTGCCCGAGAGAGGCTTTTTTGTTTTTAGAAAACGACCCAGCTGGGATGATCCTTCAGATTTTTCAGGGTAAGACATATCTTAAAACCACCAGATCAAACATGGTGCATATTTGTGGCCATCAGAGTGTGTCTCAAAAGATGCATCACGGAAGACTTAAGGCACGGCGTACAAAAAAAACATACAAAACAAGGTGGCCCTACGCATGTTTTTTTCTATATCGACCTTGGTTGTTGGGTTGTCGCTCTGGAGTTGGGATTGAATGCGCCATTACTAATCATTACATGGTTTCCCCCAGACTCTCCCTTTTTATAAGGATAGACCCCACACCACATTCAGTTGCCTTAGCATATTCTGCCACATGACATGGCGCCAGGCTGGCTTTGCAACATCATCCTGACAAGAACCCTCACCTTCAGGAGGAAGCGGCCAAAAAGTTTCAGCAGATCACAAGTGCGTACGAGACCATCATGGCTCACTTGAAGCTGGCAGGTCATGGATAGCTCCATGAGTGGACAGTGCTTCCAGAGAAAAAAAAGTTGAGAGGAGAGCTGCAGCCAGGGCTTGTGTTAAGGATGCATGGTTTGCAATTCATTCTCTATTCATTCTGGATGTCTTGGGACTTTGGACCATGAGCTATTTATGAGATTCTGCGTCATATATCCTCCTGAAAACACCCGGTCCCGCCAACAAAAAGTAGGGATGGTAGGTTTGGTGGAGCACGTGAGGTACAGAAGACCCACAGCGGACCTGTCATTGGGATGGTCTCCAAAGTCTCAGGAGAGTTGACTCTGCCTCCAAAATGGAGGGTGACTGACATGGTATCTGGGTAAATTATAACGACCTCACTGCGACCTCACTGGAAATCATGGTTAGTAAGGGGAATCAGCCCAAATGGCCTTAATTCAGGTTGGTGAATTATTAAAATTTACCCAGATAATAACATGGTATGACTGACTGACATTGGAAACCATGTTTCCAGCCGAACTTTACTTTGAAGCATGTTGCAACATGCATGTTTTTTGAGTTAGGCTACTGTGTTACATATGTGCACATGGGTTTGCCGACCGCTTGTCAATGATTTCGACGGGAAACGCTTTTCGTTAGCGAAGCTCTTTGAGGGACTCGGACATGTTGCATCAATGCACGAGGGCTACTGTAGCTCATGGAGTCACTCTTGGCTCTCTCATCCCCATTTTGAATCGTTCAATCCCATTCCCAATTGTTTTTTCTAGTTTTTTTCCCATGTGGGATTTACCCAAGAATAAACCTACCATATCCTACCATTCCATCTTTTACTACCCATTTCTGGTCATATTGGGACCGGTTTCCTCCTAGATTTCCCAGCAGCGAAACGCTAGGATATTGGACCCTGGACAAACGTGGCATTGGAGGAGCCACTCTCCAGCCCAGTGCGTCATGGGGGCATCAAACATGGGAAGCATTATGGAAATCTTGGAACTAGTTCCATTAATAAGTGTTTTACGGACCACACCCTAGCTCATTCCCCTTAACTGCAGGGGTGGGGTAGTGGCCCGCTCTAGCTCCATTGATGATTCTAAATGGATCTTACCCCATTGTAAAAATCATTTAGTTCCATGATTTTTTAATGATTAATTGTCAATAAATGGATGTTATCTCAGAAAAAAATATTCCAGAATATCCCAGATGCAATCAACTGCTGATCTGTACAATCATGAGTAATGTGGGTAAAACAATGTCATAAACCACCCATGACTGGGAATGGTAACCATACCACCCATAAACATGGTGATTTGGGGGATGGTTTATTATTTTTCATGACCCAGATTAATATCATTATAAATCTGGGAATTTCAATGGGAACTGGGAATATCAACTGTACATTATGAGCTGGAACTATCAACTATGATTATAATGATTATAAATGGGAGTTTCAATGGGAACATCAACGATAAAATTTGGATGAATTTGATCGAGACCCCAAGGTGATCTTGCTGAGAGTTGATGGTTGGTTAGGGTAATCGTCCCCAAATGGCCCTAGTTCAGCTGGCTAGTGGATTGTTAGAATTCAGTAGGTAGATTGTGGAGTTTCTGTTGCCATATGTTGCCATGTTTGATTACCATTGTCAATAGGTAATTCATCAAAGTAAATAGGTAATGTTCAATCGCTATGTTAAAATACCAGAGGGTATTAGTCGAACAAGGTCATGTCAAGCACATTTTAGCCGTTTTTGGTGATTATATACTTTGCATGTCTAGAGTGTTCGCGTTTACCGGCATCTTTTCAGTTGACGTTCAACATGTGAAAACCGGTTGGCTGTGTAGGACATTGTAGGACACTTTTTACTCCACATCCCAATTTTGCTGGTGATATTGGAAATGTCACCATGGGAATTACTTGTTTCGCATGCCCCGAAGTCTCTGTTGGTCCCAAGGTTGAGCTGCAGATGGTCCATGAAGTCCCCAAGAGGCACGCTGCGCTAATTTTCTCACCCCAGCCTTGATGAAGCGTTTCCGCACGGTTTTGGAGAAGGCTGCCATGGGCATGGGCAGATGGGCATGGCCAGCCCGCCAGGTATGGAACCAACTCAGGAAAGCATCAGGAGCATGCAACATGGCCTCATTGGAGGTATGGAAGGTGCCAGTAACTGAGGGGTTTGATCTATGTGATACCCAGGGTGATATCCCACTATACTGATATTCATGGGGGGGGTCCTCACTCCCGATGTGGGATTATAGAATTGTTGAAAGAATATCAACATGTTGCTATTGTGGTGCTTGGAAACCATACAGTCTCAAGGTCAACTCTTGGGCTGGCGGTAGGTACTGGGGAGCTGTTGTGAGCCAGGGATTTTTCATGTTTTTTGGGGGGGAGCATCAGGAGCCAAGGCTTGTAAGAGCAATAGGCAATAAGATCAATAAGCATATAGTAATCTCTATCTCATTTTATACGGTAGCCTGATCCCCTTGGTGCGAGACAGAGCAGACAGCTCATGAACTTGGCTTGTCCGGGGCAGTCTTTGTTTGCATCGCACGCATTCGCACGCAATGTATATCAATAGGTTGAGTATGAAAATGCTAAGAAAAATTATGTGCAGCTGCGATTGGGCCAAGAGTATCATCCAAAAACAGGTGAACATTTGAGATACTGCCCCAATGACTTGAGTGAACACGTAATTAGTTGGCGCATGGCACCACAGAACCATTGTTGTTTGCAGCCTACATCCTTCATCATCCTTCTATTCTTTAAAGCTATATAGATAGGCACATGAACATAGACAAATGCACACACGAGTAAATATGTATGTATACTTGTATTTGCCCATACGTGCATATGCATTATACATACATACCTACATTGTACATACATACAGTTACATACATACATTATATGCTTAATGCATTATACATATACATAGATGCATTATATATAGATATAATCAATAAATATAAAAAGACGTTCCTGTAGTGGTAGTTACTATGTAGCACTTGTACAAGTATATCTCTTTCCCACCACGCGGCTTGATTTGATACTAAGGATTTGCAGAGTTCCGAGTGGATTGTGGCGGTTCATCAGCAGCAGCAGGACCATCAGAAACATCAAACGCGCCAAGGCTTTTGTTCACCTTGATCCAAGCAGAAACACCCTGACGTTGCCAGGAGGATTTCCCCACCCACTTTGGAAAAGCTTTGGCGTTCTTCACTTCTGCAGGTGAGTTCCCCTTGGGGGTTCTCCAAGGGGTTCTCCAAGAACGTGCTGGCGAAATCTGATGATGTGGGTGATTGACACGACATCCTCCATGATAGGTCCATTTGTTACTGTAAATCTTTGCTACAGTAGGGTGGCTACAGGTATTTGGTGAACCCTGTGGAGCAGGTATTTGGGCAGTGAATTGCAACCTGCAAGGTGACTAGTTGAGTAGCCACCCGTGCCTCCTGGCTGCCCAGGTCATGTGAAGGTTCTCACAACACCAGGTGTTGGGATGCTCAGCTGTGGAGATCCTCAATGGACAAGCCTGGAAAGGCTTAGAATCGAAAGGCCTAGAATCAGGATGCTCTAGATTTACAAGTGTTTGCAGGGCTTAGCCATTGAAAACATCGGAAAAACATCCATAGGCTGAGGAAGTTCCTCACTGGGATGATCTAAGGCTTTGAGCCTGAAGCACTTGGGTGCAGCCCGTGGGTGCGAATCCCGGTGAGGGATGGAGAACGGGGTGGAACCTTTTGACACTTCTGATTTTGTGCCTTGATGGCCTTGATGCGCTTTGTGCTTGTTGCAGTTTCATGAAGTTTCTGCAGTTGTTTGTTTCTTTTTGGGGGGGAATGAATATATAATATGGTATGCCCTCTGGTGAACTAACATAGCAATGGAAAATCACCATTTTTAATGGGAAAATCCACTATAAATGGCCATTTTCAATTGCTATGTTAGTTCACCAGAGGGTAATATAAAGGATAAATATATAGGTGAGAGATGGTGCAAGCCGGGGACCCGTTTGGCACTGAGGCATCAGATCAGGAAGCTCATTTTCGAAAGCGATGAGCTCATTTCCGCGTTTGCGCACTGGTTGCTGAAGTCATCTAAACCCAGCTAAACCTATATATTTGAAACCCATTCTGACCCGATTCTAAGCCATTCCAAGGACATTTCAAACCCATCCAAATCGATTCCAACCATTTTAAGCGGCGACGAAGCCATCTGTCAGTCGAGGAAATTCAAGCCCCTACGGCCTTCTGAAGAGCATTCAAACCAAGCCTGCGCAGGGCTGAGAGGATGAGGTTTTTTACTAGGGGTAACCAGGGTACAATGATGGTACCCTCTGGTAAACTAACATAGCTATGGAAAATCACCATTTATAGTGGATTTTTCCATTGACAATGGTGATTTTCCATAGTTGTGTAAACGTTTACCAGAGGGTAATTAGAATAAGAGGGGATATTGGGATATTTTGTATAACTTATAATTAATCGACTTGATATGCTATTGTGCATTTCTCTGAAAATAATTGGGCACCTCAAAATCTCATGGTTGACGATGCCTCCGAGAGCTTCTGTCGCTTTTTGTGTCGGTAGAACAAGTTGCTTGAGGTCGCTTTCGACTTCTTGTCTTCAATGCGTTCTTTGTTTCTCAATGTGTCTCATATATATATATACCTACGTTTGTATACATATATGTGTATATATATATATGTATATATTGTATTATATTGTATGTATCCATCTGTTATTAGCATCCTTGTCTTGTTATGGCAATCGCATCATGCAATTTGTTGTCGCCGTCAGGTCGATGGCAAGGGCTATGACTCGATCACCTGGACCGTCGATGAGGAGGTGGAATACGTCCGGTGGCCTTTTTCAACGACTGTGAAATTCTAGTGGGAACATCTGGGAATACCATTGGGTTGAATAGATGGGAATACCACTATATATCAATTTCACAGTAGAATAATACCAACACAATGGGAATATAATATGTATGTATATATATATATAGTTACTTATATATATATATTGTTTTTAATAGATGGGTTGAAGCCACCAGCGTTGGTTTTAATGAAGTTTCAATAAGATGCTGGGTTCACCACTTAAATCATTGGACTTTTTTGTTTATCGGAGGATGAATGGGCAATAGGAGTATAGAAAACCAAGACTATCATCCAATGTTGGTTGGTTCACGATACTCCCATGATATTCTCATGATATGTTATTCCTACTATTCACATTATGGTGCTATTGGCCACACTTCACTGACATATCTTACATCAGTATTTTCATGAGTCAAACCGTATTTGCTGCTGGTAGAAACATGTAGAAACCTGCGTCCTCGCAGCCATGTTTTGGTTTGAGTTAACAGTATTATTCAAGTGGTTCTTGTGATGACGAGGCTTGCAACAAGATAGATCCGTGTATAGATCATGATAGACAATTGTTGTTTTATGTTGTTTTAATGTTTGTGAGGCACTGCTCAGGTTTCTTTTCCATCATATTAAGGCGCTGGTTTTGGCTTGTCCAATGAAGCTCTTCCATGCACCTGGAACTATTGAACAATGTTGACACGAGATGATACACATATTTAAAACCTTAATATCACATCGCCATCAAATTTACGCATAGATCACATTGGTATATTTTTTTACATGCACATATACATATAACATGGATACCTTCATTATGAAGGCCTTCATTCTAATTCCAATCAGGCATGCTTTGTTCAGTTTACAGTACCCCTTGCCCGCCGATGGATGCCACCAGCACGGATGCCCGTGTGCGTGTCTTCGCACGACTGCGGCCAGCCAAGCCAGAGGAGGCGGCAGAGATGGGACAGATGGGATTTGAAAACTGATCCATATCAATGATGATTATCCCCCATCAATATAGATGATGTATATTAATGATGATGTATAGATCATATGATGATGATATTAATAATGATGAATGATATATCATATTCCCCATCATATTTCATTAATATCGATGATGAATATTAATGATTATATATATATCATGCCAGATGGAGATGATTATTATTATTTCTTTATATGGACCATTATCGTCGGCAACCCCCCTGGACGCCCTGGCCCTAGCAAAAAACACAGTTGACTTACAATTACTAAATGAGATAGTTCTGATTATTGATCTAGAAACCCATATGTCAATCTATGTCAATCTATTGATCATGATTGATATCATAAAATTGATCTAGAACATCCCAATATGAATCTGATTCCATGGCACTTTGTTTAAAGATAAAATGACCGAGGGAATTTACATGAGGATTGAAGTTTCCCTCGTCCCACGGATTCCCACAGCAGGAAGTGGGACATTTCTTGCAAGTCGAGAAGCGTCCCTGGACGCAAGAAATTCTCCAGTTTTGGGGGAAAGTTGAGAAACAGGAAAGTCCACCTGAGAATCCTCTATCCATTTTTTTGTAGGAAGGAGTCAGGCAATGTCATATTTTCTTGGCTCAGTGGTTCAATCCAACCTTGTTCATGTAGTGTTTCTGTTTGTAGGGTGTTTTTTTAAATGGATGGCTTCATCCTCAGAATCCTGGAAAATGACAGCTGTCGACTCATATCACACGTGAATCAGGATAATCAGGGCACGTTTCTCCGTGCCTTGCTGTTCGACCTGAGGTGCTGTGGTGGTGCAGTCGGATTGCCATTGCCTGAGGGAAGAAGGACATGCTTTGGCCATGGGCCATGTGCAAAGATGTGGTCTTCAACTCATGTTTGAAAGGCAGAAGCACTATATCCAAATTGGATCAAATTGGCAGGTGCAGCAACCAGGAATCACATGCGACCACAAGCAATTACACGCAAATCACAAGAAATCACAGGGGGCCACACCCGCATTTCAGGACTGGTGGATGCAAGGAAGTTCACCTATGATACTTGGCAGCAGGATGTCCTGGTAAGATCAACCCGCACATTTTGTGGGTATTTGGTGCCTGAGACCATCCTGCACCATGAGGTGGTTGAAAGTTGAGAGCCAATGTGATACACTTGGACTGCTGTGCCATCATTGGGAACCATTGGGACCCAGGGCAACCCGGGGGAAGCCAAGGATGGTGTCTTTCCACCCAGCAGTGGGCAGCAAGATGTCTTTGACAAGGCAGGGATTGGGTGGGGGAGCGATGTGAGAGGCTACTTAGGTACTTGGTTACCCTCCCTGGGAATGAAAGTTTGACAGCATGTGAAACTTCACGAAAATTATTTGAGTTTTGATTTGACGCCTACTAAGCTCAATAATTGCAACCCTTCTGTTTTGTTTCCCCTTGACTGTTTGGATTTTTCGGATCAAAGGCAGTAGGTTTGATCCCTAAGACATCGATTGCGGCCAGATTGGAGCTCCGATCTTGGAGGAATGCTTGCGTGGATACAATGGCACCATCTTAGCTTATGGGCAGTTTCCAAGCTGCGAAAAGCATTTAAGGGATGCATGGAGGGCCATAAAAAGAGAGAGAGAGAGAGAGACTAATCATGACAACTTATACATGAATTACATGCAAGTAGATGCAAGTAGAATTAAGTAAATAAATATAATAATAAATACATATTACTATATATTACAGATATTTCTATATATTACTATATATTATATACTATATATTACTATATATTACTATATATTACTATATATTACTATATATTACTATATATTACTATATATTACTATATATTACTGTAGGGTATACAAAGCTGGGCAAAGTGGTGTAAGATCACTTTGCCACCATCCACTTCCAGATTTCATATCTTTCTTTCTTTGGGAAGGTAGGTGGCAGTTGATCTTCAGCCCAGGACTGGAAGTGGCAAGACGCAACTTGGCAGATCGTGCTTTCATGGCTCGGACATCATCCATGTCATGACCCACCGGAAAAAAAATGACAAATCTCCACAGTCTCCACAAAAATAGAGCGTTCACCACTCAGCTGCAGCTGAGATGCCAAGGTACACTTTGATTGAAGAATCGGGATTGCTTCCAAGACTTGTGCACAGCCTTTTCGATACTTGGTGGTCAATATATTATACACATTTATACACATAATGTGGGCGTATGTCCGCATATTCGCCAGAGCTTCCACACAAGGCAACTATATACAGCCTGATTTCGGCCGCTTTCGGTCTTCAAGATCACCGTATTTCCACACGGTTTTGAAAGGAAGAC
The DNA here is from genome assembly GCA_947184155.2 of Cladocopium goreaui. NCBI lineage: Eukaryota > Dinophyceae > Suessiales > Symbiodiniaceae > Cladocopium > Cladocopium goreaui. The sequence continues at coordinate 279,783 of CAMXCT020006711.1, read as the reverse complement.
TCGAGGCTTGAAAGAGGTACTTGATCTTCAACGGTATTTTCTTTATTTGATCTTCACTAGTGATTGAAGATGGTTTGTGTTGGCTTGTCTCCAGCATGCAAGCCTTCTATGAAGTACAAGCAGGAAGCTATCACTGCCGAGGAAACCATCTCAAATGATGCCAGGTCTGTGTATGAGGCGCGAATGACAATCACTGACAATAGAGGGGACACCAAAAGATGCAATGTTGATTGATTAATTATATTATATATGTTTCTTGGGATGCATGTTCAGTAATACAGCATTCAAACATATTCAAGCCAAGCATATTATATGCCATGTGCATCTATATACGCTATGCCAATACATTCACATTCAATAGATTGAAACATATAAATGAATATATATATAAACTGATAGAAATTGCATATGCCATCATATGCCAACATCCATCGTTCATCCCATTCTTGGATGCTTAACCATGTTTGATGCTTAGCCCCCGGGCCCGGGCCCCATTCTTCATGCCAGCTGCCCAGAGTCATGGCTCGCTTGGCTCGCCAGGTGGATGTGAGTGCCATCCAGATCTATCATGACCAGGTGCCATGGCGTGCGGCGTGCGGGTCATTTTCTTGCAAGATGAGAAAGGAAGTTCAATGATCAGATAAGGGGATGCTTAGTGGGGGTCATCCCAACATGTTTTTTATCATACTTCATCCAGGTATTTTTCCCCGGAAAAAATATGACAAAATGAGTAGGATCTATGGGGACCCAAGTCATACAAGTCATAGATCCCATGCAGAAAACCATGCCAACGCAAGGTGGACGACCTGCTACCAGCAGAAGGGCAGCCCCTTGACTCAGTGGCTACTGATGGCTACTGCGTCAGCTTTGGGGCTATTTTTTGCTGAGTTTTTGGCCCAATGAATGGGAACAGAAATGGGAATATAGACCGTACATGACCATACTGGATATTTTTTGTTGGGGGAGCTTGGAATCTAAGGTTCACATAGATGCATTATTGTAGGGACCTACAGTATAGGCAGACTCCATACCCATCAGAGTGATATGCCATACCTTCAACCTGGGCTGGTCGCCGGAACTAAGGAGGCCATCACGTGACGGGGTGCGAAAGTTGAGGTGCCTGAACTTCATTGATGCTTCAGCATTTTGAGGGTTATATAAGCAGTTAATGCAGCTGAATTGTGGGTGGTTTGACTCATTTGATGACTGAAATATTGATTGAACATATTTGATGGATCTTAGTCGCTTATATCTTGGGTAAGTTTTCGCCAACCTAAAGGAAGTGATGCCAAGTGATGCCTAACAGGTGTAGCACCAGTTGCGAACTCCTGGATGCCTTCAGCAAAGCTCGCGCGGGTGCTCAGTGGCTGAAACCTTTGTGGCCTGGTAGCCCAAATGTAGTCGTGAGAGGTGGTTCCTAAAGTGGACCCCAAAGTTGTCCATGCTATTCCATGCTAGCTTTTTGGGGAGGGAGGAAGAGAGAGAGAGAGAGGTTTTGGTTTTGGGATCCCCAAATTTTAATCGATTTTCTTAAACCGCGCGAAGCACCCACAAGGGGAAAACTATTTATTTAATGTTCAATCCATTTTTGGAGGCACCCGGTGGTAGACAAACATTGAGGGGAAATCACAAGATGGCTCGATGATTTACTGATTGAACATAAACATAAACATTACATTATACACTCGAAAATTGTTTCTACCTAATTTGGGGGTTGAGAATTTCTGCAATGCACTTGAGGTCGTTGAGGGTGTGGAGACTGGATGTATCCCCAGAAGTTTCCCCATTTGGGATTCTGGGTTGTTTCAAGGCAGTGGCCCAGTGCTGTGTCAACCTAGCGCAGGATTGCTGCTGTTCAGTGCTCAAAAGCGCTTAAAAGAATATGTGAACGTGATTTAGTCAACACTTCAGACCAAGAAAATCAAACTAGATGGCAAGGCCGTAGTGCTGTGGCGTGGCATACATCACTGAATTGACAATACCCATCAAGAGATCAGCCTACTCTGATCCTACCCTGTCTCCACAGGACAGTCTGTTCAGTATTGGAAGAGGATGCCTGGGAAGGCCACCCAGGACAGGAATATGCCTGCCTCTCTCACCTACAATTTCATGTGATCAAAAGATCATAAAGGAGCAAACAGGAGCGAGCTTCACCGAGCAGCTAGCATCTAAATATGAACATATACATTTCTATATATTGAATGAATACATACACACACATATATATATACAATTACACACACACATATATATATATAAACATATGTCACTTCAAAACCAAAGTCTAGGCTGACTGATGACCTGGAGGCTCTCACGCAGGTTGATATGGCCTGCCGCTGGTCACATTCGGAGCGGCCACGCTGGGGCCGAAACTTTTTTTGGCGCGGTGGCTGCGGGATCCATCGCGCTGGCAGGTGCAGGAACATCTACCCTCTGGTAAACTAACATAGCTATGGAAAATGGCAATTTATAGTGGATTTACCCATTGAAAATTGTGATTTTCCATGGTTATGTGGCTGTTTACCAGAGGGTATTTTGATGGACACTGGACTGGGGTGCCCTATTTTTCATCTACTGGCAGGTTTGAGACCCTATGCCTCTGAAAAGCTTCCTGTTGATATTGTCAATGCGTATCTAGCAGGCTGTGCTGAGCGCATGCAACCCCAAAATGGGTAGAGTAAGCAATAGCTGTTTAATAGCTCCTGTATTATACCTGTGACAACCAGTAACTTCAGGTTATTGTCCCACGTGCCAGTCCACTCATAACCCCGTGGGGATATGTGCTAACATTGCGCTTCCCATTGTGAAAGACCTCTGAACAGATGAGCTCAGATGCAGGCTATCCTTAATGTGGCCCATGTGCCGGTATTGAAGACCCAGTACAGAACCCCGCAGAAATTTTGGTGGTGTTTCTCTTGTTTCCTTCCAGGTTCCTATCCTTTGCGTTCACCTCTAAATGCCAATATTGAACCCCAAAATGGTGGGAATGCTATTAAAAAGTGTCAGACCTTCGTGGTACGACCGCAGTATGATGTGGTTTTACAACTCACATGCGTACAAAAACCATCAAAAACCCTGAAAACCCTCAAAAACTCATAGTTTTCACCCACTTTTTCACTGAAAATCCATGCATTCCCTGGACTCCCATCATCCCGGCCAGCTTTGCCGCCGCGCCCTTGCTGCGATGCTCCGCCCTGCAAGTCCTCGGCCCATGCGCTGCCCCACCCAGACACGCCAGTGGCGACGGAGGAAGAGGTGCCTCAGTTAGACGTTTGTTGGTTTGTAAAGCCCATCAACGTCCATCAACTATATCGATGTTTGTTGATTTTAACACCCTATGAAGACTATATTTATGTATATATATGTATATAGTTATATTTATATAGTTATAATAGTTATGTATAACATATATATATGTGTGTTATATATATATATGTGTTATATATATATGTTATATATATATATATATGTTATATATATATGTTATATATATATATGTTATATATATATGTTATATATATATATGTTATATATATTATATATATAATATATATTATATATATGTTATATATATATGTTATATATATGTTATATATATTATATATATGTGTGTTATATATATATGTGTGTTATATATATATGTGTGTGTGTTATATATATATATATAGTTATATATGTATAGTTATTTATATATATAGTTATATATATATAGTTATATATATATAGTTATATATATATATAGTTATATATATAGTTATATCTATATATAGTTATATCTATACAAAGTTATCGAAGGAAGTTTAGAAGTCAAACTTCCGACAATATAGACAGATGAAAAGCAGAGGTGGAGCAGAAGAATCGAGAAGAGAAGAGCAGAAGAGAGAAGAGGAGAAGAGAGAAGATTAGAAGAGAGAAGATCAGAGAAGAGAAAGAGTCAGAAGAAAGAAGATGCAGATGCGCGAAAAGGCAGGAAAGTCGCGAAACACTTTGTGTTTTTCCAATGATTTGTGGCTCCGGAGGGTCGAAAAGTAGGCTCGCTAAAGCGGCGGGTGCGGAGCGGAGCCAGCTGGCCAGATGAGAGATGAAAAATTGCACGCCGTTGTGGCGCGAAGCACATGTCGAAGTCAAAATGTACAAAACACACCAGGTTCGGACCACTTTTGGAAGTTGCGATGTCGAAAAAGTGCACGCCGTTGTGGCGCGAAGCACATTTCGAAGTCAAAATGTACAAAACACCACATGTTCGCGCCACTTTTGGAAGCTGAGATGTCGAAAAAGTGCACGCCGTTGTGGCGCGAAGCACATTTCGAAGTCAAAATGTACAAAACACAAATTGTTCGGACCACCTTTGGAAGTTGAGATGTCGAAAAAGTGCACGCCGCTGTGGCGGGAAGCACATTTCGAAGTCAAAATGTACAAAACACAAATTGTTCGGACCACTTTTGGACGTTCAGATGCCGTTTCGCGTGGCAGGCGCAGGGGATTGTGCACCTTAACAAAAGTGAGCAAAACGTGAGGGTTACTACAACCACCACTACACCACACTACACTCCAATACACTACACTACAACTACAACTACACCTTCACTACATTCCACTACACTAGACTACACTCCACTACACTCCACTACACTACACTACACTCATTACATTCAATTACACTCAATTGCACTACACTACATTACGTTTCACTACACTACACTACATTACACTACACTACACTGAATGACACTGCACTACACCTACAACTACAACTGCAACTGCAACTGCACTACATTACATTACACTACGCTAATGACATTACACTACACTACACTACATTACACTACATCACACTAACTACAACTACAACTACATAAGACTACACTACACTAATTACATTACACTACACTACACTACACCCCACTCCACTAAACTACACTACACCTCACTACACTACACTCCACTACACTACAGTACACTACAATCAGTTATACTACACTACACTACACCACGCGACACTACACTAAACTACACCACACTACACTACACTAAGTACAACTACAACTACAACTACAACTGCAGCTTCAACTGCAACAACAACTACAATACATAACACTACACTACAACTACACTACACTAATTGCATTACACCACACTACACTACGCTACGCTACACTACACTAATTGCATTACACGACACTACAGTACACTACACCACACCACACCACACTACATTCAATTACACTACGCTACACTACCCTACCCCACATTGCATTACATTGCATTACGTTGCGTTACACTGCACTCATTACACCACCACAAATGCAACTGCAACTACACTACACTAATTGCACTACACCACAACTACAACTCCACTACACTACAACTACAACTACAGCTGCACTACACCACACTACATTCAGCAGTTGTGGGTGAGGTGACCGACCAGGTGACCACTCCAACCATTGCAGCCACTCCAAAAAACACAGCTCCAACCACCTTTCGGTCCATCAGTGGATTCGCTCTGCCATCCGTGACTCACAGCACCCAATCTCTCCTATAGGTTTCCTTTTTTTTGAAACTTCCGCCACCGCCTTGTGCGGCACTACTGGTATACAGTTAAATCATACACGACGATAATCATGTTACATCTACCATAAACCAGAGAATTCAGCTAGTCAGAAGCCAACTTGGATATCGTCTGGAGGGCCCCACATGATGATGGGATGGTTTCGTTCCAATTTGGCTGATGTGTAATGACAACTGTGACGTCACTGGAATGACAGTCTTCACCGTCTTCACCAATCCAGTAGATGATGGGATGTGTTTTCAAAAACCTTTTAGATTCAGTTGACCCGTTGGTTTAGCACTAGAATCGGTTTTTGTTGCGAATCTAATTATTTGCGTTTATTTGCCTTTGTTTTACAAAAATCTATGTGTTTGCATTTTTTGAATCCATCTATATCTTACCCATCTTTTGAACGAAACTACTGGCATTTGTTAGATGTTTATGCTTAGATGTGTTCATATTATGTTTGCCTCCGGCAGGGGGGAGTGATTATGTTCGATGAGGATGTGTGGCACCCATCCGACTGTGAATACAGTGTTTGAATGGGATTCCAGCGCAAACAACCGTGACGTGTCAGCCCCTAAGCGTGGCAACACTTGTAGAGCAGTGTGTTGATGTAAAGAATGCCGTGTTTGCCCAAGAATCTCCAAGATGATCAGATCGACTTGTGGAAAATGGGATGTTCATAGATGTTCTACATTTCCCCAGCCACCAGTAAGCAGCCCAGTGAGGTGGAAGAGTATCTCAGCAGGAGCAAAATTTTACTCTTCATGAAAGGATCCCCAGAGTCGCCCAGATGTCGATTTTCTCGGCTCGTTCCTTGGCAGACTCTGGATGGAAACGATGGATCCAACTTCTGTACACAGGGCAGTGGCCGCTTGCAAAATGCTACATGGATCAATATCCAGCAATGATGCAGCCGAATCAGCCGAGGCCGTGGAGATTCTGAGACAACATCAGGTGGAGTTTGATTACATTGATGTGTTGGAACATCCTTCTTTGAGACTCGGCAAGATTCCACCTAGCCATGGTATGCCATGGTTACTGGTGGAGGCCCCTGAGGATGCCAGACCCACAGCGATCCACTGACTGTCGCTCAGGAGATTAGCGCTGCAGGCAAGGTGGCCCACTTTTCCTCAGCTATACTCAGAAGGTCTGAGAACAATCGGGGGACGAACATTTTCTGACAGATATTTTATGATATTGTGGATGCCACCAGCAACAGTTCTACAACGGGATCGAATGGGAGACTAGATCCCCACAAACTGACCGCATAAAATCCCTTGGCGTTTTGTTCACCAACCGTACATTCCGCGTATCACTTTCGTTGATACTGTATCGTCCCTCCATAGCAATATCATGCAAGATCCCCCTTCAGTTTTGTTGTTTCAATCTTCTGTTTTGTTAAAAATTCCCATCCTCTCCGTGTTCAATCAAGAGAACATATGACAATGTCAAAAATCAAATCAAGAAACAAATCATGATATGATTAAACAACTTCAGGGAAAGAAACAACATGTTCTTATGTGTTCTTCATTTTTCTGTTGAATCACTAAGAAGTTAGCCTTTTTCTCGAGGTGTCTTGCTTGGAGGCTCCGATCAGCTGAAGGAGCTCGCCAGTAGGGGCTCCATAGCTGGTGCCAGACATGGGATATCGATGGATCTATAGAGGGATCGTGAGGGATCCAGATAGTGTATATGTGGTTTCTGTGTATAATTGTATATAAATAGTATGGTATGCATGTATGTCCCTGTATTATGTATTAATGAATATTGAATTAGATATATGTATATATACATATATATGTCAGTGTGTGTGTATGTTATACATGGGTTTTGTACAAATCAGGATGAAGGGCATGCTCAGAGCATGTCCCAGCCCCATTTGCAAATCTAATCTCATTCATCAAAAACAAATGCTGTCAAAATAATTCATAGCTATGAAGTAGCATTGATATCGCATTGATTGTGGTTTCTAACGGTTTCTATACGCATTATTATATATTATTACCCTCTGGTGAACTAACATAGCAATGGAAAATCACCATTTTTAATGGGAAAATCCACTATTTCTATGGCCATGTTCAATTGCTATGTTAGTCCACCAGAGTGTATACTATATTCAGGACCCCCTCAGCAGATGACCGTCCAACCAAGGCCAAGGTGAGCTGCTGAACGCCCTCAGCAGCTCCACGGGCCGCGAGAAGGCATCGCTGGCGCTGGTGCTGGCGCCGAAGTGAAGCCATGGGTGCGGTTGGAAAAAGATGCAGTGTATCAAGGTATGGCCTCACTGGAAACCTCCAATCCTTCCAAGATGCACCTGACCCTTCATAAATGTCTGAATGTAGGTAAAACAATAATAAACCATTCCCAATTTCATAAATAGGTGATATAAAAAAAACAGTCATGGGTGGTTTATGACATTGTTTTAACCACATTACTCATGATTCTACAGATCAGCAGCTGATTGCTGCAGCTATTGCTGAGGTCGGAGTCTGATCTACGCAGAGACGCGCATGAACAAAGCCTCCAGCCGAAGCCATGCGATCTTCCAGCTCAGGACAGATCTCATGAGCTGTGCAGCTGAGGATAAAAAACTCATAATCAACATTAATCAACTTGTTAAAAAATGTTAAAAATACAAGTTGTACAGGCCTGGTCCAAAATAAAATGAACATCTACAACCGTGACCAAAATTAGCTGGCGCTGCGATTTAGGCAAGTGGCTGCTGTGATTGGTGATGTCAATCAACCAACCCCCTTTGTAAAATCGAAGGCATTCGAAGGCGATTTTTTCATAAATTTCCAATATCTTCCAATTTCTTTAAAATTCATCTAGAAATATCTATAATGTTTAATATAATTGAATAGTATAATGTAGTATAGTTCTCTCTCTATCTCTGTCTAAAACAGTCATTTTTCACGGAACATCTCCAAAATCTCCAGGATTTTACGTCGCAGCTCTTCAGAGCCGGCCACGGTGGGCTGCTTGCGCGTTGTGGATCTCGCGGGCTCGGTTTGGGGCCCCGGGGCCCCGCAGTTCGGGCGGATGGCTGGGATTTCGGAGGCCTGGGAACTAACAGCGCGAACGGGAGAACGTCTCAGCCAGTGACCACGTGAAAGATTTGGAAGTATCACCCCCCCACGTAAGCAACTTGAGGAAGTAAAAATATCAACCAGTTTCCAACATTATTAATATATTTATTGATTATATAATATATACCATTATATACCCTAACCAACAAGACCCTTGTTTTTTGTCGGGTTTGCCTGTAAACCTCGGGTTTACCTACTTTGGTGGTCCGACCATGGGTTTCCATTTGAAACCCGGGGTTTTCCGGCAAAACCGGGTCAGACCAACTGGTCACTCGTGACGCTGCCCAGGCTGCCAATATTCCCACCTCAATAGAATCTAGAATTTCCAGGATTTGTTCACCTTTTCTGGTAGTTTTGTCATTTTTTACACGAAAAAACGAGGTCAGAATTGATGCAGACCCTAAGCCCATGATTAACCCGCGATTTACCCGTGACAACCCATGATTTTGCTACAGAAACCCTGGGTTTGGACCCGGAAACCCTGGGTTTTGGGAAAACCCCATGTTTTTCCAAACCTGTGACGAAACCGTGATGGACCCGTGATTTACCCTTGATAACCCGTGAAATTAAACGCGGGTTGAATGCCTCAAAACAGCATCCTGTTTTGGTTGGTTTCGTTGCGTTTTTTGAAATCAAAGTGGCTTGTGGTTGCTGGTGTTTCGAAACAAAGCTCCTCGGTTGGATGGCTCCCAAAAAATGTATTGGTCAGAGTTGCCAAACCCTGGGTTTTGTTTGAAAACCCTGGGTTTCCCAGCTGACCCTGCGAATTTCTCGGGTTTTGTTGGTATGTATGTACATAATTGTACATATATATATATATACACATATACTGTATACATATATGGTCAGTGGAAAAGCCAGGGAAACCGTCTCAGTTGGCAGTTTTTCCTATACCTCCTTTAGCTTGCCGGATGTAGCAATTCCTTGACTTCATCGTTCTGCCCTTGAGGAGAGGGTGAAGAAGAGCCAGGTTGAAGGTGTGCGTTGCTTGGCCAAAGATGGGGCAAGATCGTTTCCAAAAAAATCCCATGCTGGCATTACGATTCAAGGTGAGTGGCTGGATTCCAACTAACCCCGAAAAAGTGAATTATGTTGGAGAACAATCCCAGCTACAATCTAGAAGTTATAGATCCTAATTTCAGACCATTCAGTTGTTATCCACTCATCACAGCAGACTCAGTACTCAGTAGCATGAATTTGGTGGATAGCTTATGTAAGTCCTTTGCAGTTTTGCAGGTCTCCCGCGGAAGTGCCTTCCAGCATCTTCATTATGCCCACTTCAGAAAGTAGTTACAATCCAAGATGTTTAGATGTCACATGATATTACTTAACTTGCATAACTTCAAAACACCCAAGAATAGACTAGACTTGAAATTGTCAGATTCTTTCCACATTCATCCCGCCAGGTGGGTAATTGAACGTGGCGGCGTTGCCTTTTTGATGTTTGTGGATTCTATGTCGTGTATTGTCGTGTTGCGTTTTTCAATGGATTTCATGATTTTTTTGTCACGTGTGCGTCTCATTTCAATGGGTGTTATTGTTTTTTCTGCGCACGGGCCACTAAATTTTGACGTTTTATCCCCAGAAAACTATTCTTTTTTTGGGGGGTCACTTCACAAAGTGACAGTGGGGCCATTGTTTTGGCACATGAAAGCGGCTTTTTTTTCTGCAGAGCTGGTGGCATCAGTTTGGTCACATTTGTGCCAAGGTTTTGCCAGTAAGAGACATGAGGAAATCTCCGTGTTTCAGGGATTCCCAGCGCCATTGCCAGGATTGGACATATGTCTAGACTGCTCTGTTGAGCTCAGCCTGGTCTTTGGAACTGCACGTAGTTGGAAGTTGATAGAGAAGATAACAACGTAGTTGGAAGATGTCTTACAAGGGATGCTAACATAGTTGGAAGTTGATAGAGAAGATAACAACGTAGTTGGAAGATGTCTTACAAGGGATGCTAACATAGTTGGAAGTTGAGAGAGAAGATAACAACGTAGTTGGAAGATGTCTTACAAGGGATGCTACCGCAGTTCGAAGTTGAGAGAGAAGATAACAACATAGTTTGAATGTTAAAGGAGTCAGTAACGTAGTTGAAAGTTCTTACTACAAAAGACGTTAATACCCCACCCCACCCCACCCCGTGCAAGATGTTAGAGAAGTCAATAACGTAGTTGGAAGTTCTTACTACAAAAGACGTTAATACCCCACCCCACCCCACCCCACCCCAAGATGTTAGAGAATTAAAGAATAGTGACAACTACACGTTCGGTTGTCCACCCGTAGGCACGTTATATAATCATATTCATCAGCCTTCGGTTCCTCAGGAAGGAGTCTTGCGCTCAGGTTTCAAAGAGACCACCTCCATCAACAAGAGCCTGTTGGCACTTGGTCACTTGGAGTCAGCCATATTGCCCAACTTCAAACACAGGGGCTGATTCAAAATGTTGTTGGGAGAAACAAGGGGCCACTTAAGATTATCCGATTCACATGATTTTGCAGCCAGGCTGAAGGCGGACAAATGTTGTGATTTGAGGGCACGGGCCTCACAGTATGCATCTACACCATCTACACAATGTCCGACCGTGGGGCAAGTGTTGTGATTATTATTGTGGACAAACCATGTCTGAACATTCAGATGAAATACATCACATGCAATAGCACGAAGGATGAATCCATCAATGACAAATACAAGTCGTGTGAAACTGTAGGGAATTGATGGAATTGTAAGGAGTCCGCAGATCATTTGTAGAATTGCTGCCTGATCTCAGGAAATGTCGTGAATGCCCTCGCATTCAAGAAACCTCACGTGCCGTTTCGGGACAGCAAACTCACCACGATGCTCCGCATGCAGTAGGTGTTGCTGCTAGAAGTCCGTTGCTGTTTTTTGTAGCATTTGGTGGCCCTGGTGATTATGAGCCGAGGATCCTCAGTGATGCCTTTGGTGGAAATTGCAAGACGGCGCTGCAACTGAGCTGCAGCTTCTGTAGTTTGTCTTATATCAACGGATTTGTTCGGAAATTGTATGTATTGTACGGTATGGTACTGTATTATGTTGTGTTGTCTATTGTATTGTGCCATATCAGTCCAGTTGTTCCGCAACATGCCACAATCGCCCATGAGAAACTGCCAACGCTAGGTGGGGCTCCTCAACAGAATGGAATGCCACTGAGGCTGGTGTGCATCAGTCCCTCGATTTCAAGCGCATCGGAGACAATCAGCAGCTTGGAATTTGCCACCCGGGCCATGGACGTGGAAGTTCATGTCCCTCGGCTGCGAATTCGATGGGAGTAGGATGCAGCTGAAACATGCTGAAACCATGCGGTGTCAAAATTTTTCTGTTTCCAGGTTGGAGTGAAATTTGGGCTAAATAGATCTAAATAGAGCCAGATGATGCCAGATGCTTTCTGTTTTATGGGGTCACGTCAGCGCTTGTTTCTGGAGTCACGGAAAGATTTCGCAGAAAATCTTCAGCATTCGGCCCAAAGTGTGACGCAGTGATCATCGCTCCGGATCAGATCAGAATGTCGGTGACCCTTCGCGATGGAATCGTGAGAGGATTCCTTGCACTCTTCGGCCTTATTTTGGCTGCCTGTGTCCTGACTTGGCGTCTTGGTAAAAAAAATTGGCCCTGCGCAGTTCAGACTGGTTCTCATCCCATGGACATTGGCTGACCGTGTTTTTCCCCACCTGCCAGGTGAGGGTTGTTAGATTTTATCAGAGCGCTCTTCCTCCGCGTCCTCGTCCTCCTCCTCCAGTTTCTCCTCGACCATGTCTGCATCAACTTCCACCTGCACTTCCGCCTTGCCAACTCTTCGCCCAGCTCTTTGCCACCTCTCTTCGCCGACTCTCTGCGCCAAGCTCTTTGCCAACTTCCCAGCTTAGTGCGCACTGCTGGACCTCAACCTGGGACCTTCCCAGCTCAGTGTGCACCGCTGGACCTCAACCTGGGACCTTCCCAGCTCAGTGTGCACAGCTGGACCTCAACCTGGGACCTGCCCAGCTCAGTGTGCACCGCTGGACCTCAACCTGGGACCTTCCCAGCTCAGTGTGCACCGCTGGACCTCAACCTGGGACCTGCCCAGCTCAGTGTGCACCGCTGGACTTCAATCGCCAGATAGAATGCCAGAAGATATGCCAGATAGAATGCCAGAAGATATGCCAGATAGAATGCCAGAAGATATGCCAGATAGAATGCCAGAAGGTATGCCAGATAGAATGTTGGAAGATATGCCAGATAGAATGCCAGAAGGTATGCCAGAGAGAACGCCAAGGAAGATTTGCCAGATAGAATGCCAGAAGATATGCCAGATAGAATCCCAGAAGGTATGCCAGATAAAGTGCCAGAATGTTTGCCAGATAGAATGCCAGAAGATTTGCCAGATAATATGCCAGAAGGTATGCCAGATAAAGTGCCAGAATGTTTGCCAGATAGAATGCCAGAAGATTTGCCAGATAATATGCCAGAAGATATGCCAGATAGAATGCCAGAAGGTATGCCAGATAGAAAGCCAGAAGATATGCCAGATAGAATGCCAGAAGGTATGCCAGATAGAATGCCAGAAGGTATGCCAGATAAAGTGCCAGAATGTTTGCTAGATAGAATGCCAGAAGATTTGCCAGATAATATTCCAGAAGATATGCCAGATAGAATGCCAGAAGATATGCCAGGTAGAATGCCAGAAGATATGCCAGATAGAATGCCAGAAGATATGCCAGATAGAATGCCAGAAGGTATGCCAGATAGAATGCCAGAATGTTTGCCAGATAGAATGCCAGAAGATTTGCCAAATAATATGCCAGAAGATATGCCAGATAGAATGCCAGAAGATATGCCAGGTAGAATGCCAGAAGATATGCCAGATAGAATGCCAGAAGGTATGCCAGATAGAATGCCAGATAAAATGTCAGATAGAATGCCAGAAGATTTGCCAGTAACAAAATGTATAAATGTCATGGTGGGGATCACACGAAGTAAAGTAATTTTCTTTTGCATGTGGTAGCCTGGTAGTCATTGGTTTGTTGGCCTAGGCCGGTTGAAAAGGTCTTGCATCACAGATATTTCCTATGAATAAATTAAGCATGTCATCCCATGTCGACACTCCGCGGGGTCAACAGGGTGTCACAGGTTCGTACTGATCTATGGCAATTTGCCAGTGGTGCTCGCAGAAGATGCCGATGTTTGCCCAGACGGATCGGTGCTGGGTGGAATCGACACCTGCGTGAATTACACCGATGACTATGATGGAGGGCGCTGCCATGGTGGGACCATGCGCTATCCTTGCGCTTGCGTGGAGGGTTACACGCCTTACGCGACAAGGTTTTACATCTGGAGTCTCGGATGCAGCTAGAGAGCTTCGCTACCTGGGATGAGAGTCCGGGTGTACCACCACGGGCTTTCAGCGGGACCAAAAGTGGTGGGTTGATATACAAAAATCATCAAAAACCATCGAAATCATAGTGAATGACCCATACGAGGGAAACTGTTTGCCAATTTGTTTCCCATCAGCCAACAGCCAGCATCCAAGATTCAAACTGTTTGCTGTGCACAGAGCAGTGCATGAACGGGGATGCGCGACGCATACGGAAAAATAATGAAAAATATGTAACCTATTTTCACCTTTTGTTCACATCGTTTTCCAATTTTCAGTTTTGACTGTGGGCAACGGAGTGTTGGCTCAAAGGCACCGCGCAACTCCGTAAACGTGGCGCACAAAACACTCAGCATTATGGATTTGTAGGATATGCGCAGGAACAGCAGAAATTTGACTATTGGGCGAAAGAATTACTATAATTGAATCGACTTTCCTGGGATAACACTGTTTCTGAGGGTTTTGTGCTTCCAGATACTCTCATACAACTATATGATAATTATGATATATTATGATATATATTGCTATATTATACACATGACTACTATACAGGCCGTTTGCAAATAGCTGGCAAGTCAAAGCACGGAAAGGCGCGTGCTTCCTCTCGGTCGATTGCTCCATGATCAGGAGTGAATTCTACTACTTCCGATGCTGCTCCGGTGGCGATGGTACCAGCTCTCAATGCGGTACACGGGCCTATATCGATGTTGCTGCTGGGATGCTGATGGGACTTGGCTCGCTGGGATTTATAGTGCCTTGGCGACCACGGATGCTGGAATCGATTGAAGCCCCCACTTGAAGGGAAGGGTTGCAGGAAAACTTCATCATGGGAGAATTTTACCAGGGTGTTTCTTCTAAATTGTCCGACTGTCCCTTAAACCACGCCCAATCATCAAGGTAAAAGAGCCGCTACACCACATAGAACCCATTCTTGGCTACACATGCACCTCAGATCGCCTGGGTTACACCGAAAGATTCAACCTTTGTAAGCCCATGACGTGCTATGAGTGACTGAAGGCCCCTTTCACAGACTTTTCTGGTACTTCGGGGACCACCAAAGTCCGCCACAGAGCCACTTTTGGTCTGTGGTGGTTGGCAAACATGTTTTTTCATTGCTGAATTTTGGACCATGAAACATGCTAAACATCTCTAAACATGGCATGTGTTTCTTCCAAATGACTATCTGACTATCCAGTATTTTTGGTGACTCACCCACCAATCAGTGGAGGCTTGCAACATCTTGATTTACTTCGCTCCGCGGGCGCGAGTGGTACCTCTAGGCATCTTTGGGCATTTGATTTGATCAGAAAGATTGATGATCATCATCGATGGGGTTCTTTTTGAAGCAAATCATTCCATGGTAAGCCATCTAACTACATGATACTGTATGGATATCTATGATATATATATACATATATCATATATATATATTATCTATGATATATCGACGATGGAGTTGTTCTTACACCAAGCCACATTCAAAACCTGGTCAGGGCCTGAAGACAAAGAGATCGAAGCACCGACGCGACTCGGCGTGTCTATCGCCTCTACCACATGTGGAGATCATGGCTTGGTCAACATAAAGCACTGGGAGATAAATATAATTATTTAATGTCATTAAATGTATACATATATGTATATATATGTGTGTGTGATTGTGCGTGTGTATTATACTGTAACTAAATGATTTAATCAAAACAAAACAATTTGGAAATGCAGCCTATTGATTTATATCATTGATAGTTCCTGACATTTTCTGACACTTGTTCGTTGAACAAAGATGCCCGAAGGGGATCAGGAATCAACTGGACGGAGAGTGGCTCCACAAGAACATCGAGATGAAGAAGTGGGCGGTCTCTAAAAGCGACCTGCTGCAATTTCGGCGCCTCGTGCCTTGGCGTTTTGATGGTCACCAAAAAGGCCCCTTGGAACGGAAGATGTTTTTTCTTAAAGAATTTAAAGAGTACCCTAGTTACTATCGTAATAGTTCTAGCTACTACTTATTGTAGGTGAAGAAAACAGAAGTCAATGAAACTTGAGATGAGCATTGATGAGCATTGATTGAACCATCCAACTAAGCCTGTGCCAGATGAGGTGATGCATGCTATTCGCGATGGCCGCATCAAACCCACAGAACGAGATCAGTTTGATCCAACAGATTTTACCCAGGGGCCCTCCATGTACACCGTCACTGAGCAGCTTGGTGGCAGGGTTGCTCCAGGTGGTGATCCATCCGCAGCAGAGTTGTCAGCACTCGGTCTATGGATGAAGGGATGAGGATTTGGCTTAAGAAAAGCACAAACTTGTCATAGTGAGACTACCTTTTTCTAATAGTGTCCAAGTTGACCAATCATTATAGGCCAAAAGGTTGTGTGATATGTTGGATGTTCATGGGTGTTCAGTTTTTGGCGCTCATGAATTGAAAATTTAAAATTTCATAAAACAATCCCAGATGCAAATTCCTACTATAGGTAGTTTGGAGCCTGCCGCCCATTGGAATTGTCCCCTTTTTATCAGATTTTATGGAGTTGCAACTGCTATATTTCATAAACCCTGGTTTTTTTTACCTCGGGTTTCAGCCATTTTGGGCGCTTATCTTGGGATGATGTTTTATATTTTAATGCCACCAGTTTCCAACAGCCAATGCCCACCAACTCCGTTTGACACCGAGAAGAGCTGCCCGCAATTTGCAAGAGTGCAATCAGGTGATTTTGCCAAAAATGCCCTAAGTACAAAAGTCTGATTTCCAAGAAATCATTTTGCCACTGCAACTTGCTGCTGAAATTAAACAAAACTCAACAAAACTGCGTTTGGGACAGCGGGGTGATGATGATGGTGATGGTGACGGTGGCGATAATGACGATTGTGGTGATGGTGACGATGATGACGGTGGTGATGAGAATGTTGAGAATGTTGTTGTTGATGATGATGATGATGATGATGGTGATTTTCTGGATAGTGGTGAAGGCGATGGTAACGATGATGATTATAATGGTGGTGGTGGTGGCACTGTAATGATGAGTTTGACGCTGGCGATGAAAATGGGGATGAACATGAAGGTGGTGAAAATGTGATGATGACGATAATGATGATGATAAGAATGAAATTGATGATCTGGATGATGGTGATGGGGATGCTAGTGATGATGATGGTGATGATGGTGATGAAGATTTTGGCGATGGTGATTTTGAGGATGATGATGGTGATGATGGTGATAATTAGGATGAAGGTTACAACTTGTAACGATCCAACATTTGATGGTACAGTAATTTCAACTTGCACCTGGGGCTGTCACCCAAGTCAACTCCTGTGGTTGCCCCCCTGCAGTTCTGTGTGCTTCTGACCCCACATTTGACATGGCCCATCGTCTCACCTTACAAGCATCAAGAGCACTGTGGATGGTTGCGAAATCCTGCACCACCTTGGATGGTTGAAACCCTGGGAGAAACCACCTATCAACTGGGGATTGGGAGTGGGATTTCCATCCACAGTATATTCCACCTGGGATGACGATCCCCAATTAACTGAGGCAGTACATCAAGCCCGTGACGAAAAACGCGGGAAGCCCTAGTTGGGCGCTCATGAAGCACCTGGGTCGCACGGGAAGAACGGCCGCCTATGGGTTTTATCGGTGATGAATGGCATACAAGTGGATCAGTTTAGCTGTCAGCTTTCGAATTCCTTGAGATGGCAATAGATGTGCATTATAGTTTTTAAATAAATGATATAATGTTTGTCCTTGATTTAACAATAGGGCCCCCCCCCCCTCTCTGACCCTAAATAAACTTAAAGCCACCATAAAACTTGTTTGTAAGTAAAGGTTTTAAATTACCACAATTGAAAACGAATACATAAAATGCAATTTCAAAAAAAAAAGGAATCCAGCAATTGTTTTAGTATTGATCTAGTATTCATCTCATGGATTTAGTATTGATTTAGTATTCATGTCATGGATTTAGTATTGATTTAGTATTCATCTCATGGATTAGTATTGATTTAGTATTCATCTCATGGATTTAGTATTGATCTCGTATTCATGTCATGGATTTAGTATTGATTTAGTATTCATGTCATGGATCTGCGCAAATCTGGGTTTAGGGCCAAAAACAATTAGCTTTATTCAGGGTCAAACTCTAATTAGTGCCAAGGCACGTCATGGGGGGTACCCTTGACGAGTTGATTTGGGATTGATTTTGGATAATTTTGAATAAAGGTTTTGAATAGAAAAGAGCAACCATTATTTTTGAAAATTTGAAGTTATCAAGGTAAGATCTAATGAGCTGGCAATATGAATTAGTACATGAAAGCCACCTCAAATAAAGCATGGAAAAAAACAATCAGCCCCATCTGGGCAAATCTGGGTTTAGGGACAAAAAAAATTAGCTTTATTTAGGGGGCATTTATTATTTATTTTGGGAAAAAATTAGCTTTATTCAGGGGGCATTTATAAATCAGAACTAAACATTATATATATAGTTATATAATTATACACACATGTATGCACATATATATATATATTTACACACCTATTTATTTATTTGTTGATTTCTTTGTTTATATTATATTACTTAAATTTAATCTTATTAAGTGTGATTGTGTGTTTATGCTTATATTTTGCGAAAAACGTTTCTTAACTTTCACAAAGGTTGTTAGATCTTGGGTGGAATAGAAAGGGAACATGTTTATTTCATGGATGGTGTGAGCATTGTCCATGTCATAGATGGTGTAAGCATTGTCTCATTGAGCCAGGCAAATATGTTCCAGCCTTTCCATTTATTTACTATACTTGTTTCAAAGTGTTTCTCCAAATTCATGTGTTTCTTTCCCACAAAAAAAACTGCCCCATGCCATTTGTGCTTTCAACGTTTCGTCCCATCTCCATTTTTGAGGCATCCAGAGGGCATTGAGTGCGACCTTTTCATCACCCACGGCTGGGCAGAAGGCGTTTCTTGACCCCGGTTGATGGCCATTAGCACCACAGATCCACAAATGGATGTTTTTTTCAGAGACCCGGGTTTCTGGAAAAAAACTGATTTTCTGAGTACCGAAGTAGCCCGGTGCAATATATTGGGTAGACGGGGGCGTTAGCCCAGAAATTCCTGACCTTGCTGCACTGGGCTATCTTCCCCGTCAGGATGAGAGAGGCCAGATGACTGTTGGGGGCTGGCGGGTTGGGGTGGGGGGGGATGTTAACGTTCCATGTGACTTGCTCACGTTGTTGAGTGTACGCCACGCAGGGGTTGGGGTGGGGGGGGATGGGTGACTGCTCACGTTGTTGAGTTAACGCCACGCAGGGGGGGGTGGGGGGGATGTTAACGTTCCATGTGACTTGCTCACGTTGTTGTGTACGCCACGCAGGGGTTGGGGTGGGGGGATGTTAACGTTCCATGTGACTTGCTCACGTTGTTGAGTGTACGCCACGCAGGGGTTGGGGTGGGGGGGGATGTTAACGTTCCATGTGACTTGCTCACGTTGTTGAGTGATCACCCACCCCTAAAAATGTATTTTAGGGGGGGAGAGGTCAGGTAAAAAAAAAAAAATTACCGTTCTCCAAGAATTTGATTCCCCAGGACCCCCCCTAAATACATTATTTGACCGGTGGGTGTACGTTAAATGTAGGATCCATGGGTCGGGATATCCAACCCCCCCCAGGATCTTTTATTTTGGGGGGTGGTTTAATACATTTTACGGGTTTGGTTTTTCCAGGATCCCCGGGAATGTTTAATTTTTTTCTGGGGAATACCCTTCTTTGAAAAATGTATTTTAAAGGGGGTTGGGTAGCCGAAAAGCACATCATTTTTGGAAAATGGAGGGAATAGATCTGGCTAAGGTAGTCATTGGTACCCCCTGCAATGCATACATTTCAGAAAATAGTGTCATGTCTTCGGAGTGGGAAGGATGCGTGCTTGATCGTGTTTGCATATGTTTGCATGCGTTTGTTTCCAAAAAAATCTAAAAGCGTAAGCTAACGGGGTCTTCAGGGCAGAATATTTTCGGTGACCCCAGGTATTCCCAGGTTTCCCCATGGGTTTCAGTAGGTTTCCCCAGAAAAAAAAGATCAATTGGATTGAGGTGCAGACCCCCCCATGCTTGCATACATTTAGAAAAGTTTATGTATCCATTGGCTCTTGTCAGTGGTGCCCCCCACAAAGCATACATTTTCAGGTTCAATACCCCTACCAATAATACATTTCCAGCATCTGGCACTCATGCCTCATTTTGAGGGGTTACCCCCCCCTAGTTCCCATACATTTTTGGCAAAAAGTGAGGGGGTTAACCCCCCCCCTTATGTTCATTACATTATCAGAAATGTAGGATCCACCCCCCCTACGGTTGGGGTGGGGGGGGATGTTAACGTTCCATGTGACTTGCTCACGTTGTTGAGTGTACGCCACGCAGGGGTTGGGGTGGGGGGGGATGTTAACGTTCCATGTGACTTGCTCACGGTGTTGATGCTACGCCACGCAGGGGTTGGGGTGGGGTGGGGGGGGGATGTTAACGTTCCATGTGACTTGCTCTCGTTGTTGATGCTACGCCATGCAGGGCTTGGGGTGGGGGGCGATGTGAACGTTCCATGTGACTTGCTCACGTTGTTGATGCTACGCCACGCAGGGGTTGGGGTGGGGGGGGATGTTAACGTTCCATGTGACTTGCTCACGTTGTTGATGTACGCCACGCAGGGGTTGGGGTGGGGGGGGATGTTAACGTGGTTGTTCATTCCAACCCTCACGTTGTTGAGTGTACGCCACGCAGGGGTTGGGGTGGGGGGGGATGTTGGGCTCACGGGTACGGATGTTAACGTTCCATGTAACTTGCTCACGTTGTTGATGCTACGCCACGCAGGGGTTGGGGTGGGGGGGATGTTAACGTTCCATGTGACTTGCTCACGTTGTTGATGCTACGCCACGCTGGGGTGGGGGGGGATGTTAACGTTCCATGTGACTTGCTCACGTTGTTGATGCTACGCCACGCTGGGGTGGGGGGGATGTTAACGTTCCATGTGACTTGCTCACGTTGTTGATGCTACGCCACGCAGGGGTTGGGGTGGGGGGGATGTTAACGTTCCATGTGACTTGCTCACGTTGTTGATGTACGCCACGCATGTTGGGATGTTAACGTTCCATGTGACTTGCTCACGTTGTTGAGTGTACGCCACGCAGGGGTTGGGGTGGGGGGGATGTTAACGTTCCATGTGACTTGCTCACGTTGTTGAGTGTACGCCACGCAGGGGTTGGGGTGGGGGGGGATGTTAACGTTCCATGTGACTTGCTCACGTTGTTGAGTGTACGCCACGCAGGGGTTGGGGTGGGGGGGGATGTTAACGTTCCATGTGACTTGCTCACGTTGTTGAGTGTACGCCACGCAGGGGTTGGGGTGGGGGGGATGTTAACGTTCCATGTGACTTGCTCACGTCGTTGATGGTACGCACTTTAGACATGAGTGTTCATCCTGGTTCGGCAGATGACACATGGAAAAGATGTGAAAAAATACAACACACTTTAGACATGAGTGTGATAGAAGGAGTGAAATTCAAGACGAAAAAAAGCGACGATCTACTGTAAGAGTTCAAAAATCCGTGCAGATTTTCCAAAAAATGATCGACAAGTTCATACACGTGTCCATGAACAAAGGAAATCATATTTCGCAATGAACAAGAAGGCAAATGAATTGATGCCACAAAAAAAAGATACGCCGCCTAGGCGAACACGCAGTTTTCTAAATTCTAACATGGACGATCTGAGAACATGAAGTATGATGAAGTGGAGAATACTTTGCCAGAATTCAACACGGCTGAACTCGGGCCAACCCCCCCCGTCAACCCAACATATTGTTTCATACATTACTCATGGCAACATTTTGGGATTTGCTGTGCAATGATTTTTTCTTTTTTATATATAATTATATAATCCTAATCCCCTCCCCTCTCCCCTTGATACTTAATCCCGCCCCACCCGTGATAAACAGCTGGTATTCGACCCACCCGTTCCAAAGCTGAAACAAAGGCTTAATTGCTATTGAGAACTTTTGTGAAAAACAGTGAGCTTTGAGAAAAATGAGAAATGTCTGCTCCAGGCCAGAAAACTATGAGAGCATTTTACAATGTGTCTAGTTTGGATGCCATTCCGTTTTGTTTCCCATGGCATTGCGCAAAGTGACAAGTGCTGTGAACTACCAAGGTCTTCCGAGGGATTTTGCAACGGGCTTTGTCAAGTGGCAAGTGGTTCTTTCAATGGAGTTTACCTATCCAATTTTTGCTTTTCTTTTTTCAATCACTTTTCGAAACTCCTTAAACTCCCTACTGATTTAAGTCCCTACTGATCTGGGGGGTGTCTTCGATATGCATACATACATTCCATTCCGTTCCGTTCCGTTCCGTTCCATTCCATTCCATTACATACATACATACATACATACATACATACACTTATGCACATACACACATGCAAACGTACATATACAGATACACATACACGTACACACATGCATGCATGCATGCATGCATGCATGTATGCATGCAATATTTACATTAGCGGGTATGTTTTTGTGTGCATTGCAATGTTTTGTGGATGCCGTATTTGAATGTATTTGAGAGGGGAGGGTTTTCAGGGCTTTGATGGCCTCGAAGTCATTGGGTACTGGGTCGGTACCGCATTGGACATTGGGCCTGTGCATGCCAAGAGTCCTACAATCGTTGTGTTTTGGCGCGTTCTAGTCTCAATATGATTTCCGATTTTGATGACCATAAGGTGAATCAGTGAAGATGATATGCTGATTTGGCTGGTTCCGTGTTTCTGCTCTCTTCTGTGGCATGCATGCCCGCTTTTCAACAAGTTTCAATGAGGTCTTTGAATTTGTGGACAAGGTGATTAGCTCTTGGCCGATAGAAGCAACAGGCTACCGCGCTGGATTTTTCTGTTGAATCCTTTGGTGCTTTTGGGTTGAACCAGTAACCCCCTTTGGGAACCAGAGCTTGGTTGATGGATCATTTACACTTTTTGCATGACACAATGGAATCCAAGGGTTGGCCACGTTTGACCCATGTTCTTCCCACTTTTTTCCCTTGTGGTTTGTGATCCGCAGACGCTACACAAAGATTCCGGGATTCCAAACCACCGGGTTTTGTCCACCATTTCCCACTTGATTTGTTTGCTGCCAAAGCACGGTAAGGCTGGTAAGGGCTCAGGTGACGACGTTTCCAGCAGTGCTAAAAGGGCCAACTCCTGTGTTTATGGTGCAAAGGAACCCCCACAAAAACATCTCGGCATTCCACTGTTTGAAGTCTGAAGTCTCACAAAAATTTGCCGCCAAAGGGGGGAAAACATGCAGGCAACAAACACAAGCTGTTTTTCGACGGCAGGTGCATATGTTTGCTTCCTCTCCAACCCGCAGAACCTGGACATTGGGGGGCTCATTGCATCACCACAGGAGTCGCCCTTCGCCAAATCCTTGGTGCCACGGATGAAGCGACGCCGTGTGTTTCGGGCAGGTGGCTGTGGGAAGAGTAGAGTCAGTAGAGATGTTGGATTTTGTTGGAAGTTGCCAACAAAAATATGGAGAACTTTTTACCATCATGATATGGCATGATGGTGGTCGATGGCTGGTGATTTCAGATTTTTCCCTGCCAGGTGAGGGTCTCAAGGTTTCTGGGCCTTGCCGGACCCAAGGATTTTCGCGAGCTCGCAGGCTCTTTGGATCCCCTCAACTACATAAGGTCCAGAGTACCCAGACCCCCAGGTCTCAGGGGCCCAGGGTCTAGAGTACTTCCTAGAGCACTGTAGACCCTCTGCATTTAAGGTCCTATAGACCCTTGAGCGTGTCTATGTTGGACATGATATATGGATGTCCCATAATTTTCAACTTTGAAGATGTAAGGCAGATCTTGCTTTTTCAAAGGTCTGGACAGCTTTTCTGGCAATCATCAGGACAGGTTGGTTTTGCTGACCATTGTAGCTCTAGACCTTTGCCAAGCTAGATTCCCCAGTTCTTACAGAGGTCTGGACAGCGTTTCTGGCACTGATCAAGACAGGTTGGTTTTGCTGACCATTGTAGCCCTAGACCTTTGCCAAGCTAGATTCCAAAGTTTGTCCAAAGGTCTGGACAGCGTTTCTGGCCTTGATCAACACAGATTGGTTTTGCTGGCCATTGTGTTTCTAGACCTTTGCCACGCTAGATTCCCCAGGTCGTACAAAGGTCTGGACAGCCTTTCTGGCACTGATCAAGGTTGTTTTTTTTGACCAACCATGTTAGGTCTAGTCCTGTACACAACTAGATTTCCAATGCATTTTATTTGTAGACTTTTGCACCCATAGATTTCCAACGACCCCCAAAGGTCTGGATAGCGTCTCCGGCACTGAGCAAGACTGGTTTTTTTTGACCAACCATGTTTTAAAACATTCAGTGGTTCACTTTCAAGGTATTGGAATGAATTTTTATTTTTTAAAACATATTTTTGTCAAATTATGTCAAAAAATTGATTGTGGACATAAACTGATGGATAGAAATTAGTTTTTTGAACATATTTTGACCAAAAAAAAAAAATTAAAAAAAAATGAAATTTCGTTCCAATACCTTGAAAATGAACCACTGAATGTTTTAAAACTGATTGTGGACATAAATTGATGGATAGAAACTATTTTTAAAAAATATCAAAGTAATCAGCAAATATGCACAATTTTAACATTTCAATATCTTACAAAAGCAACTTTTTCTGGTTTACAAACTATAAAAGTGACATTTTTCATTTTGCATCATTTTCCCCGTTGCTCTTCTCCCGTTGTGTCTCCCCTTTCCTTCTCCCCGTTGTGTCTCCCCGTAGCGGTTTTGGGTCGAAGTCCTCGAGCCAGCCTTTCCGCCTTTCCGCTAACGCGCGTTAATCCCGACTCGTTGCGGGGAGACACAACGGGGAGAAGGAAAGGGGAGACACAACGGGAGAAGAGCAACGGGGAAAATGATGCAAAATGAAAAATGTCACTTTTATAGTTTGTAAACCAGAAAAAGTTGCTTTTGTAAGATATTGAAATGTTAAAATTGTGCATATTTGCTGATTACTTTGATATTTTTTAAAAATAGTTTCTATCCACCAATTTATGTCCACAATCAGTTTTAAAACATTCAGTGGTTCATTTTCAAGGTATTGGAATGAAATTTTAAACTTTTTATATTTTTAAAAAAATGATTTCTATCCATAAATTATGCCCGCAATCAGTTTTAAACCATTCAGCGGTTCATTTTCAAGGTATTGGAGTGAATTTTTTAACATTTTTTTCAAAATATGTTTTGTCAAAATATGTGGAAAAGTAAAATTTCTATCCATAAATTAAGTCCACAACCGGTTGTAAAACACTCAGTGGATCATTTTCAAGGTATCGCAATGACATTAAAAAAATGTATTTTTTTCAATTTAGACCATGTACTTCAATGAGATTTTTAACTTTGCCGTTTGTACTTTTGGTTACTTTTGCCAATTTTTGGCAGCCCCCTAATATTGTTTTGGTGTGTACATACGTGGGTTGACTTCAGATAGAATGCCTCGCACATCCGTGCTGGATTTGATTTCGAATCTTTGGGCAGCCACCCAATTTGCACTGGTGAAAAACGTGTGACAGCAGCGAAGAAAAAAATGAGCGAGAGAAAACATGTTGTTTGGAACATTTTTTTGTATTCTTGACGCATGGGTAAACGTCTTCAGACCTTCAGCATCTGTAAGGTCCAAGGGTCTACACCATTGAAATTGTTTTTACGTGATATAGCTATGTAACTCTTCTTCAGACCCCGTTTTTAGGGTCTACAGTGTAATATCCAGGGTCCCAGCCATGTAGCTGATGGTATCTCTTTGGGCCTCGCAAAGCCCGAACACTATGCGATATAAAGTGTAAAAATAAAGTGACAGATAAAATGCTGGATAGAATGTCAGATAAAATATCACATCGGATGTCAGATGAAGTGTCCGAATATATGCCACACATGTGAGACACATCAGTCATTGAGAATCCGAGGTAAATGTCAGATACGTCAAAATATCATTGTCAGATGATATGTCTGAAAGTCTGTCAGAAAATTAGTCTTTGGCCGATGGCGGAGAAAATGTCCCATTTAATATTGTAAAGGGTCAGATCGCATGCCAGAGAATATGTCAGAATATATGTGCCACTCAGAATTGAAAATTCAGATAGATTGTCACATAAATGGTCGGAATATATGCCGGATCTAATGCCAGATAACGTGAACAAACATACGCCAGAATACTTGTCATTTTGACTGCCAGATAGAATGTTCCATTGAATGTTAAACCACGGGTCAGAATATATATGACAGATCTATCCAGATCTAATGCCAGATAAACTTGTCAGAGTCAGAATGCCAGAAAAGATCTCAGATAGAATGTGTGAATAGATATTCTTGTTCATGCCAGATCAAGTGCCAAATAGAAGGTCATGATATTCTAGAGATATATATATATATACATACACAGCAGATGACATGTCAACATATGTGGCATAAAATACCATAACAATGCCAAATGTCAGAACATATTATGTGAGATAACATGTCGGAATAGACAATATCAATGTCGTCAGTTAGTGGGGATCACAACCGAGATAGTTCGGTTGCGGGGACGTCGTCCCAGTTGTTCCTGGGATGGATACCTCTTGATTCTGGTGCATGAAGGGTGGAGGGCAGCAGCATGCGGATCAACCCTGAACACCCTCAAAAGTTCAAGTTTGGTTAGACCATCATAATAATAATCATCGTTATCATCAACAACAACATGAACATCATCATCATCATCATAACATGAACATCATCATCATCGTCGTCGTCATCGTCAACAACAACATGAACATCATCATCGTCGTCGCCGTCGTCGTCATCATCATCATCAACACAACATGAACATCATCATCATCGTCGTCGTCATCGTCAACAACAACATGAACATCATCATCGTCGTCGTCGTCGTCATCATCATCATCATAATCATCATCATCATCAACACAACATGAACATCATCATCATCATCGTCGTCATCGTCAACAACAACATGAACATCATCATCATCGTCGTCGTCGTCATCATCATCATCATCATAATCATCATCATCATTACTAACACAACATGAACATCATCATCATCATCATCGTCGTCGTCGTCGTCGTCGTCATCATCATCATCATCACTGAAGATTGCATAATACCCATCGTGTATTTGTTTCAAGTTATGTTTATATTTCAGGGCTTCAGAACACCTTCATGCACGTGAAAGGAATTCATATCAATTCATACCAAAGAAAGAGACCGAGTTGGTGCACTAAAGTCATTTGCTACATGATGAACTTAAGGAAAACGGGCTCTCATAAACTTCCCAAAGAAAAAACACAAAACAGAACGGCAGCAAACGCCCGTTCAAAAACCCACACCCAGCACGCCCGGTGTGCCATGGTGTGCCTCGCGTTTTTGGTGCGAAGTCTCCCGGTCTCCCCCGGTCTCCCGAGGCTTCTGCGAAGCAGATGCTGGTGATTCCCAACCTCAAGGGCAGCATCTACACGCGCATTTGGTGCGTGTATGAGGCCTATTTAGCTTATACGTGGAAGAAACCTATCTACACGGTGGCTCGGCAACATCAAATTTGGAGTGTGGGAAGTCATGACACCAAGGTCGTTTTTCTGTTTTTTGTTTATTTGTTTTTCACCTGTTTACAGGTGCCATTCCAAACCATGGGAACATATGGGAACGCAATGATCAGAATCTACTTCATAAATGTTCATAACGCGCTGGCGAAGTTGGCCGATTGCATTCAATTGTGACACATCAGTTGGATTTCAGAGCATCCATTGCTAGGTGGCATGATCCCTCTTGGGATGACTTTTCTGGTGCAACTTTAGGACAGGTCAAGTGGCCTGTCCATGTTCTTTGCAAGGCATCACCAAATTTGACGGAAAAAAAATATCGGCAAGGTTCAATTGCTTTCCATTCAATTGTAGACCGTCCCATTCCGTTAGTTCATTCATTCATGCCATCCGCCTCCCTCCCTGCCTCCCTCCCTGCCTCCCTCCCTCCCTCCCTCTTCCTTGCTTCCTGCATGCATGCATGCAATTTCATTCCAATCATTTCATTCATTCATTCGTTCATTCATCCATGCATCCATCCATCCATCCATTCATTCATTCATTCATTCATTCGTGCATTCATTCAATCATTCATTTATTCAGTTTATTCATTTATTCATTTCGTTCATATCTTCTTTTATTCATTCCCTCGATGTTTCATTCGTTCATTCTTCTTTCAACCAATCTTTTATCCATCAGTCATGCATGTGTTCATTCTGTTCATTCATTCTTTCATTTCACCGATTTACTACCTGCCGAGTCATTTGCACCAGAACATTCGTGGATTTGTGGTTTCGTTATCATTTCAGGTGTCCTATCCATCCTTCACCTGTTCGTTCATGGCCTGGTACCACTGCCCCATCATAACATTACCATAATGTCAACCCTGAGGAAAGTGAGTTATCAACGTTTTATTCGGCAGTTACCCTCTGGTTATGTCAAAATAGCTATTGAAAATGACCATAGAAATAGTGGATTTTCCCATTAAGAATGGTGATTTTCAATAGCTATGTTAAATTACCAGAGGGTAACTGCAATGTTGGGGAAACAAAAAAAAGATTTAAAAAAACAAAAGTCCCAGACAACCGCGGCTATTGCATACTAGTATGTAGTATGTTTGGGGAAAATTGACAGAAACAAAATCACTGCCGCCGGCAGTCTTGACAGATGGCGATGGAGAGAGAAAATCGGCCCACGGTTTCACTCATGTGCCACAAATCCGGCACATAACCACGGCTGTCAAAAAAAAAACATAAACTTTGTTGCCTACCTGGGGAGGTTTCCCCGCAATGCTTGTAAGCAACTTGTAAGCTATGGGAATAGGAAGCATTAGGAAGCCACTTGCCTTGGATATCAAGGCAAGGGCCCCCGTGCCACATTTCTGGCTGAAGATCGTCCGGGTGATTCTGTTCACGGCCGCTGTCACGGGGGTAGCCGTTTTGGTGATTAGTCAGATCCCAGCAGACTCAAATGATCCCGTGCAGATGACGCAGAATATTTTGATGCTTGGAGATCAACAGCCATACATTCCCAAATTATTTCAAAATATAAAGTCATATAAGATATATAAATTATTGAACCTAGTTCAACGATGTTCAACGCAAATTACATATTTGGTTAGGAACTACTAGCGACTAGATGATAAGATTGGGCAAAGTTTCCAGATGGTTTCCAAAAGTTGTGTTGAAATGTGTTTACACTGTTTGTTCCGTGGTGGAGGTAGGTATACGTGGGTGTTTCAAATCAAAGGTCCTAAGGTGGGGAACGGACCCCTGTTCGGTAGGCGCCGTGTCAATCTATCCTGGTTGGTGGTTTGGAACACTTTTTATTTTTCCATATATTGGGAATAATGCTCCCAACTGACTAATATTTTTCAGAGGGGTTGAAACCACCAACCAGATCTAATTTTGTTGGTCATGTCCAACGCACAGGTTCTATTGTGCAATGGTGGTCTTGTTGTCTCTCCGTTGCTTCTTCAAGACGAAGCACCATGAATGGCCGATTGCGGCTGGTTGTGATTTCAGATGGCATTTTCATGTCTCAAAAATAGGACAATGTTACCGACAATGATCTCAATATTGATTGAAATTTACATGTTGGGGGATAGATTCACACCAGGTACCTTTTTGCATCTATTTTGTGGCCACACTCGGGGTCTTCTCGAGAGCGATGCTCTCCTACAGAAAATCCTTCAAACGGTGACTTGGCGGTCACGAAGACGCGGTTTACTGCTGGGAAGCAGGTGGGATGAGACTCGGTGGTTATATTTGTTGCTTCACATCCTTGACATGCGAAGTCACAGCCCCCAGCCTGAAAGATATAGTGGGCGACAAGCAATGCCTAGGCCTTAAACCCAAGTGTTTGACGGTCAGCTGGTTCCACGGCTGGTTTTAGCAACGTCAACCCAGGTCGAACAGCACGTCCTTCTTCGTGTTTACGGCCTTGTTTGCTGCTGGCATGGAAGCAGATCGGCTCCTGGCAGTGGAGGGGGCAAAACAACGCAAGCAACTCAAGACTGGCTTTGCTGGCATCAACGAAGCACAAAGTGCAAATCCTGCTGATAAAGACTCTTGGTGCTGAAAATATATGATGCCGCGCCACAGCCCGTAGGTATTGACTTCGAATACTGCGGACTTCAATGCTTGTAATTATTATTGTAAAAGTAGGTAGTAATGTACAGATAGATAGATAGATAGATAGATATAGATAGATAGATAGATAGTTAGATAGATAGATAGATATAGATAGATAGATAGATATAGATAGATAGATAGAGATAGATAGAGATAGATAGATAGATAGGAATAAAGTCCGATTCCGAAACTTCTCCGGCTTGCGCAACTAGGATTGCGCAACTCTTTGGTCGGATTGCGCAACTAGGATTGCGCAACTCCCAGGATTGCGCAACTCTGCTTGCGCAACTCCTAGGATTGCGCAACTCTGCTTGCGCAACTCCTAGGATTGCGCAACTCTGCTTGCGCAACTACTTTCGACAGATTCCGCAACTCCCAGGATTGCGCAACTCTTTGGTCGGATTGCGCAACTACTGTCGACAGATTGCGCAACTCCCAGGATTGCGCAACTCTTGGGTCGGATTGCGCAACTACCTTCGACAGATTGCGCAACTCCCAGGATTGCGCAACTCTTTGGTCGGATTGCGCAGCTACTTTCGACAGATTGCGCAACTCCCAGGATTGCGCAACTCTTTGGTCGGATTGCGCAACTACTTTCCACAGATTGCGCAACTCCCAGGATTGCGCAGCTCTTCGGTCAAATTGCGTAACTACTGACTTGGAGTCTCCACAAGGTTAGGATGATATCAAAGTTCCCACCCCCGTGGAACTTCAAACTGACTTGGAGTCTCCACAAGGTTAAGATGATATAAAAATGCCCACCCCCATGGAACTTCAAACTGACTTGGAGTCTCCACAAAGTTAAGATGATATGAAAATTCCCACCCCCATGGAACTTCAAACTGACTTGGAGTCTCCACTAGGTGGAGATGATATGAAAATTCCCACCCCCATGGAACTTCAAACTACCTTGGCGTGTCCACAAGTTAAAGACGATATCACAATTCCCACCCCCATGGAACTTCAAACTGACTTGGAGTGTCCACAAGTTGAAGATGATATCAAAATTCCCGCCCCCATTTAACTTCAAACTGACTTGGCGTGTCCACAAGTTCAAGATGATAGCAAAGAATCCCATCCCCATGGAACTTCAAACTGACTTGCAGTCTCCACAAGGTTAAGATGATATGAAAATTCCCACCCCCATGGAACTTAAAACTGACTGGGAGTCTCCACAAGGTTAAGATGATATGAAAATTTCCACCCCCATGGAACTTCAAACTTACTTGGAGTCTCCACAAGGTTAAGATGATATGAAAATTCCCACCCCCATGGAACTTCAAACTGACTTGGAGCGTCCACAAGTTGAAGATGATATCAAAAGTCCCACCCCCATGGAACTTCAAACTGACTTGGAGTCTCCACAAGGCTAAGACGATATCAAAATTCCCGCCCCCATGGAACTTCAAAAACTGACTTGGCGTGTCCACAAGTTCAAGATCATATCAAAAATCCCATCCCCATGGAACTTCAAACTGACTTGCAGTCTCCACAAGGTTAAGATGATATGAAAATTCCCACCCCCATGGAACTTCAAACTGACTGGAGTCTCCACAAGGTTAAGATGATATGAAAATTCCCACCCCCATGGAACTTCAAACTTACTTGGAGCCTCCACAAGGTTAAGATGATATGAAAATTCCCACCCCCATGGAACTTCAAACTGACTGGAGTCTCCACAACGTTAAGGTGATATGAAAATTTCCACCCCCATGGAACTTCAAACTTACTTGGAGCCTCCACAAGGTTAAGATGATATGAAAACTCCCACCCCCATGGAACTTCAAACTGACTTGGAGCGTCCACAAGTTGAAGATGATATCAAAATTCCCACCCCCATGGAACTTCAAACTGACTTGGAGTGTCCACAAGTTGAAGATGATATCAAAATTCCCACCCCCATGGAACTTCAAACTGACTTGGAATCTCCACAAGGTTAAGATGATATCAAAATTCCCACCCCCATGGAACTTCAAACTGACTTGGAGTCTCCGCAAGGTTAAGATGATATGAAAATTCCCACCCCCATGGAACTTCAAACTGACTTGGGGTCTCCACAAGGTTAAGATGATATGAAAATTTCCACCCCCATGGAACTTCTAACTGACTTGGAGTCTCCACAAGGTTAAGGTGATATAAAAATTCCCACCCCCATGGAACTTCAAACTGACTTGGGGTGTCCACAAGTTGAAGATGATATCAAAATTCCCACCCCCATGGAACTTCAAACTGACTGGGAGTCTCCACAAGGTTAAGATGATATGAAAATTCCCACCCCCATGGAACTTCAAACTGACTTGGAGTCTCCACAAGCTTAAGGGAATTTCAAACTGAGGCTTTAATTCTGCAACTTGGAGTTTCACTGTTTCCTGATCTGCCTTCAGAGATTCGCAGCACCCGTGCAACCATCTCCACGTAAAGATTCACCATCTCTCTGCAGACTTTCACAGCACCAGTTTCACAATCGCTCCCCAGCTTTTCAGAATTTGTCTTCAGAGTTTCTCAATCCGCCTTCAAAGTTGCACAATCCTAGTTTCACAATCCGTGCGCAGAGTTTCACAATCCGTCCTCAGAGTTGCAGAATCCTAGTTTCACAATAAGTATCTAGAGTTTCACAATCCGCCTTCAGAGTTGCACAATCTCACAATCCGCCTGCAGAGTTGCACAATCTCAGTTTCTCAATCCGCCCCCAGAGTTTCACAATCCGTCTACATAGTTTCACAATCCGCCTTTAGAGTTTCACAATCCCAGTTTCTCAATCCGTCTCCAGAGTTTCACAATCCAATTTTAGAGTTTCACAATCTGATTTTCAAGTTTCACAATCCGACTTTCCAGTTTCACAATACTAGTTTCACAATCCGTCCGGGAAGTTTCACAATCCAAGTTTCACAATCCGACCGGGAAGTTTCACAATCCGACCGGGAAGTTTCACAATCCAACCGGAAAGTTTCACAATCCAACGTTGACCGATAGATAGATAGATAGACAGATAGATAGACAGATAGATACATAGATAGATAGATGTAATCACACACATATATATATACATACGTATTTACTTTTGTATTTATATATATATATACAGATTTAGCCAGTGTGATTGCCACATCCTGCCAAGGGGTTCGTGATTTGGCAGCCAGCCGAAACAGTCGAGCAAGTGAAGACTAGATGCCAAAATTGTATACAGTAGATTTGTTGGGGTGATGTGATTGTGGAGATATCTCTTGCCATTACCTTGCCATACCTTGCCTAGATTGACCATCGGTAGCGACCATTCCACCATCATTGTAGACTGACATCTCTGCACTTTGTCATCGGGTACGCAAGCTCCACATATTTGAGTTCATTTTCCTCAGAACAATTCACCAACTAGCACGAACAAGAACGGGGGCCCATGAAGCCACTCATCATCTTGAGGAGCGCATCCTTGCAGAAATTGCGGACGATGGTGTTGAGCACGAGGTCAATAGAGCAGTGGATGCTCCCTGGACGACTCGGGGCAAGAATCATTTGCTGGTGGATTTCAGGGGAGAGTAGCAGTAGATACATGATGGTACATGTGAGAATATAGTATATGTAATTATTTCCCTCGTTCAAACAGAGAGGCGTCCTATTTGTGTTTCATTTAAATTCATTTTTCACGAGTTCTGCGAAAGAATCCCTATCATGTAGGGAAGGTCTACTTTCGAATTGACATTGGCAAACTGGGGTGCGACCACCCTGCATTCCACATATTCTGAATAGTAGCTAACTTCCCCGCCCAGAATTCCCTCACAATCCATGACTAGCAGGTTACATTTTTTTGTCTCCAATCATTGGCAGTTTGATTATCGATACCTATTGACGTGGCTAATCCATATCATATATTCAGGGATGCATAATGCTGCGTGGTAATCTGGTTGGTAGTTTGGAACATTTTTTATTTTTCCATTCAGTTGGGAATGTCATCATCCCAACTGACTCATATTTTCCGGGGTAGGTCAACCACCAACCAGTTGTTGTGGTGGAAACCGCCTGGTCGAGTCGCAGATTGGTCGCAGATTGGTCGGCCATGGCCAGGTTCTGTTGGAAATGAACCTTTCAGTGCCCGAGACCCGAGAGGTCATGGAGAATGCGGGCTCCTTGGGAGATGTCTCCAAATGGAGCCGCACGATGCTAGCACCTTGGCATTTCCACTGTAATTTCATGTAACTTCAAAAAAAAAACTTGTCAAAGCACCTGCGAATTTAAAATTATGTATCACTTATGTGTATTTATGTGTTTAATTGTACCATTTTATACCCAGCGATTACCCAGTTTCTTTCTTGATAATTACAGATAATTACAGATCCCAAGTGGCTGTTTGGGAATTGAACCCAGGACCCTCCAGTTTTTTGTTTTGCTGCATCTTTTCCCATAACTCCCAAAGAGTCAATGACTCAATGATGTCAATGTCCGGCCTTTTTACGCCCTGGTGCAGCCCATCCAAGGCAATATCGCTATTTTGGTGGATCACCAATCCAAACCAAGTGTGGCTTGGTCGTGTGATGGAAGTCTACGAACCGCAGGAGGCTCCGCAGACCTTGCGCTATGTGGTGTTTGCGCTGGTGCTGGCTGAATCCGTTCTCTTTTTGGGCCTGTTTCTGGGTTTGCAATTTGTAGCCGCATTGCAGCTTAAATCGCCCATCAAATGTGGATTATCTCCAGTTTTGGTGTGTTTCCATGCAAGGTTCTTCCGTATGCCTCCAGAACGGAAGGCATTCGCGGAGAAGACACTGTGGATCATTCTGCTCTTGAGCATTCTGAGCTTCACAGGGATTTGGAAAGGTTTGAATTATGAGACTTGGCCGACTGACTGTTATGACATTTGATGGGTATGGGTCCAAGACGGTCAGACCTATAAAGGCTCAATGTTTGACTCAATTTGAAGCCTACAAATGAATACAAATGGGCAACGTTCATAGGTTCAGGGGATCACCAAATTTCATTCAAACGCGTCGGTTTTTTCCAAGACAGTTCTTTGATGTTCTTTATGCGTACATGCGGCAGCATTCTTTTAGATCAGGGCCGACAAAACAGGAGTTGGGCACTGTTGATTCCAAGGGGGTACTTGAGAAGAATGATACTGTACATTTATACATCATTGATACAGTCGGTTGGGCTTTTTTGCAGCCGAAAAAGATTAATTATATTATATACTGTGTCAGGCTATGTTGATATGATCCCCCCAAAATAAAAAAACTCCCAGCACCGCAATAGGAAAAATGTTCAGGCAGTCAATTGGCTGGCTGGCTGGCCATAAGTTTTAATCTCTAGCAAATGTTTCCATGAATAGCCTGTGTGCTAGGTAACATGAAAATGATTGGATGATTCATAGCTACCAGAAGCCTGTTCTGATCGCATAGCCTGGGAGCTTGAGACATGGACATGTTGGGACAGGAACTGGCATACACCTTCGGTGCAAATCCTTTGGTGCTGGCTCTCTCGATTGCTGGGCCTGCGCGCGTCTCAAGAGCTCCATTGGGTCCGCGGTTGGTGCGACTCTTTTTCGGGCGAAACCCCTTTGCGACCAGAGAGGTGCCAAGACAGGCCAGATTGATCTGGAAGCATTGGACATTGCTCAGTTGCTCCACGGACTCTAGGTGTTTTGATGCGTTTTGGACATTGGGAGCTTGATGGATCCTGATGGATTTTGATGGCTTGTCATGACTTCAGTTTTGGGGGGGGTGAAGCAGCTGAGACCCGGTAGGTCCAGGATCCGGAGGAGAAACCGAAGAAACCTGAGAGCATCCCAGTAGACCCGACAGAGGCCTATGATGGCAAGCCCAAGGATCCCAAAGATCCCAAGGTCCAATCAGATGCTGGGCTCAAAATGAGGGCCGTCTTGTGCTGCTTCATATTGGGCATTTATTAGGCATCATTCAGGTCATGAGCATTCGCGGTTCCATGCCGAAAGCATCGTTTCCCCAATTACAATGGTCATATGTGTGTATGTTGGACGTAATCTCCCTATGTTTGAACAAACTCAAACAAATATTGTTGATCAGATTCAGCCATATCCTACCCCATAATGTGTGGCATTTTGAACTGGCCACAGACCGGATGATCGCACAGAACATCAATCCGCTGACAATGCACATAGTGGCCATTTTCGAAGCCTTATGTCTTATGTGTGGTCATTCCAGTTTTTCAACCTTCGCCTTGGATTTCGTGCGCCATTCCGGGAAGCCCTTTCAAGATACGAGGAAAAATCTCTTGTGGTGGATGGTGCTTTGGAGCCTTTTCTGAATCATAGGCAGATGTCGGCAGCTCCACAGTCACTGTAGTCGATTGATGTCGATTGATGGCCTGCTGGGGGCTGGCCCTGAGGAAGCGCATGTCTTGGAGCAGATGCTGGAAGAGCACCTTGGATATCCTTGGATCTCCAGCGAACATTGGTCAATTGGTCAATGTTGGGGTCAGTACAGTAGTTCTACCATCTCGAAGTGCTGTGAGATCTTTTGATGTAGCATGGTCTGCTCCAGGACTGCACTGAAACTCTCCGTAGCACGATCCTAGTGTGGTATGTTCGACCACTTTTTAAAGATACATCGTTGACTTTTGAATATGATGCAATATATGGAACCATGGGTGGGCATTCTTGTGCACTTGTGTCCACTCAGCCATCCAATGACATACTGCAGCTGCACCTGAACATGTGTAAAGCAAACTGCAGGTAATTTGCATGATCAGACGACTGGACAAGACACGCACGTCAGCATCACTAAACACCCACGGAACGACATTGTAAACCGCTGAATCAACATCTGCAGGGTGCAGGATAGTTTTTGCGTATGTGTGTTTGTGTGTTGCTTTTGGGTCCTGTATTTGAAACAGTTTTGCTTCACACAGACTGGTTGGGTCATGCTGTGGCTCCTGTGAGCCACAAAGTCCCATTTCTCCCATGCCAGGTACAACACACTCGCCCTCTAAGAGGCGAATTTGGCTTATTGATTTCAGGAGACTGGTCTCACGAAACTAGTCCTTCAACTGCCGAAGGCAGAAAAACGGCGTTTTTGTCGAACTTTTAGACCTCCAAAATCAGAGCTGTTGGTTTTCAGGTGTTTGCCATTTCATCCAATGTGTGGTTTTATTCACCATTTCAAATGCTCACCCTTTTTTTAAAATAATCCAATTGGTGATTTGGATTCAAGTATTCAAGTGTTGGTCACGTTACCCTCTGGTAATTTAACATAGCTATTGAAAATTGCCATTAATAGTGGAATTTCCCATTAAAAATGGTCATTTTTAATAGCTATGTTAAATTACCAGAGGGTATGTCATGTTTGATTTTGATCTTAGCTCTGAGATTCTTGGATCTTCCCAGGAGGTTTGTTCCTTTGCCAGCTGGCTTTTTTCAGTCGCCCCATGTTGGCTCCCGCTGGTTCCATCGTTTGCATCAGCTCGCAGCCGGGAAAAATAGGGGATTGAAAAAAGAAGGAGGCGAGGCAATTAAAATACGTCAAAACTATAGCGGAGCCAAAATATGTTTCCGCCTGTTTGGGAGCCAATTAGTCTACATTGATCTTGTGAATTGCGAGGAAGTTTTAGTTATAGATGTTACAGAAATCACGAGGCCAGAGGCAAGAACGGTGATGATCCCAAGTTGTGACAGCATGTTTCCCACATGCTTTTGGTGCGGTTCCAATTTGCCCAGGGTTTCTTGCGCGATGCTCACACAGGTCCTATCCACTAAGAGGTCTTACATTGATATCACCATCATATCACCACGTGTGTAGCCTGGTTGTTTAGAATCAATGTCGGCAATGTCGAACTCTCACACTGACATCACCTGTTTGACACACTTAATCAAGCTAGGATACATGAACAAAGTGCACAGTCTCCTCGTGGACACCAGTGTGGGCCAATGATATTTGTACATACGCGCGCGCACATATATATATACATATATTACACGCAAAGCATGAGAACGTCACACTAGCATCCACTTAATTTGATTTGGACGCATGTTTTCCTTTGCAATCAGAGTTCTGATTTCGTCCGCAGCTCCCAGGCTTCAGTGAACCGTTTACCTGCGCTTGCTTCGGTGGATGAGCAGCTGAGTCTCTTTGCAGACCAGGTGCCGGCCGTGACAAGCCCCTGGGAAATATTGATCACCGAAAAGGATCGAAAAGACAGACAAGTACATGAACATGTGCATTAACATTTGAAAATAGCCCGGAATCATTTTTGAAGCTAGAAGTTGTTTGTAGATTTTTGCTGGGGTTTTATGTTCAAAGTTGTTCAGTTGTTTTTAAAAGAATCCCCTGGCCTGCATATGATAGTGTATCAGCCATTGAAAATCCTGGGTCAGAACCATCCTGACCAAGACTGGTGGACAACACCATGAGCCATTCAGTTGTCAGGAAAAACATTGTTTTTTCTTGGGCATGGCTACGCACACCAGATGCATCCGTTTCCCTCCGGAACGAACGTATGATCATGTGCTGGTGAGATGTTCCTGCACCCCGTGGGGCATGGCCATGGGAGCGCATCAAACCAATGATGCGCACGCGTCATCATCGTTCGTGATCAGGTCATCCCCCCAATTTCCAGCTTCTCTTGTCTCAATCCCGCTTTTCGCACTTTTGGTTGCTTGAAATTCGATTCGCTTTCCCACTTCCCAACAAATTACCAGCCTTTTGCTCGCCCAAATCCCTTTCCCATCGTATAGCTTTTGCAGACCTGAAACTCCATTTTCTGCCCGAAATCCTCATTTTACCTCCAACCGCAACCCCCTGACCCCCATCCCCAACCAACCCCCCAACCCCCAATATCACCCAACCCTCAAGTCCCCATCCCCAACCCCAACCATCCCCCAATATCCCAGGCTGCCTCTTGGCGCCTAGACGCCCTGGAAGCCCAGCAGCGCCTGGGCGCCTTGGAGCAGAGCTCAGCCGAGGCGGAGCGGGAGACGCTGGAGGCACATGCCAGGCGCGGGCCATGGGGCCATGGGGGGCCATGGGGCCATGGGGATGGAGTTTTTCCTTGGGAGGATGAAGAAATGAAGATATTATGTTTGAAGTATATCTATTGAGAGGTAGATGAGAGGTAGTAGCTTTTAGGATCTTTTAGGGGGTGATCATGTATATAAATTTATATATGTATGTATATATATATATATGCGCTCGGGGCCCTAGGTTTCCGCAGAGTATCTTGGTTCTCATTGATCCATATGTCAAAAATCATTGTTTCGCCACAGCGAAATGTGGATTTTGCACATTCTTCTTTTCCTTTCTTTAATGACAATGTTACGGAGCTAAATTTTTAGGCCCACGCAAGTTGCATGTTATGACATGTTATCCACAGTACATGTCAATTGTGATTTTCATGTTTTCCTACACGAAATACCACTTTTCATGAATTTC
Source organism: Cladocopium goreaui (assembly GCA_947184155.2). Taxonomy (NCBI): domain Eukaryota; class Dinophyceae; order Suessiales; family Symbiodiniaceae; genus Cladocopium; species Cladocopium goreaui. The sequence continues at coordinate 240,149 of CAMXCT020006711.1, read as the reverse complement.
TTTGTTTTTTTATCCGGAATTGTCATTTTTTACTGCGGCACGTGGGGTAATATGAAGAGGTGTTTTTTTTAATTGGTATTTGCAGTTAATTTTAACGGTAGCATGAAACGGCACATGTTGATAGTCAGCCTTTTTTTTTGCTCGTTGTTGCTTCAACTTCATCAGCCTGCTGCAACATGTTCTTTTTCAAAGTTTCTGATTTTCTTGTTTTCCCACACGAAATAGCACAATTCATGAAAGTCGTTGTTTTTTTTTAAGCGGAAAAGTACTGTTTTTACTGCCGCTCGTGGTGTAATATGAAGGGCTGTTTTTTTAAATTGGTATTTGCATTTTTTTAAATGTTAGCATGAAACGGGACATGTTGATAGTCACCCTTTTTTTTGCTCGTTGTTGTTTCAACGTCAACACCCTGCTGCAACATGCTGCAACATGTTCTTTTTCAAAGTTTCCACGTACCATGAACATGACGTTAACATGCCCCACCCCACCCCTCCCATCAACGTACCATGAATATGACGATAACATGCCCCACCCCACCCCACCCATCAACGTACCATGAACGTTAACATGCCCCACCCCACCCTCACGTACCATGATATGACGTTAACATGCCCCACCCCACCCCCCCCACCCATCAACGTACACCTTAACATGCCCACCCCACCCCCCATCAACGTACCATGAACATGCGTTAACGCCCCACCCCACCCCTCCCATCAACGTACCATGAACATGTTAACATGCCCCACCCACCCCACCCATCAACGTACCATGAACATGACGTTAACATGCCCCACCCCACCCCACCCATCAACGTACCATGAACATGACGTTAACATGCCCCACCCCACCCCTCCCATCAACGTACCATGAACATGACGTTAACATGTACCATGAATGAACATGACGTTAACACGTTGCCCCACCCCACCCCTCCCATCAACGTACCATGAACATGACGTTAACATGCCCCACCCCACCCCACCCCTTGCGGAAACCTGGGGCCCCGAGGGTACATATGTGTGTGTGTGGGTGTGTGTATTACACATATACATATATATTATATATATATATATTATTTTGTATATATATATATTATTTTTTATATATATATATTATATATACATATATTATATTATACATATGTGTGTGTATGTATATATAAATATATGTATGTGTATCATTTTAATATGTATTTTATTATTGTTATTATTTTGCTTATAAATACATATAATAGAATGTATATAATATATATGTATATTATGTTGTTGGGAGTTTTTGTTTGACTAATATTTTTGCGGGCCTAGAAAACGTGCAGAATCATTGTTACCATATGTGTTGTTTAGTAAGACAATCTGGGGAAGAATTGGATGGACAATGTGCTTTTTCCCCGCTGCGGGGGAGGATTCCGAAAGGCAAGAAGGAAACGCGTGATTAAAACACGGAGAATGGTCTTCTCCGGAAGAAGCCAAGGGTTGCCCAATTATTGAGACAGAGTCATGCAGCTCGAACTCATTCCTGGACTGTAGCTAACCATTGGCGGTCCTGGGTGCAAGGCTCAGGCTTCATTGCAATTGGGAAATCAATTACCAAGTCGCAAGAGTCCAAGGTCAGGCCACCTCATAATTGTCCGCGCCACCCATGCCTTCGCCAGGGTCTCGCAATTGGAGGTAGAGCTTGCTCATTGGAAGGACCGAGGTACCTGGAATCCTTGGGTCTAGGTGGTCTTCAAGTTCAAGCAGCATGCTTTCAATAGTAAGTTGCACACCAAAATTCAAAACGGTGTCAAAGGTGATGATTGGTGGCACAATGTTGCACAGTATTTCGGTATGTGTATAGTCTGTATAGTTGCATGCAGATAGAGAGAGAGACAGAGAGCGCGAGAGATTTGAGGGAGAGGAGAGATATTCCGCATGACCTCACTGGAAATGATGGTTAAGGGAATTATTCCAATATAGATAGCCCATGGTAGCCCTATTCAGATTATTGACCCAGGTAGAATAGTTCTAACTATTTCCATCTATTTCCACTATTCACTACAATTATCTATAGGAAGTATTCACTATTATACTGTTTCAACTAGTAGAATTTACCCAGGTACATTGAAGTTCCCATGCAAGGACCGCGCCTTGCTGGCAGAGGCCGCCAAAAGTAGCTGCACCGAGCAGGTGGCAACGCTTGAATCGCAGCATTCCAGAGAGAGGCGCTGGGATTAGCATGGCCTTTTTGAGGTACGATGTCACCAACAAAAGTTTGAACCCCAAAACTGGAATTCAACCTGCAAGCATGGTGGGTTTTTATGTAGTATATATATATATAGTTGTTGTATTGTATATAGATAGATAGATTCAGATAGATACTCGAGCCGCCAAAAAGGGGCACAATTGCTGGTCTCTTATAAAGTCAAGGAAACTGAGCCTGTAAGAGAAAGAAATGGGGGCGCAACAAACCCTTGATGTGGCAGCTGAAGTGGTTCCATTCGCTACCTGGGATGCTTATCCCAAGGGACCAATGCTGCTTTTTGGATTTTCGTGGGATGGTGTTATGAAAGGTCAGCTATTACAAAATGGTAAAAATGAGAGGTTTTTTGCAGAGATCTAGGTGCTATGATTTTTTTGCAGGATGTAATGTTTGTAATGGCAGATCTCTGCATTTTCCGTAGGTGCTTTATGTATCTCCTGCATCCTTCCCAGCTCCAGATACAGGACGCAGGTATCCCGGATCCCACCAAAGGTACTTCAGCAGCCAGACACGTCGGTGATGTTCATTTAATTTAAACATTCATAAATTCATAAACTATTATAATATATATATACAGTATATATATATCTATATATATATACATATTTCATGTTTCTCAATTGTACCTTTGCAATATTTGCAATCACCCCAGGAGTGCAAACCTTTGGAGGTGTCGAATTCTTTGGGGGTCAACGATCATCAACGATCCCACAGGCGCTTGGCCTTTGACTCCCTGGAAAGGGAGCGTCGGCATTCAGGTCTGCGCTCTTTAGTTGCGAGGATGATCTTCATGCTGAGGAAAACCACAAAATATACCATACTCGTCTTATACAATATATGTATAATTATGTATTAATATGTAATATATATATATACACAAATATAGCATTTTTACATACAATACTATACACTGTATACATGGCGTTTAAGTGTGTAATTCCCCGTCTTTTTCGGATCTCAAGAGGGTGGGTGCCAGGCAAGCTGCAAGAGAAGGTGAAGACATTGGAGAAAGAATCGCTTCGAAAAGATGAAGCACTGGACGATGCACAGCATCAACTGCAGGCGGTAGAGGGAAGATCGTGGTTCATTATGCTGGCTTAATGATGTTTAATGAGATCAATGATGCAGGTGGCCCAGCTCTGACTGGGATGCCATGTGCTGTTGCAAAACTCAAAGCTGCCGTTTACGGGTCTCTGCTTGACCAAAGTGAAATTCCATGGTCTATCATTTTCCCATGAACATTGGAGAAGATGACCCTAACTTAGAGTTGTTTACCCAATTTGAGGCAGCCACACACAGTACATATACATATAATATACACATAATATACATATAATATGCATATATATATATATACATATAATATACATATAATATACATATAATATACATATAATATACATATAATATACACATAATATACACATAATATACATATAATATACATATAATATACATATAATATACATATAATATACATATAATATACACATAATATACATATAATATACATATAATATATAATATACATATAATATACATATAATATACATATAATATACATATAATATACATATAATATACATATAATATACACATAATATACACATAATATATAATATACATATAATATACATATAATATACATATAATATACATATAATATACATATAATATACATATAATATACATATAATATACATATAATATACATATAATATACATATAATATACATATAATATACATATAATATAAACATAATATACATGTAATATACATATAATATACATATAATATACATATAATATACATATAATATACACATAATACACACATAATATACATATAATATACATATAATATACATATAATATACATATAATATACATATAATATACATATAATATACATATAATATACATATAATATACATATAATATACACATGATACACACATAATACACACATAATACACATATAATATACATATAATATACATATAATATACATATAATATACATATACTATACATATAATATACATATAATATACATGTAGTATACACATAATACACACATAATACACATATAATACACATATAATACACACATAATACACATATAATATACATATAATATACATATACCATGGCGCTAAAACCAGACTTGACGCCACCAGGAGTTGCAGAACTTGGTGCAGCAATTGGAGATCAAGGCAAGGCGCGGAGGTTGTACCAGGGATGTAAAGCTTTGGTGAGCTGGTTGGGCATTGACAGTTCTTGAAGTATCTTCAAGCTATCAAGTTACACAGTACGATTGACACTCGGTGGCTTTTAAGTATCCTTAAATCTCTTAAAGTGGAGCCAGCTGAGAGGGCCGTGCAGCACTTCAGAATCCTTCACAGGTGACCATCCATGAAGCTGAAAAGAAAGAAGTTGAAGAAGAGATGAGGTCCAGACAAGAGGCACTTCTCCGGAGAACAACTGGTTTAACTGGTGTGGCTACCCGGTAATTCAACTGGAACCAAGCTGGGAAATCCCCGGGAGGTTTCCGAAAGCATGCTGCTGCTTTCGAATATGGTAGTTTTTTTTGGTCCAACGATGAACCCGGATCGGTTGAGAGATAGTGATAGCAGATATATTACTGTACTATATATGTATATTACTGTACTATATATGGATATGTATCTGTGTATATATATATATGATTATATAGTACAGTATATATGTAGATCATGAATGTCTTATTTGTTCTCCCCATCTTTAAACAGCAGTTGCACAGCCAGGTGATGGACGCCGAAGAGATCAAGCAACAGATCACCATGCGGGCCGCTTCGGCCAAGGAGGCCGAAGCGGCACCAAGCTCATGGTGAGAAAAAAATGGCTTACCCTTTGGCAAACTAACAGTTTGCTATTGAACATGGCCCATTTATAGTTGATTTACCATGATTTAGCTATTAACAATGGTGATTTTCAATAGCTATGTTAAATTACCTGGGGTTACTTCACCAGCAAATGATATATGGATGGCTACTAAGATGTTCCAACATGTTCCAATGATTTTTCGTCATAAATGTGGATGTATTCACCCAAACAGCAAAGTTTGGGGTTTTGATGAATATCTAAGATTGGCGATGGAATATATCAACTAAGTGGACCTATCATAATTTGCGCATCATTATGTTTGTGACACATTGTTTGCTCCACCCTGATGTATGGTTTTACCTCTTTGCCTCAAGATCCTCAAGCCTCAAATGTTAACCCACGCGCATGCCGCATTGCCGGGGCATGGGCGTGGATGCTGGCCGCGCGGCACGTGGCATTGCTTGTTGTCTTCGTTTTAGGTGTTGTGGTGGGAAATCTCCTCGAACCAGAGAAGAAATATGTGTCTTGGCTACGATGGGATTGGCAGGAGTATGAAATTTGAGGTTGGGGATACTGAGATTTATTCCTTGGCAGTTTGACATGTTCTAAGTTTCAGCGCTCAGAAGCAGCTCAACTGTTTGGCTAACATTGGTGAGCAATGAAGCCATGCTTGCAGAAAAGTTAGCCTATGATCACCACGTGGTTCTCCATGAGGTGGTCTTTGCCAATCTCTTGGAGGTCCGCGGTGCAACAAGCCCCACACCAGCACCTGTAGCAGCGGAGTCTGTGGACGCCTGGGTCGAAGTTTAAGGTTTCCCAACTCTCCGCCCTGGCCTCCCAGGTCAGATGGGCGGCAATTTACTGTGGCATTTTTCTGGAACAAATAACCAACCGTTACTGGTGCAGAAGTTGATCATCACAACAGTATTGCACGACATACATGCATGCATGCATGCATACGTACATACACACATACACACATCCACACACATGCACACATCCACACATACACACATACACACATACATACGTACACACATACACACACATACTTGCTCAGAACAGTCATTGCGAATTTTGATGTGGAATGTATCTTACGTGCAAAAACACCAACAGTAAACTGACACGAAGAATGAAAAATAATAAGAATACATATATATATATTATATTTATATTTATATAATACGTATAATCACAGTAGACGTTGATCCTATAAAGCAACAGCGATAAACTATATGTCCCCCCCAGCTGCGACTTATATGCGCCCAGGGGCGGGACTATAATATTATATTATATTAAAATTGCAGGTACGTCAGCGCTGGCCAGGCACCGATATCACATCCACTTGGCGCGGTCTTTGTTAGATGAGGCACACCAAGGGACCCTCATCCCCCTGCACTATATTAAAGTTTTACATCTATACAGATGGTACACACACACACTTGCTCAGAAACACCTTTGCGAATTCTGATGTGGAACGCATCTTACGTGCAAAAACACTCCAATTAAACCTGACAGGAGCCATTGAATGATCAGAAGTGAGAAACCTCAGGTTAAAGTTTGGTTGGCACTTGACAATGCAGTTAAACAACAACAGAAAACACAGTATGACGTGTCCCCCAGCTGCGACTTGAATGCGCCCAGGTGCGACACTGTAGGTACAGAAGTTTGCGTCCAAACTTCCATCCAGTTGATTTCCATAGCTTCGTTGGCGTGACTAGGAAATCAACCGTCACACCCCCTGCAGGAGATTGGGTAAATGCCTGGTAAAATACTCAAAACTGGTTCATTGTAATGGCAAAGAACCTGATAAGAAAAAGCAATTCCGTCAATCAAGGTAGAAGTTTTACATCTCTTCAGATGTTCCACACACACACACACACGCCCCGCTGCCGCGAGGCTTTTTAAGGCCCCGACGAATGAGATGAAGGTGAAGATGAAGGAAAGATGAAAATGAGATGACGATGAAAATGAGATGACAATTATATACTTAACCGGAACACAAGAGGGGGAACGCAAAAAGGAAAAGGAAAAAGAGAGAACACCAACACCAACACACCTGGCCCGAAACGGGCAAACCCTGAAAGGGCAAGGAAAAAGAAAAAGCGGACGGACGACGGGCCAAAAAACCAACCAGAGGAGGGGGGGGCGGACAGAAGCGCCTGACACAACCTACAAGGTGAGAGCCAAAGCCTACCTAGGAACGCGAAGGACCCAAACCTGACCTAGAGAGGAAAGCGCGCATGAGATAGGGGACCAATGGGGAACAAGTTGATGAAATAAGATGCATCCACATTACGTGCATTATTCGTGATAAGGCTCAAAGGCCCTCGGCTTTCATGTCACAACCCTGTAAACGGCTTAAGTTGTCAACCCCTGAATTACGTGCACAATTGAACCTCACCAACGACCATAAAAAGAAAGAAAAACGACACCTAAAGCATGTCCTGTTGCCTGATTTTTCATGAAAGAAAAGGTGAAGCCAGGCACAGCGGCACGTTGTTCAACCAAACGACATTCGACAGGGTGAAAACCGAAAAATGGCCAGCTGTTCACTTTACTTAAACGAAATTCAAAAGTGTAAATTCAGGCAAAAGAAAAGGTGAAGCCAGGCACAGCGGCATGCTGTTCAACCAAATGACAGTCGACAGGGTGAAAACCGAAAAATGGCCAGCTGTTTCACGTTACTTAGACGAATTACTAATTCAAAAGTGTCAATTCAGAGGTCATTTCGAAGTGTCAAGTCTTAGCTTGGAAAAGCTTTCCCCGAAGGGTTCATGCCACCTTGACGAATCCAGCATGAATCACACACTTGCTCAGAAACACCTTTGCGAATTCTGATGTGGAACGCATCTTACGTGCAAAAACACTCCAATTAAACCTGACAGGAGCCATTGAATGATCAGAAGTGAGAAACCTCAGGTTAAAGTTTGGTTGGCACTTGACAATGCAGTTAAACAACAACAGAAAACACAGTATGACGTGTCCCCCAGCTGCGACTTGAATGCGCCCAGGTGCGACACTGTAGGTACAGAAGTTTGCGTCCAAACTTCCATCCAGTTGATTTCCATAGCTTCGTTGGCGTGACTAGGAAATCAACCGTCACACCCCCTGCAATTGAAAAGAAGATTGGATAAATGCCTGGTAAAATACTCAAAACTGGTTCATTGTAATGGCAAAGAACCTGATAAGAAAAAGCAATTCCGTCAATCAAGGTAGAAGTTTTACATCTCTTCAGATGTTCCACACACACACACACGCCCCACCGCAGCGGGGCAGATGAAATGAAAATGAAAGTGAGATGACAATGAAAATGAAATGAAATTTACTTAACCAGAACGCGAAGAGGGGAACGCAAAAGAAGAGGGACAGAGAGAACACCAACACAACACACCTGGCCCGGAACGGGCAAACCGTGAAAAGGCAAGGGAAAAAGAAAAGCGGAGGCCGACGGACAACGGAACAAGACCAGCGGAGGGGGGGAAGACGGAAGCGCCTGAACCAACCTAACACGGCGAAAACCTACGCCTACCTCAGCACGCGAAGGACCCAACCTATAGAGAGGAGAACACATGAAATAAAGGACCCATGGGGGACAAGTTAATGAAGTGATACATCCACATGATCGTGCAAATTTCCCCTTGTTGCAGGCTCAAAGGCCAAATTTGACGTCAACCCCATAGACGGCTGTCAGTATTCAAATGAATTACGTGCACAATTGAACTTCACCAACGACCAAAAAGGAAGAGTCACCATACCTGCAAGCATGGCCTGTGCCTGGAATCCTCATGTTGCAATTGTCGACAGCTGAAAATGCTCGAGCAATATTGAAAAAAGAAGGTTGTCGCGGCTGTAAGGCAGGTCATCTGAAAAAATTGAAGCCACACGGCGGCCAGCTGTTCAACACTCCCTCGACCGATGGGTGAAAAGCGAAAAATGGCCAGCTGTTTCACTTTACTTAGATGAATTACTGAATTAAAATGTGTAAATTCAGACATCAGGTCGTTGCATCCACATTTTGCTTAGGCTTAGAAAAGCATTCCCCGAAGGGTTCATGCCACCTTGACGAATCCAGCATGAATCACACACTTGCTCAGAACAGTCATTGCGAATTCTGATGTGGAATGTATCTTACGTGCAACAACACCAACAGTAAACTGACACGAAGAATGAAAAATAATAAGAATACATATATATATACATATTATATATATTTATTTTTATATTTATATAATACGTATAATCACAGTAGACGTTGATCCTATAAAGCAACAGCGATAAACTATATGTCCCCCCCAGCTGCGACTTATATGCGCCCAGGGGCGGGACTATAATATTATATTATACTAAAATTGCAGGTACGTCAGCGCTGGCCACGCACCGATATCACATCCACTTGGTGCGGTCTTTGTTAGATGAGGCACACCAAGGGACCCTCATCCCCCTGCACTATATTGAAGTTTTACATCTATACAGATGGTACACACACATACACACATACACACACACATATACATACATACATGCATGCATGCATGCATGCATACATACGTACATACACACATACACACATCCACACACATGCACACATCCACACATACACACATACACACATACTCATACACATACACATACACATACACACATACATATAAACATACACATACACATACACATACACATACACTTGCACTTACACTTACACGTACATACATACATACATCCATGCATGCATGCATGCATACATGCATACATGCATACATGCATACATGCATACATGCATACATGCACACATGCACACATGCATACATGCATACATGCAAACATGCATACATGCATACATGCGTACTTGCATGCATGCAAACATGCAGACATGCATGCATGCATGCATGCATCCATACGTAAATACATATTCATACATACATACATACATACATGCATACATCCATGCATGCATGCATACATGCATGCATGCATCCATGCGTAAATACATATTCATACATACATACATACATGCATGCATACATACATACATGCATACATCCATACATGCATGCATACATGCATGCATCAATACATACATGCATACACAACATGCATACATACATACGTACAGACATGCAAACACAACATGCATTCATACATACTTATGTACTCACGTACGTACCTACCTACCTACCTACTTACCTACCTACTTACCTACATACATACATAAATATAAATACATACAGACATACACACACAAACAAAAATATATATATATATACACGGCATTGGCCGATGATTCTGGTGGCACTACCAGACAGTGCTCCTGCAAGCGTGCGGCCAGATTGAGGCAACCAGTGCATTATCCTTCCATTCTGATTCAGCGACATGATGATTGATCGTAGCCGTATGTAGCCGTGGTTCATAACTGCGACCTCCATGTCATCCCATGTCCCTTGGCCACTTGGCCGAGGAAAATCCGCAGCCCATGAAAGTGGTCATGGACGGTGAATTTCTGAAGCGCGAGGGCGATGTAGGAAGTTTGGAGCTGCCAGCCACATTGAAATGCAATCCTTTGGAGCATGTGCTGGTGATTAACTTGGAAGGCAGCTGTGGACCTGGATGTTAAATCACAACTATCCAAAGAACCGAAAGCCAAGATGGCTCTTGCAACTGCTTGTCCTTTTTTGATTTGGGGGATGGAATCAGTATGGGATTACTCTATGCAGTGCCTGCTCCAACCCTGGAAGGGAAACGTGGCGAACGCCGAAGGGAACACATCAAGCGGGAATTTGCTCAAGCCAACTTGACCCAATACCACTTCTGGAGCGCAGTCGATGCATTGACAGACCAGCGGTTGGCCAAGGACGCTCAAGTTGTTACACGCACATATATAAATATAGATTCACGAGTTCAGTGTGAAATCCTCTTCCATCCTATCATTTTTATTGCAGGTAGGATTTCAAGTGACTGCCTCAAATCTTGACTCATTTCCGGGTCAACCTGCATACACGGGCCGTTCCGCTTGATCTAGCGTTTGGCACGGCAGGAAACGGGGAAGATGCAATGTCCATGCGACTCGCGGCTGTCCAACTCCTTGAGTCATCGGGAAATCTATGAGATGATGTTGCAGCTGTGGTGGCAGAGATTATTTGGTGGGATACATGGCTGGGGATATAACATGTTAAGATGGTGGTTGGCCAACCAAACTGGTGAGTGAAGCACCTCCCAGAAATGATGATTGCGGCGTGGGCTCACAGTTTTTGCTGTCAGCCGCTTGTTGATGACTTGGGGGTCTATGAATGCGAAAAGATTGGGATTTCGACTACTGGGTACAAGAGCAGGATACTGACATGGAAGTATAAATTGTATACAGTAATAAAAAGTAAGCTGGTCTGTGGCATGTTTACAGTACTTCAAACATGTCCATTTGGACAAACTATGCAAGACTATCAACTATCAACAAATATCAACGAATCATTTTTTATATGTGGCTTGGGTTGGGCCCACTTTTTCCGTACAAAAAAAGACAGGAAACAAATACGATCATGTAAGGCATCACAGGATTGAAAAACGCGGCATCCATTCAGGCCTGTGAGTATTCTTCTCAAATTCATCCCAGCCCGGCTAACACTGCAAGGTCTCAACCTATCCCACCAGATATTTCTCAAAAGATGCTGAATTTGAGGGGTTTGGGCGAGAATCTCACAATGTCTTGCAGCTCTTCTCAACAAAACAACTACTCGGTGCACGGGGGTAGCCCCATTCACAGCTGCCAGCTGTCGATGAAAGGTATGAGCGATGGCCTTGCGCGACGATTTTTGAAGACGATGTGCGTTTGGCACCGAACTTCACGTTGAGAGTGTCCGAAACTGTTGGAAGCCTCCCACCTTTCGATGCTCGGAAGAAGGATCTTGTAGTTTCAGCACCCGCCCACAACAAGACAGATGGAAGGGTTCAGCATTACCAGCAATCAATACTAGATTCTTCCCTAGCTAGTTTCTTAACGCTAAGTGCATGGAACAGTATACAAATCTGACAAAACATGAAACAGCATGAAACAGCTAGGTATATATAGTCAAGCATCAGGTTCTTCGATTTTTTGAGAGGTACCTTACTTTCACCCATCCCCAGACACCCCTCCCAGGACGTTATCCTTTGGGGCTACTGTCCACGAGGAGGGAAACCACGAAACTTTGAGAAGGAGACTGGAAGGTGGCCGTTGACCTTGTCATACGGACACCCAGGACAGGGTTGTTTGATGTTTTTTGTATGACTTTAATTCATGTTCTATTTCCGATTTGTTTTAAGATGTTGATTCATTGTGTAACAATGAAATTTGTACTCCACATGTTGGGGATGGTTAAAACGGATTGAACCATGTTAAATCAGCTGGATCACTTTTTGGGGTTTAACTAGTGGTTGATGGCCCTCGAAAGGGTGATGCTGGATAAAGGAAATGTAAGCCACCCTGCAGGTTCTTGCCTCCATGGCTATACAATTAGTTTCCGGGCGCGAAGATCGAACAATTTTGGAAGTTTTTGGGAGCATCGGGAGTTTCAAATTTCGGTATTTAATTGGAGGATGTGGTTGTCACAAGTTTGAAGCAGAAAATTGGCCAAGTAAGCATTTCTTGATGGTGCGCCAATGTCTCCTGCAATTGCGGTCACCAGCTCTGGGGATGGCTTTGTGAGAAGGTTTGGTGCATAGAGTTGTGAAATCATGCTTTGACATGCGGCATGAAAGAGCACTCCAAACGATATGTGTTTCTTTCGGTTGGTTGGATGATGTTGGATGGTGTTGGATGTAGATTATATGCCATGATAATCCAATGAACCATCCCATTATTGGATATATATATATATATTGCATGGTCATCCCATTTTTGGATGACATTCTTAATATTCATATATCTAAATCTAATTATATATATATATATACATTAAATATTATATATTAAATATGCCATATTCACCCCATGATCTCCAATTACTTAGGTAGCGCCCTGGTCAGCTCACAGGCTTGCAAGGCGCCTTCACCTTTTCTCAGGGTGCGAGCCCTGTGAGGGTCCCAGCAGATGGAGTCATGGATGGCATGAAACATTGGGACCCCTGGGTGCGGCCACATATCCAGAAAGCCAAGGGAAAAGTCACGGGATCCTATTGGTATTCCACTCCCATGGTGGCCGTTGCTGGGCATGAGCTGGAATTCGTTGATTTTTGTGGAACCACCAACTGCAAGAGTGCGGTGAATTTTTATTGTGGGAGATTGCGGGGGGGTCTATTAGAGGAGACACTATTCTTGGCGCTTCATCATGATGAGGTTCAGGCAGCCGACGCAGATGCTTTGGAAGGCGGCTCCTAGCCACAGCAGAACGGCTCAGTGCGCAACGCCACCCATCAGAAGATGATGACCATGTCGGAATATTTCAGGACAAGTGGCAGACAGCTCACCGCTTTGGCCAACAGTAACAGATCCCGCTCTGCGCACCAAGAGATGCAAAGCTGTCGAATGGCCCAAAGGATGGCTCGCCAATCGTAGAACGTTTGTTCAACAATGTTCAACATGCCAGATACCTTTTCTTGATGCAGCCCAAAGAGGCTCGTGGAAATGCAAAGCTCTGAGGAGTTATATCCAGAAACAGAAACTTAAAACAGTCCCACAAGCTACTGTAAATTACCTACAATATAAGTCGGATATATAAGTCAATACAACGTACATCACCCCGAGGTTCTGGTAGCACGCCCAGCTCAGGTTGCAGGTGTTTGGACACAAATTCACTTCTCACCTTATTCATGCTGTGTTTGCAGCCTTAAAGGGCTAGAGCATGCAAACAATCGTGAGTTTTTGGGTCCCGCATTTGCATTACTTGTTCGATCTTGTTCTAAAAGCCACATGGCAAGTTTTCGCTTGCCATGACAAGTTGCCGAAGGAGTTTGCTTACCCCATGCAATTGCCAGTGGGTGCCAAACTAGAACGTACATAGCAGAATTCAAAAATAACTATATCAAAATATGGTCGGCTATCAGAAAAGAAGATTTCATGAGCCTAAGCTTGACTCCGTAAATCAATCGCTCAAACACAAGCAAGCCCAGCCGATCCATGAACGCAGATAGGGGATGATAGGGGTTGAAAGCAGACACGCCAAAATTGAAGATCCCAAAAATTTGGTGTAGAGTGGATCAATGGATCTGTTTCTGATCATCAAAAATGCATAGAAATGCCACAAGACACCGATCCAACCGGATGGTTCAGATCTGAAATTTGGACCCATGTTGTCACACCCTACCGGCAGGCAGCCGCCAAAGAACTCTTGGAAGCCACACGTCGGCACGAAGAAGAGCTGCGGCAGAGGGAAGCAGTTTTGGAGGAGATCCTCTTGGGGGGAAAGAGGCAAACATACGGCCGGGCATGAACATCCATTGACCAGCTATTCCGGATGTGAACAGAAGGGGTTTGAAGAATTTTGAGATGTTTTGAGCCATAGCCAAATATTGGTATGCGCTATTGTCAATGCAATTATAATTATATGAACAGAAGTCACAAGTTCCATAGCAACCCCGATATGAGCAGTTATTCAATGCTTGCATTACCTTCGATTGTTTGAGGTGCCATTTTATTTTTCGGACCACATTTTCTGCAGCAGGCCAGCCCAGCATAATACCACAGGAGGGTTTCGTTGCCGAAAAAGAAAGGCTGCTGGAAGATTGCAGGTGCTCGGGCACCACTCATCTCAGCGTTGGATGATTGCGGATTCATCTGCAGTGTAGTGAGACTCACCAGGAGAGTGTTGCTCAAAATTCTGGGGCTTTCGACTTGAGACTGCAGGGGGTTCAAGGTCTGACTTAGTGAAATCGACCTTCTTGGGGAGTCTTTGGGGTCATGGTTTCACTGGAGGAAGCTTGGCAGACATAGATTTTTTTATATTTTTTTGGCTGACGATCTCAGCATACATGATGGTTATTGGATGTGATGGGAACCATCCAAACTGCCCCATTCAAGGCTGGTGAATTATGGGCCAGATGGGTCACTGTCGCTCGCAACACGCAGGCAGCAGATGCAAGAAGAACGATCAGAGCTCCTGAATCGCGTGAAGGCTAGGGAGGAACGCGTAACTTGCCTCTGGAGGAGCATGGATAGGGACCCACCAGAGGACAGTCACAACTAGACTCTACTAGACTTGTCCAAGGTTCCAAGATGATTAAGATAGTTTACATAAGGCGCTGGACTGTGGGGCAACGCCTTTTGGTTGAAATATCAGAGTTCCGCAGGTGCCAAGAAAGGCGTAGGTCCGTGAAGGGACAAGGGGCCATCGGACATGACTCATGTCATGAGGACATGTAATATAGTTGCATATATGACATGACCTAGCAAAGTACTGCACATGAAAAAGAAGAAGTAGATTTTAGGATTTTTAGGATCCACGGGGCAGATTTCATGAATCATCCATGGGTTATCCATCCCAACCTTGGAGGATGGACTTAAATACTTTGCGTGGTTTTGGATTCCTGAGGTAAGTGCCCAGATCTCCAAGTGCCAGAGGAAGAGTGAAGTGGAGTTGGAGAAACTTGGCTGTCTGAACTTGTCTCATCAATCATCATTCTTCATCATAGTTCATGATCCGCAACCCCTTCTTGATTGGGATATATATATATAATTATATATACATTGTATATGTATATGTATATGTATATGTATATGTATATCACGTGACTATGATATATGATTCTGTATGTATATATGCATAAACTGAATACGATATCATGAAAAGCTCCAATCACGATGGAATATATGAATTGTGTATTGAATAGTCCCGTTCTTGTCACAGTTGGTAGGTTGCTACTTACCGGGGATGATCTCGACATCCAAGGCGTCGCTTGGCGTTAATCTCGGCACAAGAGAAGAGCGCCCAGGAAACACTGCGGCAGCGACAGCAGATTGAGCAGCAGGCGATCCCTGCTGTTTGAAGTGACGGAGATCAGACTTGGATATATCATCACCATGGGGTTCCATGGGGTTCAACCATGTTCAAGCCACAAAATTGATCAAACTTGGAGAACACATCACCAAGCATATGGCCATGATGATCACTTGCAGGAAACATCGCACTGAAAACCCTTGTATTTGAATGTATTTGAATGAAAACACCTGGCTTTCCTTTAAATGTTCCCTTCAACCCACTGGGTCAAACAAAAACTTACCTACATCAGCCCACATCCTGACATTGAGTCATTACATGTCATTACTGGTGAACTTGGATCATTCTTGAGCTTGATGAAAATCTCATATCATCTCATAGCCCCAAAGAAATCCCCATATTACATATAAGATCATATAAGGCCTAGTTGACATTGGGGGGTATGAGACACCGCAAAAATATGCAAAAATCATATGGTGACATGATGGACCATTTTTCACGCGAGGCTCACGAGATCCAACAGCTGCAGCAACAGCTGAAGTCGGAGAGCGGAACGCACAGGTTGAAGGCAGCGGTGGCAATGCCGGAATTCATCTGGTTGGTGGTTTGGAACATGTTTTTTTCCATAATATATGGGATAATCCTTCCCATTAACTAATATTTTTCAATTTGGTTAAAAACCACCAACCAGTCATGTTGGGGGAAATTACGAAGCAATGTTGGGTTTCACGGCCAAAAACTGAGGTTTTACGGTCAAATTTTGGGGATTCGACAAGTACAAATGTATAACAGCTGTACTGGGTGTATTAATATATATATATATATATGAAAATGTCGGGGTTGCCATGAAAAGTTGGAGTTTACCACCAAAATGTGGGGATTTGACTGACTAGTAAGGTGTGTAACATGTATTAAGATATTGGGTTTACCAGCAAAAATGGACGTTTAACTTACGTAGTATGTGTTTCTGATGTCACCATCAAACATTGCAATTTCACCAGAAAATAATTCGGTTTTAAATGACTTTAACAATGAAGAGGGGCGAACGTGGAGAATCCCGCTGCAATATCAAACCGATTATGAAATCTGATGCAACCCATGCTTGTACTGTGTGTTGTGTATGAATGATTATATAGATATATACGCATAGATGCATGAAAGTGGGGAAAGGCGTAAAGTGTCTTTAAAGGGAATATGGCCTTGAAATGCCTTAAATGGACCGGTTTTAAGATTGAATGTTAAGTTATTCTGACAAGGATGGAGACCTTGAGATATTTACAAGCATGCGATCCTCTACCATATGAAAGTTTCAGTTAGTCCAACATAATCCACCATGATCAAGGTTGTTTGCTCCCATGTGGGTTGCAGTGAAAAGTGCACATCAGTATTGAACAGCCAATTTCTGTGAATCAAACAAAAATATATTAGTGAAGTCAAATATGATATGCCCACCTAAACTACTCAACCTCCTCACGCACTCATGCGGAATATCGGACTTTCTACTCTAGAACAGATTGAGACGCAGTTGATTCATGTTGATTCATGATTTTCCAGCCTTTGGCTGTGCTTCTGTACAGCCAAAAGCAGGACACCCTTCTTCCGCCCACTGGATCGCAGGATGCTTCCGACACCAAGTGGCGTAGACAGGCGATGCCGAGGGGCCATCAACCCTGGGTGTGGGCCATGTACCCTCTGGTAATTTAACATAGCTATTGAAAATGACCATTTATAGTGGATTTACTCATTAAAAATGGTGATTTTCCATAGTTATGTTAAATTACCAGAGGGTACCTTCCAGTCTACTCAACTTGATTTATTAAATCAAGATACAACCAAGAACAATGGCATGACATCATGATGTCCGATTCATGTTCACGTGTATTAATATTTATGTGATTTGAGTATGTCATTCCCCCGTTCAAGCATTGGTATACATACATATATTACAAATAATATAAAAATAATATAATATAATATGATATGATATGATATGATATTAAAAGTATATATAATATAATATGCATATATATATAATATAAAGTATATAAGTATACTAAGTACTGTGAGGTCTGCAATTTGTTGTTCCTCAGGTTGATGAAATGCGGTTCCGCAGTACCATCCAATGTTCTGTGGATCCCAGCGGGTCGAATTCCAATTTGCCTCGCGGAATCGCTAGGTGCGCAGAGTCAGGCCAAGTCCAAATTTGGCATGGGGTTGATGACGGGTTGATGACGGCTAAACATCAAATCGATCTTTCATAGGTCTTAGATGGTCTCAGATTGATCAAGTATGTTCAAGTGAAAACTAAATGAACACTGTTTCTGGACGACAGGGCAACTGGGCCGCTGGCTTGCCTTCAGTCTGTGGCTGAACTAAACTCTTGGAAAGGGCCGTGGAGAGAGTGAGAGAGAGAGAGAGAGTGAGAGAGAGAGTGATGTATGAAAAGAAAGTGTATGCGGATTATGTGGATTGCCGTTGCACCCGAAAATTGCCGAGAAAATGCGGAGATTCACCAAGGAAGCACAAAGCATGATATGTGTCATGTTTAAAACATGGTATATGGGCTATGGTCATCCCAGCATTGTTAGAAATCCTGCTGTTGGCTATGGGATCCAACTTTTAACCACAGCATCCTTTATGCAGGTCCTGCGTGGGCGAGCGCACCATCAGGGGTGAAAGGTAGCCAGCCGAGCTGATCGGGGACAAATGGGACAAGAATCGAAGCTGATTACTCACCATAGCTTCAGATTGTCAACAATTGCGATGTTGCGTTCTGTTTTTGTTCGAGCTCAAGCACTCAATCTGTTTGCAACCTGCCCGTTTCGCTGGAAGCAAATCTTCCTGCGGCACATTGCGCGTGGAAAGGATCGAGGCTTTGGCCCTGCACGCCGTGGAAGCGGCGCGTCCCGGGTTGGAGACTTCGGCTGCCTTGACGGCATGGCCTGGGCCCCCAAAGTGCCAGGATATCAAGAAGGCCCTAAGTCCTGAGAGGCTGAGAGTGTGGGGACTTCGGAATGCAGAGAGGTGTTATTGTGGTGTTATCGGTCGCTATCCATCCCGCGGCTGTGGGGAATTTGAGGAAGTCGAAGTCCCCTCCATATATACATATATATACCAAAGGCAAGTTCGTGACGTTCCTTTCCTTTCGCCTGGCAGATGCGGCCAGGAGCTGCGAATGTCTCAGTGCCTTTGAGAAATCACAGGAGCAGCCTGGGGACCGAAAGTGCCGCGATATCAAAGGCACCGCAACTTCTGAGGAGCTGAAAGAGTGGGGAGTCACTGAGAGTGAAGGATGGTGCTATTGTTGGGACCATCTCTTTCCATCCGACGGCTGCGGGGAAGTGGAGGAAGTCAAAGGTCAGGCGAAAATGTTCCGTTCCTTTCGCCTGGCTGCCGACACGAGCCCGGGAGGATGGAAAGGCACGAGCTGCAAATGTCTCCGTGCCTCGGAGAAAGCGGAGCGGCGCTCGGGGGTGGTGGAGGCGGCGGCGGTGCGCTTCTGCGCACAGGTCGTGGAGAAGGTCTACGGATCCATCGTGTTCGATTTAGATCACATGCAGAGCTACCTCCGGAAGGATTTGAAGGTGACCCCGCAGCTCTGCCAGGAGATCCTGACGGGGACCTTGGACGATGTCGGCAGCCCTCAAAGCCAAGCTCTCTTCCATGAAGCCAATGGGCTTTCGAAGCACAATGGGACCAAGGGAATGGGTCGCCTAGACCCCTTGGTCACAGGAAGGTTCACAGCTTCCATGGAGCACCAGTTGCTGCAGCACGTTTGTCGGGATGAGTGCGAGCAGATCGTGGACGAGACCCTGGAGAACATCTGGAAGATGACCGATGATGTCTGGAAGGATGCCACGCCTTTTGAGGAGACCTGCGCCGACAGAGTCGTGCGCAAAGTGGAGGCCGAGATGTTAGGCTGTTGTGGTCGTTCCTGTGGATAGAACGGCCGGAGCTGCATGTCCTGGCCCTTCCTGGCCAAGGGCGAAAAGGTCGAATGGCTGCAGCAATGTTGTGGCGAGTTCAACGTGCTCCAAAACAGCAGCAGAGAACGCATGTGTAACAGTGTCCTGAGCCCCAGGCAGGTCCGCTTGGTCTCCCAGTTTGACATCAAAGCCAAGCAAGGTGATGTCGGTGGTGTGTACATGGGGCAGGACCCGCGGCTTCTTTGGGCAAAACCAGGCCTTGAAAAGTTCAGGAAAGAGCGGAACAGATTCAAGCAAAAGCCCAAAGAGAACCAGCCAGTGACCTCTGACTTCTTCGAAAAACACCCCGATGTCTACAAGGAAGGGCTTAAGGAGGGCTGGTTCCGGGAAGAGAAGGATCCTGAGGAAGTGTCGACTTTTTTGGCCGAGATCGGGGCCAGCACCTGCCACGATTTGCAGCAGAAGATGCAGCATTGCTCCCCTGAGATGCAGGGGCAGGCTCGGGAGACTTGCCTTCGGCAAGAAGGATGGCAGGCCTCAGCCAAACCTGAGAAGGAGGACCTGGATGACGAGGATGACGAGCCCACCTGTCAGGAGAAGATGATCGATCCCGAGTTCAACACACCCACAAAAGTTGCCACACCCGATGAGTGTTTGGAAGTCAACTTCACAGACATTGGGGAAACGAAGCGCATGTTCTTTGTGTACGATACCGCCAATCCAGATGACATTGTCCTCGAGAAGCCCATCCTATGCTTTCCAGAGAAGCCCATCGAATGCGACTTCGAAGAGGGGCGGAAAGTGAGTGAGATTGAATTCAATCGCGACAAAGGCTTCGCAGACTACATTTATTGGATCGATTTGCCTGAGAAGAAGAAGTCTGAGGGAGGCTATTGACATCCATTGACCCAGGCCGCGCCTTTTGGAAAAAGGAGTGCTGACGGGGTTGATGACGGCTAAACATCAAATCGATCTTACATAGGTCTTAGATGGTCTCAGATTGATCAAGTATGTTCAAGTGAAAACTAAATGAACACTGTTTCTGGGCGACTGGGCAACTGGGCCGCTGGCTTGCCTTCAGCCTGTGGCTGAACTAAACTCTTGGAAAGGGCCGTGGAGAGAGAGAGAGAGAGTGATGTATGAAAAGAAAGTGTATGCGGATTATGTGGATTGCCGTTGCACCCCAAAATTGCCGAGAAAATGCGGAGATTCACCAAGGAAGCACAAAGCATGATATGTGTCATGTTTAAAACATGGTATATGGGCTATGGTCATCCCAGCATTGTTAGAAATCCTGCTGTTGGCTATGGGATCCAACTTTTAACCACAGCATCCTTTATGCAGGTCCTGCGTGGGCGAGCGCACCATCAGGGGTGAAAGGTAGCCAGCCGAGCTGATCGGGGACAAATGGGACAAGAATCGAAGCTGATTACTCACCATGAATGACGGTTGTTAAAGTTAAAGGGAAACCAATGGATATTGGTGGGTTTGAATTGGCCCAATTCTGGAAGCCTTGCCTTGTTCGCTCTTTGGACGTGTTATCCTCACTGCGATCGTCGCCCCTAGTCACTCGTTCTACGTGGATCTCAAGTGAACTGGCATTGAGATGTGACCGAATGTGGTGAACTCAGTAATGCATCCCTCATGTTACCACAGAAATGGTTGGGATTTCAATGATTTCGACCACCCCCAGCTGTTTTCCAAAACCTTAAACTCACCGCACTCACCGCAGTCGAAGTGCCTCCTTGACCAACTTGACCTTGCTTGGTCAGCTGACACCTTCCACATGTAGCTCCACGCCAGCCGTGTCTCGGCGAAATTCAGAATGGATGGCCAGGTCACGCTGGGTGTTGGTTAGGGCTTTTCTGAAAAGGGCTTGCTTTACTGTACTGTAGCATGTATTGTATGCTTACACACGCGCACATGCACACCTCTCTATATAATATTATATATATATATTAACATACAATTAGATAGTGTGCATGATTTTACTACAAAATTATACATCTAAATATGTATCTCTTTGTCAAACGCGATGCTGGCCATCACACAAGATGCTCATTTGACAGCAGACTGCCAAGCTCCTGATACGTTTGCTGTAAGATAGTGCTGCGCCTTGGGAACAACCAGTCCACTGCTCCAAGGGTGCAACGAGGACAAAGCAAAAGGCCGGGGATCCAAATCGAAGGGTCCGAAGGGTCAGTCACTTGTGAAACAGTATGCAAAACAGTATGCCCACGTTAAGATACCTTTTTAGGCGTCCCAGTAATCCTCAGTCACAAGTCATGAGCAAAATTTTGTTGCAGAATTGCTGTGGCTAATCCAAAGATTCCATTCCATGTTTTTTTTTCTCCAAAGCTCATCAAAATTCCAGCAGCAAAGCAGCAAACCAGATTTCCTCGGTGGGCCAGGGCCCGCCTTGAGTGCTGAGCCATGCATGCGGAATTCAATTTCAAGAGCTTGGGAAGGTCGACTCATGTCGACTCAGTACTTTTGCCTGGAAGATTGGCTGAAGCCACAGGCTTTGGATGATGACCCCTATTAGGTGAGCCTTCCCAGATAGATAAGTTGGTTCATAGCTAGAATGGAACGAGGGTTTATGATGGTTTGTGGTTTATAAATGTTTATAAACCAGCTTACAACTGTGAATGAGTTTCACTTTTGGGGATGGGCCAAATCAACCAACGACCTTTTCAAGTTCTTGGTGCTGTAAGTCGATGGGCTCCAAATGCGACTGCCAAAGGATCCCACACTGTAGTTTGAGGGCCACGCACAGCCGGTTGTGCAGCATCTGGAAAGATGAAGTGCGTATTCAGGCACTTCAGGATTCACTACATTCATACTACATTCATCAGCAGATTTCGCAGGAGCAAACTTGTCTTTGATGTAGTTTCATTGTGGCCGTGTTGCGCATGGGGATGCATGGGGTCAGGACAGCCGTTCCATTTCATGGTCAGCAAATATCCGATCCTGTCCGATCCTTGTTGATGAAATTGGGCCTGAGATGTGCATGCTGAACTTGGGCAGGTATGAGGCAAAGCAGCTGTTTGTTGTCAACAGTGTTTCTCTTGTCTCCTTTCCCATGTGAGCCTAAGTGTGATCGATATTGAACAATGCTATTTCAGACGGCTGAGCTACACCCCAGAAATCCATGATGGTAGCCCCAGAAAAAGTCATAAACAATATATACATCCCATTCCATCCAAGGATTGAAAATCTTCTTTCACACCTGATGTTTGTGCTCCATGCCCTCAATGTTTTGAATGACTTAAACATGACCAGAGTGATGCAGCACTGCAACGGCTGGGTGTTGGGCAGCAGGGAGGATTTATGGACACGAGATCCATAGCCAGATATAGCCAGGATGCCAGACCACGATGCATTTCCACAGCTTACAACTATACATTACGTTACATTACATTACATTACAATGCAATATACAAATGCAAACGCAAACGCAAATGCAAATACCATACATACAAACATGATTATATATATATTATACATGTGCGTGTTTATGTGTTTGTTTGTTTTTTTTGTGTGTGTGTGTCATTATGTATCCTCATCATTGCACATCGATACACTTAATGTGTGGCTTTCAAGAGTCTGGGCGCGTTGATATCAATTGTCCCCGTATTTTTCTCATCGTTGCTGCCACCCAGTTGTTGTTGCCTTGTTTGTTCTTCAACGTCCGGGTCTGGGCTGGGTTCAAAAAATTAAGACCTGCAGTAATTACGACACATGTTTGTTTATTTTTAGTCTTCACCATCCAATGATTGGGCACCTAATTTTAACCCATACCCATTTGTTCTCCATGTTCGGGTGGTCATGCCGTTGAAAGCCAAGTTTTCAGACGAGGGTCGCACTGGCTTCACTGGCAGAATCCTGACTGCCATGTATTCCAGCTTTCATGTGTGCATGCGGTGCATGAACCTTTCTGAACAGAACACCATGGCTAAGCCACTTGCAACAGTATGCCACTTGCCATTCCAAGTTGAAGATAATGAAGATGAAACCAATGGAAAAGAATGGGAAAGAAATCTAGGAAATGGACATCCATGAGATTCCATGAGCATCTCCACTGACAGATTGGTCAATCAGTCCTGCTCAGAAACAATTATGCACCAGTTTGTACAGCGGCAAATCCCTGCGTAGTGCCGTCGTCCGGTGGCGAAGAGGGTGCCAACCTCGTCGTTGGATCGGTGAATTCCGCGCTGAACCGCGACATGAAGTGAGGGGCGCTTGCTTCGTGGCTGATTTGGCATAGGACGTGTGGCCGTGCAGAAGTCCCATAAACAGCAAGGAATAGGCAGGAAAAAATAGATGGTACATGAAACATGTTGGTGTGGAATATGGGTATGGGTCAATACCTATTAATACCATTTTTAGTGGGATGAACATCCATCTACCAGCTATTTTGATGTTCACGAGGGGTACAAGGTTTTGACACACTGCCATATATATATATATATATTTACAGCATGCAAAGGAACCTTTCCCTTTGTGTGTATCTCTCACAAAATCAGTCATATTCATGTTAACCCAGAATTATAGGGGAGGTATCATGGGGTCATGGGGTATCAATTTTAATGCCAATGTATCATGGGTCCCGGTTTCACCTTTCAATCCTTGTGGATTAACCGGGCCGCTAAGGGAGCTTCCGCAGATGGCCAAATATGTTAAACGCTCCTTGAACTCCGCTTTCAGAGCAGCAAAACGAAAAACGCCCGCGTGACGTGTGGCCACGTCCCAATACGTCCCAGGGGATTGGCTGCAGAGTATCTTGTAGGAAGTCTGGCACCCGCAAGTTCATTCATGTTCATCACTGTTTATTAAACTGCATGTGTGGCTGGCTGTTTTTCGGATCCATTGCTTCTACCACAGCTTTTTGCTGAAAGTCTTGTCTCCTCTCTGCCTACCGTGCAAGACGGTGGTGGTGTTCGATCGCCATGGTGATGTCTGACGATGCAATCGAGTTGGTGTTGCAGAAGTGGGCATGGGCCAAAGGAGAAGAAGCAGCCATGAAACTCAGCTATGTCAAGTGATGTCAAGTGCTTTGCAGGAAGTGTTGATATATGGGAGTGCTGTCAATGATGTTTTGTTGGCCTTTGGCTAAATTCAAAGTTTTATAGTATCTTTTTGGTGTTTTAATCTGTTCAATGTTGCTGCTCATGCCGTCTTTGGAGCCGAGACTCGAGACTGCACTGCATTCGGAGTTCTATACTCATCGGACCGGACCATATTGTTGTACATACAGTAACCGCAGTAACCGGTATAAGTGAGCCTGGCCAAGTTTTCATGTTCGCGATGAGAAATAACACAAACCACAAAAATCCCTGCCAGTAGTTCTATCCTGCGTACGTGTGGACATGGCTGACCTGGGTTTTACAATAACACTGGTCACAATCTGGGGGTTCGCAAATATTGGTCAGTCTATGTCACGCTCAAAGAACTATTCTTCAATATGGATTTTTCCATGATTTTCCCAGCGGATTCAACCAGGAAGAAGACGATCGAGATGTGCAAGACTCAAGTTGCAACTTGGGCCTTGCGACTCCGGAGATATCCTCGAACTCAATGGAGGTTATTTTGGTGAAATCTTTCTGAACATATGAATGGCTCGCCATTGTCTGCCATGACTATTACCACAGGGTAAGAAGCACCGTGCTTTCGTGACATGTGGAGATGTGATTAGAGCTGGTCCTGATATGTCCTGCCGATGGAGATGTGGATCATGGCGATAGATTTTGGAACATAGACCAAACAAGAGAAGACAACAACATACAACAACAATAACAGGTCCCTGTAAGAGTACTGTGGCCTGAAAGTCGGGGTTTGTTGGAATCGGGGATAATTGTTGTCAAAAGTGCAGACGACATCCCCGGACTGTGGCATTTGTCAATCCAATGACCTTGAAAAACCAGACCTTGTGCATCTTGTGCACTCTGTCAATCAACAAGCTCATTTTTGGGTTGAAGGCAAACCTACCAACTTGAATCAAATTGGCTGCCTGAAGTGGCACTTCAGATTTGAACGTTGTTCCAGCTGAAGGGCAATTTTATTGAGGACAAACATCTAAAAACTGTTGGTGGCTTTGGTTGAAAACAAGGTACCAAGGTACTGTGAGAACTCCATAGTTTAGAATATATATGTGTTTTTTCCAGAAACCCTTGTGGTCATGCTCCATCCATCTCCATCCGTAAAAACCGTTCTGGCTAGCAGTGGTTGGAAACCACGACATGAATGCTACAAAGTGCAGAAACCTGCTTCAAGTAACACAGACCTAGCAACAAACACCAAGTGCTGGATCATGATGTGCAGATGACTTGAGGAGAAAGCGCTGAAGGAAAGGGGCAGCATGGAAATCATTACCGACAACTACGAGGTGAAAAAGAGCATGAGACGCTTTTTGCTGATTAACATCCAAGCGACCTACCACAATAGTTCCTTAAATGAGGAACCCTGGTATTCCACCAAATGCATAGAGAGATTGCCGATTTGTCCTGTCCATGTGCCTTTTCGGTGGAACCCAAGGCTGAAGAATTGCAGGCGGAGTGGAATTCTTGGGATTGTAGTTTCATGTAATGCCCACTAATTTCCATAGGAATCGAGACATATCGAGACCAGCCTTTACCCAAACTTTCCATTGTAGCCAGCCAAGACTTTCAAAGCTTCCACCCAGCCCCTAGTCCACATCATTACCCTCAATTTACCTCAATTTACCCATTATTCCCAAGTATGGAGAATGCTTCATGGGACCCAGGAAAGACCGAACATGTGTCCAAGAAAGACCTTCCAGCTGCAATCTGGAGCAAGTGGCTTCCTCAGTAGATGCCCTGTTTTTGGCGAACACTCAACTGGTGACCAGTGAAAACATGTACATCTCCAGCCTAGTTCCAGCTGTCAAATTTCAAGATATTTCGATTTTAAATGACATTAAATCTTTCACAGGTCTATCACGGTCTATCTAGTCTTGCTGCATCACCACCACTACCAAAGCAATGATTGTGTTCGTAATATATAAATTGCTCATGGGAATGGATAAACTCCTCCAATTGTGTTGCTTATGTCACCCAAAAAGTCGATGTTTGGGCCCCTCAATGACTTGTGGGTTAGCCATCCGATGATGCAATATGGATGGACGGACCAGTCAATGAGACGGATGGATGGATGGATGGATGGATGGATGGATGGATGGA
Organism: Cladocopium goreaui; assembly: GCA_947184155.2. Classification (NCBI taxonomy): domain Eukaryota; class Dinophyceae; order Suessiales; family Symbiodiniaceae; genus Cladocopium; species Cladocopium goreaui. Next base: position 213,016 of record CAMXCT020006711.1, on the reverse strand, counting down.
TCGATGCGAGCATATAGATGGGAGTAGATGGGCACCCAGATAGGGAGATAGGGAGATAGCCAGATAATCAGATAGACCCTTCACGCTTAGCGGCTTAGCGACCTCAGGTATGCAAAGACCTCCGAGTTCAGCGTTTTGGCTTTCAAGTCTAAGAAGGCCATGAAAAGCGCAGCCAAAGCCCCAAAGGTGCAGCGATGCCGGGCAAGCTGGGCGGCTAAGTGGGGTGTTGCTTTAAGGATGTTACTCGTACTAGCACTGGTTGATATTTGACTCGTGGATTTTCTTTTTTAGATTTCTGAGCTTCAGAAGATCGGGAAAGATCGGGAAAGTGAATTTTGCCAAAGGGCCGTTTTCATCGGTCCGTTTGAATATGTTTGAATGGTGTTGCCAGTGTTGCCTGCATTTTCCATACTTTACAATTCGTGAGGACATCCTGTTCCCCATGACCCCACGAGGCCAAGGCAAAGGCCAAGGCGAAGTCCAGCGCAAAAACCATGAAGAGCAACAAGTGAATCGAAGTGACTCAAGCCCTTGCTCTGCGGGCCTTTAGCTAGCAGTGTCTCAGTATGTCTCAGATTCTCACTTTCGAGTCAGTCGCTTAATTTGCATAGCGACAGTGATACATGGAGGCATCGAAGTCATCGAATCTATTTCTTTGTAGGTGTTTTGATAGTTTCGGATGAGATGCACAGCTGACTGGGGACATGCAGCGTGCGCCTCTTGACGCCAAAAAGGTGGGTGTACCAGTCCTTGGTGTTGTTGGCAATGGAAAAGCCTCTAGTATAATATATTACTTTATACTGCATATATATAATATAATATAGTATAGTATAATGTATAGTATAATATAATATAGAATAATATAGAATAATATAATATAATATTATACAATATTTTAATATATTATAATATTATAATATAATATAATATAAGATAAGATAACATAAGATAATATAATATAATGTAATTTAATATAATATAATAATATATACTATACTATATTTTGTTAAATTATATTGTATTATGTTATATTATACTATATTACTTTATATTATATATGTTATATGATACTATATTATTTTATATTATACTATATTATGTTATATTTTATTATAGTATATGACAATATAATACGATATTATAGTATATTATATTTTATTGTAGCATACTATATTGTATTACAGTATATCATATTTATTGTTTATAGTATATTATATTATACTATATTATATTTTATTTTATTATAGTATATTATATTATACTATATTATATTTTATTTTATTATAGTATATTATATTATACTATATTATACTATATTTAATTTTACTATAGTATATTATATTATATTTTGGAATATTTTATTATATTATATTATATTGTATTATTATTTTCTATTATTTTTTATTATATTATATTGTATTATTATATTCTATTATATTATATTATACTGTATTATATTATATTGTATTGTATTGTATTGTGTTATATATACGTGTGTGAGTGATAATATAGTCTTAAATATGCACATATACTGTCTAAATTGGATAGATACTTGCAAATGGTGGCATTAATGGGAAAATCATCTATCAATGGGGATTTGGGATTGCTGGACTAGTTGCCAGAAGGTATGCCACTTGCATCGAGGGTGTTTGGCAGGTGTAATGGATCAGCGGCCAGCGTGGAACACACTTCTCGGATGCCTGAGGAACGCACAAAATCTCTTGGACTGGCTGCAGCCAGACTGAACTTTCATTGCCATGAGCATGCCATCAGTGTACAATATGTTATCAAACGTTATCTTAAATGTTACCTCCCCTTGGCATTTGCAACCCACTTTCCCACCCATTTTTTCCGCGGCCACGGGACGTGGCCCATGGATTTTGATGACCTGGATGATGCAGAAGAGACCTTGGGCCCGAAGTTGGTGGATCTGCGTGAGCAGAAGCGAGCTGCTTCTCGATTGAGAACATGGCCCGCAGCTCATGGCCCGATGTGGGACGCCAATTGATCTGGGATGATTTCCTGATCCCAACGGACCTGTTTGGGCTATTTTGGGCTGGGTTGAAACATGTGCTGTATTTGCAATGTTTCATTCCAAAAATTCGATGCTCCGTTATGATCAAGATTGACTCAACACGACGCAACAAGGATTTTTTCGATGGGTTGAGACTTGAAACATGTTGAAACCATTTGAAAGTGTGAAACCACGAGCCATTTGTGTAGATTTTAGATGATTTTAGGCACTGAGCTGCGCTGTTTCCTATTGTTTCCTGAGGAACTTCAGCTGAGCAAGGCACCCCACCCAGCTCCAAAGGGTAAGGGTTTTGGGGGCGGCACCAAGCGAACGCAGAAGGCTGGAGACTTCGGAGACTTCGGGTATCGATGGGATGATCCTGAACTATGGATGGCTATGGATGAGTCTGCTTCATTCCTGATTACGTTTTTTTTTTGTACTGTAAATATGGATTATATAAGTTTTTCTCAATGGTAAATTTGGTGAGAGCTATGATAAATTATATATAGATTATATGTAAATTATGATGAGGATGGATAATTATGATGATTGCAATGGTACATGATAATTTAACTATAATTTCTGGTTGATGACCTGATAGATGGGACAATTATGATGTACTGCAACTATCAGTTATGGTGCGTTTGGACGGCCTGAGGGGGCTTCAAGAAGGTATGTTCACCAAATCACCAGATTTCAAGGGTTCCAGCAGCCAAAGATCAATCAAGAAGGTCCAGCCTGTGACAATGTTTGAACACTATACGACTCACATATATACTTATACATATCATGCCACAGGTGCCAACAATGGTGGAGCGAGCCCGTTTCTGAAGACTGGTTAGCGTCATGTGCCCGTTTTCTGTTCAAAGGGATCAGTTACATTTACATACGTATATTTACACATGTATTTAAAAAAGAAAAAACAACATCCATGCACTTTTTCCGCCGAAGACCCATGATAATGATATGACTCGACCTTGCTGTCACCGGCTTGCAGTTGCTGTACTTGCATGGTCCTGGCTCCAACAATGCCATGTCCGAGAAGCAGGTGCAAGCTGTTTTCAAGTGCCTTGGCGTTGATATGTTCACCCCAGCGCGTGGCGTTTGCAGCTCAAAGCTGAGGAACCTGAAATGGGTTGTTGACTTTCATCTTTTGGAATGGCACTACTTGGAAGGCACCATCAACCATAAGCTGGAAGCTTGGCAGTTGCAATCTATGATCTCACATGACCCATGGCTCATTCTCATGTACTCGATTGGACTTGTTTGGACTCAACATCTACAGCAGGAGAAGCCTCAGGATTGCATTATCCGCTTGTGCTTGACCTTGAAAGCCTGTCAAAGTGTAAGTTGGTGGTGTTCTTTTGGGAAAGGCGCAGCATGAAACATTTGATGTTGGCTCATCTTCGTACAGGTTTGGCCCTGGCAACAAAGGGGCATCACCTAATAACGTTGCTTGCGTGTCTCAAATCTCACCTGTAGGGAGAACTCTTGGCCGACAATTTGTTCATTGCTTCCTGCTGGAAATGAACAACACGCGTCAGACGTCAGGAAGAGATTCATTGGGACCCGGCTGTGCAGAAGACTTTTGCTCCTTTCGGACGGCCCTGCGGGGAGTCCTTCGATGGCTGCTGGGTGGCAGATTTTGAGCAATGGCTATGAACCCCCTGAGGGGAAAAAACATAAAAACGTGGAAGAACAAAACATGTTGTCATTCTTTACCGCATATCTTTGTTGGTGTGCAACTCTATCCCCTGATCTCAAAAGTGTCCAGCTTTGCACGTGTACATCATGTACTTTGAGCCGGCCCGGCAAAGGTTACATGAGCTACGTCACGATTTTGAACGAGAGCCACCAAAAAGAGAGCTGGATTGGCCCGAAGACTTCAAACCAAGGTAGGTTTCATAGTTCTCAGCTGCACTGTTACTGTTTCCATCTGTTTCCATGTCCCAATGGTGATTTTTCTTCAGGACTTTGTGACGTCAACCCATGATGACAAATGGTAAATAATACAGCGATGCAGTGATCAAAAACGCATGGGAGGCCGTGGCTTTCAAGTCCAGGGCAGCTTGTAGACTGATACCCTCCCAAAGTTCTTCCCTGGAGGCTATGAGGATGTAATGGACGACATAGCCAAGAACCTGGCAGCGAATGGACCCTATGACGGCCTGCCGGGTGGCCCTGTTTGTGGTGCTGGTGAGGTTCCCCGTACTGGTTGTAAGACATCAGAGTTTGCTTCAAACCACCGCAACGTCATAGAGAATCCATGGAACCAGGAACCAGACAGCACCCAACATCACCCAACAGACCAGAGACATTAACAGTGGTCACCAAAGGACAAAGGAGCTGCATCGCAAGAGAAAACTAGAGAACTGCCTCCAGAGATCTCCAGAGGTATAGATATGTGGGATGTGCCTCAGAAGTACCCATCCCATCCATCCCATCCCATCCATCCCATCCATCCCATCCATCTCGTCCATCATCATCCCGTCTCTCAGGTGTGGCTTCGACATAGGCGCCAGTTTGGCCTTTGAGGCAGCGAGTGCCCTGGTTCAATGGAGATTCCCCATGGTTTTCCGCCAGAATGGGCGGATGGGGATGGGTGAAACTCTATGAGTCATCCTATGTCTTTGGGCGGTGATAGGCTTTGTAAAAGCGAGGGCGCCAGTCAGGATTTTGATCCATTGATATCCATTGCCATTCCAGAAGCAATTTTGCGGGGGCACTGATTGTTTTTGTGCATGCATTGCATCCAGGCATATCCAGAGTTGAGTTCAAGTCGCAGCAGGGCATCTGTTTCCGGTCAACCAGTCATGCCTTTTGATTCCAGCATCCTGGCATCACTTTGGCTCAAGCATCATGCTTTCGATATCGAAACCCGGGGGCGGACCTCCGAAACCTCAATCCCCCCCTTGCATCCATAACCTCGCGTGTCATGGCTGCCATGGCTGCCGTGGGGCATAGCCCATGGCGAATAGCAGCTGGCTGGGCACTTTTGGGTTTCACTCTGATCGATGGTTCTGCTGCTTTGTCTGTGGTGAAAGTTACACAGGCAGAGGCGCATCACTTGGATTTGGGAGGGTTGTACCTCTCTTGCAACAGGTTGCTTAATTCGCTTTAATGGGATTTGATGAGGTTGTTACCCTGTCAATATACCAGCTTCAACAAGTGTTCCACCTTAGTTCATGAACGATACATTCTCCAGTTTTACTTGTTCACCAGTTGGTTGTACCAACTTGCCACCACAGGTGGACTACCGGGGTGAAGCTGGATACTCACAGGAGTTGAGGCAAGCTGCTGAAATGGAAGCAGAAACAGAAAACCATAGCATCTCGCCTTGTACTTTTGAGTACTTGTTTTGTTATGTTAACCCATCCCTGGTTCAGAAGATGGTTCCAATGATCACGGCCCCTTTTCTCGATCCACTTGCTACATGATCAACCAGGTAATGCTCCAGATGTCAATGTGGACAAAGCATCAGCTGGCAGCTTGGGATCCATCTTTGACTCACCGTTTCGACTGAGTCCAGAGATGTCGCTGGCCGTGCTCCCTGCGTACTATGTACGACACAGCTCCAGCTTCCCCACCATCCGCAGAGGCGCGAACGTCTCAGACGTCTTTTCGCCCTTTGCCAAAGTGAGGACGCGAATCGTCCCAGTGCAGCCGCATAATACCTTCGCGACAGCAGCTTCTTGGCTGACCAAAAGTCTCCCAGAGATTTCAGAAATGATGGGCTCCTTGGGGGTTAAGGGTTGGAACAAAACTATGACATCCAAAAACCCCAAAAAAGGTTGGTTGACGGTTCGGCTCATAGGTGTGAAAGATTCCACACATGTTCAAACGGATGGCTACCTCAACATAGTTTTACATGGTGGTTTTTTTTGGGTATATTTTGGATTATTGTGGTATATGTTTGTAAAATGGGTCGTGATGCTCCAGGTGGATGTGGAGATTGCCACACCCGAAATCATCGTCTCCGTGTACCTTTTGCTCTTCGTTCCCTTGGCAATGGCCTGGGCATATTTTGTTCACTACGGATGTAAGGAGACGCAAAAAAATTACCACGGTACAAATCATCCCGAAACGGTAGGTTTATGGATGGTTTATGGATGGTTTGTGGATTTTTTATGGATGGTTTTATGGATGGTTTATGGATGGTTTATGGATGGCTTATGGATGGCTTGTGGATGGCTTATTGATGGTTTTTGGTTGTTTATGGATGGTTTATGGATGGTTTATGGATGGTTTATGGATGGCTTGTGGATGGCTTATGGATGGCTTATGGATGGTTTATGGTTTATGGATTGTTTATGGATGTTTTATGGCAGCTTGGCCACCAAAAATCAAAAAGTCAGTGCTTTTCAATATACTTATAGGGAGTATTGGCATATGTATTAGCCGTGGGCATCTGAGTCTCTGGAACAGCATTTGCGGGGGGCAGGGGAGTTCCGGCGTTCTGGAGCACGTAGACCATGCGAACCCACTTGAAAATCCCAGAGGCTTAGGGACATGCAAAACAATGGAAACTCATCAGTTCCAAGTATTATAGGCCACCAAATTTGAAAGTCAACCCTGCCGTTAACACATCTTAGGCCAGAATCACGACGGTTTCAGTCACACAAATTGTATGAACGTTTCAATCCCCGTATTGGCCCTTAAATTTGGATGGTTTCGGTGTGCTCAGCAGCTCAAAGAGACAGTAGCCGCGCAATTGTCCGTTTCTCCCGGGGTTGTGTTTGATCTTGGCATATCTTGGCAAATGGAGTCCAAAAGCATCCAAAAGCACACTTTTCCCTCCACCAGCCAGGAGAAGCATTATTTGATCATGGTGCCATTCACACTTTGTGCCTTCACAGTGGGTCTGGATTTGGTGAACCAATCCTTATCAACACTGACTGCAGCACCAATGGCTATGACTGCCATCCAGGCTGGCTTCATGTCCGCTGCCACCATGTTGTGGACAGTGGGTTGCCATGTCTATATGCTCATCGCCCGGATTCGCAGCAACGAAGCCCCACCGCCCCTGGTGAAGTCACGCAGTGGGGAGCGAAGTCCTTCAAGGGTGCCAAGTGAGCTTACATTGTATCTCGATGCAGGGCAGTTGCCAACGTTCACCTTACCTTCAACATGTGGTGTCCCTTGAAATTTGAATCTGGAAGTGTCATCCACTCAGAAATCCTGCCAATGAGGTACCCTTTGTCCTGCACCACGCAGACAAAGTTGCTCTTTGGGTGGACGCCTGCGGCTCTGTGGTTTGTGGCTTACCAGCTCATCAACCATGAAGTCTCCATGTACTGCTCACTGTCCGAGAGAAGCTTGGGATGAGAGCTGAATTATAGAATTGGCTGCTGGCGTTTGTTCGTGGGCTCAGTATGAGTTCAGACAACCTACTGAATTGGGGGTAGCATGGAGTGTAGCAACCATCTACTGATTTTAGGGCTTGTCGCAGCAAATAGTGTTGTTCTTTCTCTTGTGAAAAAGAAGGGTTCTGAATTTTACACAGCCAGTAGGGGGTCATTGGTTCCACCAAAAAACCATGCAGGAACCGTGTTCTTGAATATGTGCCCGCTTTTCGCTCTCTTCATTGAGCCCTTAGTGTTGCCCTCACGCGTTGAAAATGTCTTGAACCAGACCTTTTCGTCCAAAATGGCCTTGATTACAATGGCTTTTGGAGCAGTTCTCTTCAGTTTGCAGTATCCGGACTTCAGCGCCAACGGATTGAGATCCGCTGGCCTCTTGGTTGCCTTGGTGCTACCATATCGGTTGCTTCAGCGAATGCTGCTGGCTGAGCCTTGGCGTTGGGGGAACATGCTCACAGTAAGGGCAGCTCAAAGGGGTAACCCACCCCTAAGAAATGAGATGAGAGTTGGATGTTTGATGATGGGATAATTATGGATTCTGGATTATCCCAATGTCACCAATGTATTCTCCATTATTATCCCCTTCCTTTCTGATTGCAATTCGCATCGTGGATGCTTAATGAAGTTCCTAAAAAAAATTGGCTGATAAAATGATAAAGGTGGCCACCTGCGATCACTGGGAGCGTCACGACCACATCGAGGACTGTCAAGATGCGCCGGCCACACTGCTTTGTGCCTTTGATGGTTTGCTTCTCACCGTCCCCGCAGCCTGCTTGACTGTGCTGAATGAACGATGCTTGAAGCACGGGCAAACTTTTGTTTGTTTTATATATATATAGACATGTACATGAATATGTATATATATATATATACTATATTGTGTTCTCTATATATGTATATATATATATATTCTGTATTGTTTTTTGGGGGGTACATTTTTGGGGAAGGGTTGAGGAGGCTGGGGTCTCCCACAAATACCAAGTTGAAACGCGTTTGCCCACTCAACGCGTGAATTCTGGGGTGGTCCTGCAACTCTTGCCACCAGGATTCTTTCTAGAAGCTTGGAATGTTTGGCTCCACAACCCATCCATCATGCTGATGTTTGGTCTGTCCATTTTTGCCTTCATCGGGAATCACCTGTCCGTGCTGTATCTTCTCAAGGCAACCTCGGCGACCGGATTTGACTTCAGCAGGCAAGAATTTTGAAGTTCACGTTTACGGCGTCCCTAAATCCTGCTTTGCTTTCGCAGTTTCATACCTTTCCCACCCCACCAGAGCAGTTGTTCCAGGGGCCACAGGAACAGACCCATCCCAAGGCAACGTCCACCTTGGTCTTTGGGAATTTGTCCAATTTCGTTGTGGTTTTTGAGGGCATCGTGTTTTTCTCAGACCCTGTCTTTGAAGCTCCCTTGGTTTTCACTGGCATTGCCCTTAGCTTACTGGGTGGCGTTTGGTACGCCATTGAGCAATCTGACCCGGCAGATGATGGAAAGATCAGCATGAACGAGGCAGGGGCTGAAACAGCATCTCGTTGTGTATAAGGGGACGGCACTGGAATGGCTTCACCGCTTCACTCTTGAGTGGAAAGACTTGTGTATTGCAGCCATGTCAATGTACGTGAGCTATGAGCTGTAAGAAAAAAGGCCTGAAAAACTTTGCATGCTGGTGGGCGAAGTGTAGCTGCAGGTTTGAGCCTTAGTTTCATTTGATTCAAAACATGACTGTGAGATACTGTCACGCTTGAGTGGGGTTTAGAGTCAGCATATGTCAGCATGATTCCTCCTTTGGTTTCACAAAATCCATGCGCGGTGCTGTGGTGGTCATGCCTCATGATACTCATTTATTGCAGCTTCCAGAGCCCATTCAATCATTTGTTGATATTGGTTACACATTTGCAGATGTGCATTTTATTCTAACGTGTCAAATACATTCAATTACTATATGCCAGATTATTCCAGTATACTCTAGCTGGTGTTTTTTTTTTCGGATGACTATGGATGACTTTTGTCGTTTTTTTGCTGGGTCTTTTTCGAGTTGTTGCATGCAATAATATTATGTAATAAAATACATGCAAAGAAATTGGATGCGACGTGCTGCTTTTGACTGACTTGCTGCCGTCTGGTAATTTAACATGGCTATGGAAAATCACCATTTTGAAAACTGTAGGCAAAATATCTATATATAAATGGGATTAAATGGGCCATTGTCCATAGCTATTACGGTATATAGTTTGCTGGAGGGTATTTCCATGTATATCCCCCTTCCTGTGGGTTCAATTGCAACTGAAACACCCGAAAATCCCGTACAATCTCATAAAATCCTGCAAACTCCTCCCAAATTCACATCACAAAATCCCATGAGATCCCATGAACAATCCTCTTCAAATCCCGCAGAAATCCACACTGTCATCGTCCACCTGGTTGCTGAGGACTCGCTCAAGAAGGAGACCCACGTTTCACGGCAGCTTGGGCCAAGGATGGGGAAGCGGGGAAGTTGACCAATGGCGGAAATGCCCCCAGAAATGACGGGAAAACCCATTGGAAAAGCCTCAAAAAGGATGGAACATCCGCGAGAGAAAGGAGGTTTGAATGGGAAAATCATCGAACTAAATGGGTGGTTGTTCAGCACATCATGTTTGATTATCGCAGGGTATACAAAGGCTGGACAAACTGAAAGATCATCAGATAAAATGGTGGATATAAACACTATAAGACTATATATATATATATGTGTGCATGAAACAGATCCAAACATTAGAAGATTACAGGGTAAAATTGATGTAATTGGATGATATAAAAATTATTGCCTATGACATGATAGAGCATGATATAATGACGATCCCAATGGACGGCGATTGAGAATAGTTAACAGCAAACAGTTGGGCTGGTTGGGGTAAAAGTTGGAAAAACAGTGCAAGATTACCCCGGGTTGCTTCTTATTCTATCTTATTCTGCAATTTCTGCCATTGAGAAAAAATGCTCTATGCTCTGACAATAGGAGCTGAAGCATTGCCATTCCCAGCTGGCCTCTCTTGATGGGGAGGCTCATGAGTTTCATGATGCCATTGGCAGGCTTCCAGTGGATCATGTATTCATCCGTGAACTTACTTATACCCACAGGACACAACCAGAAAATAAATGAAAATAATGCGGATGAGGATGCGAAAGGCATGTTTTCAATGTTTGTTTCGAATGTTGGAGCCAAATTGATTAGCGGGCTATAGCACTATATACTGTAATAAATTGTATACCCCCAATATGACCATAAATGGGCCGTATACAGTCGTATAAACCATCCCCAAAAAGGAGTCAACATTGATTCAAGTGAGCTATATCATGGGAAATCACAATCCGTTAGGATATAGGGGACTGCTCACCCAAGGAGAAGTTCCGATATTTGTTACTATTCTCATGCCGTGGACATCGCGAGATGGCCGAGCATGGCCAAGGCGCTCGGAAAGTTAGACGCTGTTGAGACCGGGATGTTGGGAATTACGATAATGATCGTATGATACTATGTAAGATCCATAGGTTTTCGATAGATTTTCCAGGTTGACTGCTTCAACTAAATTCAGGACTGTCCGGTGTAACGTGTATGGTTAGCACTGTATTTTACATTCAGGACATGTTTGAAAAAGAATGCCCCTTGGTTGAAGGTACGTTGCGGCCAAAGTCGCCACTGCAAATCCCCTGTTTCTTGAGCTGGTCAGAGGAGGATGACTCCAAACAGCTTCTTGGCATCACTTATATCCGGTGAAGGGATACCCTTTGGTGATTAAACATGGCAATGGAAAGTCCTCCATGAATTTTCTTGTTGATTAATGTTGATGATGTTGATGTTCACTGATTTTCCCATGAAAAAGTTTCCAGGTTTTTTTTTAAAGGATTTTTTATGATCCAGACCGATCCATAGGTCCCAGTTATGAGACAAGGATACAGAAAGCATCAGAAAGCCAATTTACTGGTATGTGCCTTCTGTCAGTGAAGAGAGTATGTCCACCACAACACAGAAGCCTCAATGTTGTCAGCTTCTTCAACAGAACAATAGCTCGAAGCTGCTAAAGGAATGATTCTGAGCGGGGGTCATGCACCAGACTTCGAGGTTTTCCAACTACGAGGATCTAGCCGTGGGCTTGGCATCAGTCATTGACGCACTAGTCACTTCTTGCAGCATAGCTATTCCTTATTCTTTTGGATGGATACCCATCCATGTCTGATCATGTCTGGGATCCAAAGTGACTGCCATTATGGAGACAGACTTGAAACATCTTGAAACAGTTTCAACCTACCAGTAGGGCATGGCTGTTTGAACGCCGAGGCCTTGTACATTCATCCCAGGTTTCGCAGGATCTGTGTCTTGCCTCAACGGCTCAACTGGCCATGGAGGCATTGAGCCATTGAGCCATGCTGAGCTGTGGCTGGGTGTGATATCTATACCCGGAGGGCTGCCATCAAACATGGCTGCCATGGGAAATGGGCATCTACATATGGGCAAATCACCGAACTAAGTGGAGGATTTTCCCAGCAAACCATGTTTGATTACCAGAGGGCACACATAAAGGGAGAGAATGTCTCGAACCAGAAGATCATGACAGCATCCTTTCTCAAAGTGCTTGAAGGAGTGCAACAAGTTGGCAAGTCCTTGGATATGCTTTAGTGGTTTTGAGGTCCACTGAATCGACGGGCAATGCACTCAGGTTTACACAGCCAGGGGCATCGGCCTCCCAATTTCCAGAAGAACACCAAGGCACCGGCCATGGGCAACAGTCCCATCACACATCAATCCCATAGGTCCCATTTTTGTTGGCCAGGAATGTGAAGTTTTGGACAACTTCATTGGAGAGATGCAGGCAGGCAGCTACCATCCAGGCGCGCGATGGTGGCTTTGCTTTGGAAGAACTTGGTTTGATGTGTTTAACCATCAAAATACATCAAACTGAGGAAGATGATGATTAACCAGTGAATTTTAGGTGGGAGGTTCCACCATTTTCAGATTTTGTTTCAGATATGTTCAGACTAACCCATAAACAGAGAAGTTAATTAAGATATAATAGTTTGTTCCAGATTTTTAAGCAGTAGATTGAGGGATGTATCTGGGAGCTGGCAGGTGAAGATGAAGATGTCAGCAGTGCGATTTATAAGGCATGGGGTGATCGTGGAGGTCGTTGATTTTGTCGTCAAAACAGCCGATTGACAATTCTATTTAATGGGTACACCGTAACGGGGATGATCAACCAAGTTTGAAGTGTTTAAATGATGGGGTTGATGTCTAATCATGTTTACTCATGTTTCTATCTACTTTTGTCGGTCCCAGTGGGCTTAAAACAGTCAGTCTTGCGACCTGGCCATGGCAGGGCTTTTGGCTGCCCTTGCCGCGGCAGCAGGGGCCCGAGCTGCAAGATGGCCCAGTGAAGTTGATAGCAACCCAGCTGAAAACCCATGGTGTTCCTGGATGACCTACAGACGACCAGGATATTTCTGTCGATTTTGTCACTGTGGTGCTACAAGACCCGAAGGGAGTTGCTTGTAAGATCTTTGTAAGTGGAGATGCATGTAACTTGGATTAGAATTTAGTGCGATTTTTGTCCATGACTCGAAAAGTGCAGAGAGACGGCATGTACATCACAAGGTGACATATCAATTTTATCCTCTGATAGTAAACCTAGCGGGCTGGGACGTCACTTCAAAGATGATTGGCTTGTTGAAATGGTGAGTTTGCTATTCCCAGGTTTGTTTCCAGGGTCCCTGAATTGGTTGGCGGTGGCCTTGTGGCTGAGGTGATCCCTGACCCCCTGGGGCAACACGGTCCACTGCCCGATGCGGCTGAGAAGGAGAGGCAGCGCTTTCCAGCGCAGGAACCGGCTGAGGCCATTTGGGCCACGGGAGAGGATGGGGCTGGGTAGAAATGAACAGCCAAACACGTTGATTAATGCATTATAGTTATAATATATATATACACTGTATATATTAATATATATATATATACATTCGCATGTAGATCGATGGATAGGATAGGATTTATAGGATGGATAGGATAGGATGGATAGGATAGGATGGATAGGATGGGATGGGATGGATGGATAGATAGGATAGGTAGATAGGTAGATAGGTAGATAGACAGACAGACTCTCAGACAGACAGGTAGATTAGGTAGATTAGATTAAATTAGATTAGAATAGATAGATAGACACACATACACAGATATGCATGTATAGTAACTAGTTGTTTTCCTCTAAGATGAACTATCCAGTGGATTTCTTTGGGCAGTAGCGGACCAAGTTTTGATCCTACACGCATTAGTGTTTGGCTGGATTGACCTTCCAAATTTATATGAGCTGTGGTCAATACTCATGGTTAATAACCATTAATAGGGGCTAGTCATCCAATGGTTCATAGGGATTTATAATAACCATTATAAGGATCCTTATTGTGGATGGGATGACCATCAACCATATAGTGAGTATTGACCATGGTTCATATGTTTTTTTTGCAAATGCAGCAGGTGTGCGCCAAGCGACTTGATGTTTTCAGGCACCCGTGACGGTGACGGAATTGGAGATGGAACCCGAACTTTTGGGTCATGAGTTACATAGTTGTTGTATTGTATACTGGCTGCTGGTTGTAATGATTTGTTTCAGCTGTTCTATCTTAGCAGTACTCAATAGATCTCAATAGTACAAGAGCATTCTTGGGATCGGTTGAAATCTGTTGGAATCACGACCTGCGGGCTCTGTGTTCCATGCTACATCTTGCATCCCCAGCCCATGACACATCACCCCACGAGGCAGATCTCCGGATGCAAGTGCGATGACTTTCAGGTGGAGGGTGTGCACGTGATTGGTGCGCCTCTGATGCAGGGGCCGGCAGTTTGGAAGTTTGGTTGATAGATGTTGAGATGAGTCAGATGGCACTGGCTCAATATGGCAGTCCCCTAATACATATATGGGTGTGTGTGTGTGTGTTTGTTTTAGGGGAAACACCACCAGAATGACCAGGTTCGTGCTTCCGCCAGGTTTGGGTCACGCCCAAATGGGCTTGTCCCAGCATGGGGTAGCCCCAAAAATCGACCAGTGAAATCAGTTGGTTGCACACTACAAGATATTACGTGGGATTGCATAGCAATTTTGGGGGATGGTTATCAATCCATGTTCATAGGGATTTACAACATACCAACTATATCCAACTATGATTGGATTCCCACTTTATGAGATGGATGACCTTAACCATATACCGTGTTTTGACATGGTTTCAAGATGTACTGCCTCTAAATATGGAGCATGTTTTCTCATGATCAAGCCAGGCCCCCACTCGCTGGGACCCAGACATGATACTGAACAAAACCAGCACTAAGGATTCATGGTGCTTCATCACGATAGGGAAAAATCATGAAAAATCCTTCCAAGTCCATCCAATCTCAATCTTATCATGATCAATGATGATCAATGATGATAACTAGGTCAATCTTAGATGGCAAGAAACTCATCCTTTAGTTTTTGGCTGTCGATGGGATTATCTACTAGCCAGCTAAGATGTGTTCCTTTTTTTGCAGGGTATCTAAGATTGGCCATGATAAATATGATAAATGATGATAAATGACGAATAAATCCATTGATCATACTTATGTTTTCCCTTTTTTCAATGGGAATTTCAGGATCCTAAAATGGAGGTACTGTACCATATAAGGCCATATTTTGGGGGTATATCCCCTTACATAGCCCTTACATAGGCCTTATGGTAGGTACCTCCAATTTAGGAACCTGAAATGGCCATTGATTTTTCCCAGCTCCCCAGGTGAACTTCGACCCTGCACAGAGTCGGCTCCCATGGCATCCAGTTGTTCAGGAGCGCGACAACTCGATGGCCTACGCAGTGCCGATCCCAGAAACATGGGTGAAATATGGCTTAGCCTCTGGTAATGACTAACAAAGCTATTGAAAATTGCCATAGACATAGTTGATTTATGTCATAAAAGTGGTGATGTTCCATAGCTATGTTAGTTTACCAGAGGATTATGGTTGATATTCCTTAAGAATGGCTGATTTGTGGGGCTAATGCCCCTTTGGGGTATGCGAAAAATATCTATTATTGTACGTGTGTATATAATTATATATGCATATGGATGATTATGGAGGTGTCCTGAAATCGGGGTACCCCCGGTTATCATCCATATTCAAGAAGCAGAGGTTCTAAGTGTTATGTTCCCCAAGGAATACGACCACATAAATCTTGCAGTGAAGCATCCCAAGTTGTGTGCATAGTTCATTCAAAACTCTGTTTATTTGTGATTCTTCAATCCATATATCCATACATCCAGAATCATACATACATACATCCACACATACACGCACATTTATTGAAAATCCCTTGTGTGGTCAATTGTTAGCGATCTATGTATATTACATATTATATGTATATATATAGTATATACATGTATTATATGTTTTTGTTCAGATACAGTGACCGACCTACATTTTGGAGCAAACATAACCCCAGAGGAGGTTTCTAAGTGTTGAAGGCATTTCTAAGTGTTGGGTTTTGTTTTTTTAACCACTAATCAACACTTGGAAACTGAAATTTAGGAGTTTCTAAGTGTTGGCTCAAAAAACTTGGAAAAAATGGTTTCTAAGTGTAAGTCGGTCAGTACATACATTGTGGGGTACCCCCATTTGTGCAACCCCCCATACATTTATTTATTTAAGTATGGATACATATATAGATATTCTAAGATAGAGATATAAATTAAATGATATAGACTATAGATATAAGAACCCCCAGAAGACATTCACAACCACTTATCAATCATATCACTATTTTAGGATTGTAAGTTCACCTTGCAGTCACAAAATGAAGGTGGGGGCTGGCAGAAGTCGATGGCTTCAAGCGGAAGATGAAGTGCAACTTCCCTGGCAAAGCTTGGAAGACCTTGCCGTGAAGCTGCTGGAGGAGTTGACCAGAGCTAATCCCCTAGCAAATCCACACGGAATCCTTGTGGCCATTTCCAACAGGAAGATCGTCTCCGAAAGCTATTCTTGGGGGTTATGACTTGGTTTGCAGGGCATTTATGTAGAGCCCAAGGGGTCCAGAGTCTGAGCCAAAGGCTGATGCGTACAGTAGCCACATGTAGCCATGAAGAAGAGGATCCAAAAAAACATCAAGGCTGGAGCGTTATTGATTTGCTCTCCGCTGCAGAAAATGTCCTTTTTGCCCAAGGTGTGCAGATCTGACTTTTTTTTCTTAGAGCAAATTTGAACCATGGACAAATGGACTTCAACAGACCATGAGCATCAAACTTTTTTCTACTCCCTCAAGCCTTCACTTTCTTGAAGTGTTGCTTCAGGAGACTGAGATTGCCCCTGGTGACAATATCGCTCTGCTGGGTCTAGGCGCCCAATGGCCATCTCAGCGGTTGACTCTGGTTGAATCCATATGATGCGATTTCTTTAAAAAAATGGCCAAACCGCAGTAACGGTCACCCCATGTCACCCCTAAAAACTTCATGGAATCCGGGTAAATTATAACGACCTCACTGCGACCTCACTGGAATCATGGTTAATAAGGGAAATCATCCCAAAATGGCCTTATTTCAGGTTTGTAAAATATAGTAATTTACCCAGATGGAATCAAGCCCCTGAATCCTAGCCAGGAACAGGTGCGCACGTTGCCTTTGGAATGGCGCTGGCACTGATTGAGCATCGCAATGTCTTGCCCGTGCCCTGGACGCGCAGATATCCAGAGTGGAGGTAGCCTCAAAATGGAGGTGTGAAAACATGTGAAATCCATCCGTTCCCCAGAAATTGTGGGTGGAAGCTTTGGATAGATGCCAGACATTCCAGGGATATTCCAGTGCGTAGCGTGATACTTTTCCTGCAAATTTGCGTCCACGCCTAGGTGAAGCTACTCTGCGTGCCTTGGAGTGGGGCTGGGCGTTCTCGGATCAAGCCTGCGACCGAAATCCGTTGACATTCATGATGACCAATGGTTCCTGTTCCAAAAATGTCCTAAAAGATGATGCTCCATACCCTCTGGTAATTTAACATAACTATGGAAAGATCCACCATGCTATTAATGGGAAAATCCACTATTTCTATGGCAATGTTCAATAGCTATTTTGACATAACCAGAGGGTACATCTCCATACCTTTCCATACTTTTCCAATTCACAAAATCAATCGTTTGGGCAGGGGATGGGTTCCTTCAGCATGTTTTCAGCCATCAGAAATCCCTTGAGGATGATTTTCCTGCAGGTGTGTCCTCCCAGCGTTTGGCCGGCTGGTAACCCTGGTCAAGGACGGGCTGATGGGAAGTGGAGAGATCATACCCTTTGGTTATGTCAAAATAGCTATTGAAAATGAGCATTTATAGTGGATTTTCCCATTAAAAATGGTGATTTTCCATAGTTATGTTAGTTTACCGGAGGGTACTAGATAATGGAAAGTAAGCCCTGCCAAAAATACATAAAAAGATAGGATGAAGGGCCCATAAAAAGTGATAAAATGATGAGATGTTCATTTAGTTTATTTGGAAAGTTGGTTCCCTAATTGACCTCCCTCAAGTTGCTTGCAGTGTACTCAGGGTCTTTGCCTTCACATACCTAGTGTTGACTGGCCAGGATCTCTCATAACAACTCCCATATGTTCCTCAGCTTCGTTGGCCTACAGTAGCAGGACATGTTCTCGGAATGGACATGGTGTAACCCTGAAAATTCTGGCAAATTCACCTCCGGAAAGACACCGGGAATCCGGATTCATTCATCCGAAGTCCCTGACATCTGACATCATCTGACAACATCTGACATCATCTGACATCATTTCCATGTCCCCAAAACAGGGATCCAGAAATCCGAGGCTACTTGACCTGCCCAGACTCGGTGGCCGGTCCACCTTGGCGTTGGGAGACTGCCACCTTTGGAGCCTTCGGACATCGACACTTCCAGGAGCTGTGATGGGGGTCATCAGTGTCCATCAGTGGATATCGGTTCGGCATTTGGAGACTTTCCTACGGCTCAAAGAAAAAGATGTTTGCCTGTTTTGTTTTCTTGGGTGCTAGTTTTGTTCAATAATATTGTTCAGATATTTTGGATGGCACGCAGCTTCCTATAGCTACGTCTATAAGTTTGAACAGTACTGCATCCGTTGGTGAAACGTTAGGGCAGTCGCGTGGACCACTTTCAAATCATCGATTCTCATGAATCTTCAGAATTTATCCTTGGCAGATTTGATCATTCTCACAATATCTCAGCACATTTCCAGATATATACGGTCACGGACAAGTTAGAATAGAAGTACATCACCATCACGGTGGGGAATTGTGTGCAATATTATTTTTCATAATGATGTACATACATAATCATACATACATATATACATACATACGTACATTATCGTACATTAGTTGTTCTATGTGTGGTTCTATCTTTTTGCCTTGCAACACATCTTACCGCAGCCACCAGTCACGCCAGGACAAGGCTTCCCTGGTGGCTACTGTGCAAGAGGAGATGAAGCTGAGCTGACTAGCTGACGAAAAAAAACTGATTGCTTCGCCAAAAAGACTGGTGCCAACTTGACCCAGATGGGCACTTTTAAGCATCATTTATGTGTGGTGTTTTTTTAGTGGGGTTTCAACAATTTTAACCATCAAAAATATGGGGATATCACTGTTGATTGGCGATTATAAGTAGCTGCAATGTGGGGAATATGATAGAAGATGGAATTTTATGGAATATATGGAATATATGGAACATATGGAATGATAATGAATCTATTGCCATAGCCATCATGGCCATCCAAGTATTGGAAATCCAATCTGAAGGCAGCCACTTGAGCCCAGTCGCCCAGCTTTCCGTGGCGAGTCCATCGCTCAGCATGGTGAAACGCCATGTGAAGGGCGGTCACTTGGACGAAACGCAGGAATGCAGTTGGTCTTTGGACAAAGGTTTTGGACGCTATAAATTTTGGGGGTTCCACTATAGATTGTAGATGTTTAATATCGTTTAAACTGTTCGACATGTTAGCAAACTATGCACATTAATGATATTAATGTTTACCCTCTGGTAAATGAACAGTTTGCCTGTGGAACATGATGGGAAAACATGACCCGTTTCTGGATGAGTCTCGCCAAGGCAAAGCGATGAAGAAGTTTGGTGGCCACCTGGCATCCCGTGGCTTAAGTTGTGTTGATTGAAATTGCCAGCCACATTGACTCAGTGGAATTAGTTAAGAAATCATGTGGGTATGGATCAATACCTATTAATACCTTTTTTAGTGGGATGAACACCCATTTACCAGCTATTTTGATGTTCACCAGGGGTACAAGGTTTTGACACACTGCCATGTGACAGATTTGTTGGAGATCGTTCTGGTTGTGTTTTCCTGCCAGTCGCCAAGACCTGGGCTTGGTAAAAAAGGACCGAAGACAAAGTCCCAGCCGTGGAAAGTGAAGAGCAGCATCCAAAAAGCCACGGCCAAAGCCGAAGCGGCGTCACTGGTCGCAGGAAAGGACCGGTGTTGGTTCAGTATGACTGACCATCAGTAATGCTGGTTTGTTATATTTGGGGAATGCAAGGATCTGCCAAGATTTGGTGCCTCCAACCCAACACTATCCAACCAGGCAAACAGTGTTGGATTCCTGTTGCTGTTGAAGCTCCTTCATGGCCAAGTTGAGGCCATCCGTTCACTTGCCTTAAGCTTCTCTTGAATTCCTTGAGAAGGGGATGAAGGGAGAAACCCTTAAAGTTGTGAAATCCTGCTTGGGCTTAGGGTTGAATCATTGCAATCTACATTCACTTGTTTCAAGCCTTGGGCCAGAGCCTCTTTTGCCTTGGCTGGTGGGTGCCGAGGCCCAAACCAGACGTGAAAATGGCCCCTGTAAAAACAGAGAAGGCTCAAAATGGCCAGGGACGGCAGCGGCAGCACGCTTCACACGTAGTCCACAAGTCCAATTTCCAGTTGCATCTCACTAATTCCTTATCGCTATGGGACTATGAGCATAACCCCACTCCGTCGAGGCAGAAAAAACTAGCTAAAGCAGCCATACTTATAGCATCTTATAGCCACAGTTGTTATCTCAGATTATCCAGCCCCACTCATAATCCCAGATGTTCAGCAGGTGAAACAGCAAAATCCCTCGGCACCTCATCCAACTCTGACCACCGGTAGCTGCACCCTCTTTGGGCGCCAGGCCCCAAAGGCCCCGAAGCCATCCAAGAAGGACCGGCGGAAACAGCGCGCAGCCCACCCCGTGGCCGCCAAGCCTGTGGAGAAATCGCCCAAGGTGGGGAAGAAGCTCTTCCTGTCAATGGCCATTTCAGGAACCTGTGTTTTTGAGGTACCTACCATATACAAGGCCTATTTTTTAGGCCTATGTAAGGGAATATCCCCACAGAATATGGCCTTATATGGTACTAACGTACCTCCATTTTAGGATCCTGGAGATCTCCCATTGATCCTGTGGTGATTTCATGCCATTTCCATTGAAGCCAGGCATCGCCCAAAGCGAAGGCGGCTTCCCCCGTGATGTCCAAGGTTGAGCCCCTGGTTTTTGCGCAGCAAATGGCGATCTTCATGTGTACCCATTTTGGGGGATGGTCATCAATTCACACTGGGATTTACATATGCTATATATATATGTGTGTGTGTGATACTATCTATATATATATATATAAATACTTTATATTAGCTATCACCCAGCATGAGGAATCAATGATTGTGGGATGACCATTCCCATATGCCATGTTTTGACTTTTTGACCATGGCAAATGTGAAAAGGGTAAGGACATGTAAGGACGAAAGTTTGAGGAGGACGTCCGTGTAGGCCTCTCCACCTGGATCACCAACGATGAAGCCAGAGATGGAGGTGGATGTGGAGACACTAGTCTCAGCTTTAGAGAGAACCCCCCCGTTGATAAACGTCAGTTGGGGCTGTTTGGAGCTGACCAGTTGCCCCTTGATCAGCAAAATAAGTTAGGTCAGTTAGGTCTTAGTTTTCGGGCATTGTGCACCATCTGGAGACCTAAACCATCCTGGCCGGTGTTGTGGCAGGGGAACTCCCAAAATGACAAGAGTAGAGTCAGATTCATTAAAGATACACCAGAAAAACATGATATATAAGTAATTACAACAAAATAGATGGGAATGACGTCCATGAACATATATTACTTATTATATCTTATTATATAATCCAGCATATCACGGTCACGGCTATACTTACAAATTGACCACACAAAACTACACATCCCCCAGCTGTTCCATGCTGTTCCCAGGAAGTCCAAGAAACAACGGCGGAAGGAACAGCGGAGGACCATCCAGGACGGGGAGTTGTGTGGCTAGGTGAGGTAACCGATCTAAAGGTTTCGCCAGGAGGATCCCACCGTCTTTGTTTGTTGGTGTGGTCTGTGTGTGCTTAATGAATATGAATAATATGAATGAGCGATGATTTATTTTTGAAACATGGGCTTCCTAGTTCCTAGGGTTCCTGAAGGCAAATATAAAATGAAGGGATGTTAAATCATGTGAAATCAAGATAGGTTGGATTAGCAAACCGCAAAAATGGTTCTAATGTATGAATTACCCTAGCATCGCAGAAACATGTTGGACATGTGGAGCAGCACGGGAGATAGTTTGCAATGCTGTTTGAACCGGAGCTTGAATATCCTGCTGAGATGAGTTCACCACCAATGAGCCATGGCTGAAGCAGTGGGCTAGGTCAAAAAGACGCAGATGAAGCAAAAGGGCAACTACTGAGCTCGACCCAACTCCAGACCCGCGGATGTCGCGGTTGAAAAAGACTAGACCTGTGCAGTCGCTGCCGGTGGGTTTTTAGGATAAAAATGTAATTTACTGTCAGCAAGTTTGAAATCTCTCCCTTCCTTGACTTGGTTTATGAAATCATTTCTGGTGGGTTGCACATGGTTTGTGTCCCAGTTGATCTGAGCCCAAAGTTCACTGTTCTACACATGAAATCACCATATTTCTGGATGATTCTCCCAGCTCAACACATTGATATTTTGCCCCCCTTGCCATGTCACCAGGGTTTCCACCCATCCGGCAACGCCTCTGAGGTCGAGATCAGTTTCAGCGACGGAGATAAGGAGGTGCATGGCCAGAAGAGTGGTAAATCCAGCAGCAGCGCCAAGAAACGCCTGCGGCTGAGCCGGTGAGGGGCAACTGCTGGAGGGATGGCCTGGGTCGGTGGAGCTGGTGGTTTGGGAAGGGCGTGGGATGCCTGGGTGCCAGAGTGATGTTTTGAGGGCCATTTGTTTCTCTGTGTTTTTGAATTCGCTTGATATTTCAGTCTCTTTTCATCCTTCTTATATATTGATAGCACCCGTGCACGGGCTGACGTTAAATCGCATCAACATACAAGATATGTCACTGTGGATGCCAAGGCACCTGCCATGGACCATCAGAGTACATTATCGGCGTGACCCAAGAGTTGGGTAACAGTTGGCACTCAGATGCGGCTCTGGGAAGCCAGACTTAAGGACCCAATTAGAAGAATATCCCAGAGATGCGTGCATTTTTTGGGTCATGATATGTTATGATATGTCATGAGATGTCATGATATGTCATGATCACCAATTTGGTGGTGAGCGAGGTCAAATCGCTAAGTCATTGGAACCTTGGCAGCGATGGCCTTTTCAAGGATGTGCATGGCATGTAGGTTGGGGAGGAAGGGGGTTGTAGGGAAAAGATTGGGAATTTTATTGAGAGTTACTGAATTTGAATGGGTTTTGATGGATGTTAAAGGTAGTTAGTATTTCAATTTTGGATTCAATTGGCAATTTGCTCTACCATGGGGTTGGCCCCTGCTCTCTTTTGTGGTTAGGGGTGCTATGGTTCCATTGAATCATTGACATTCCGGTGATTTTGTGGTTATAGAACCACCCAACATTTTAAGGTCATCCTGGATGTGTTCAATAGATTTCAATAGCAATCTTAAACGAGCTCACCAAAAGGATGTCAAATAATGTCAAACATACAAGTATGACACATTATTATCATGCTAACCTAGAGGTGACCAGATGTAACCAGCACGGCTTCAATCGGGTTTTGCTATTGAGAATTCACCAGATCCGCTGACGCAATGACGATCCCCGCAGCTGCAGCCGAGGTCCTGTACACCTCTAAGGGTAAGGCAGGTCGCGTTTGGGGATGTCGCGCGGGATTGCCACTGGCGTTTTGGGCAAGTGATGGCAAGTGATAAATAAAGGAGTGTCCAATGCTGGGCCAACATGGGCCAACCTTAGTTTGGATGGTTCATGGGCCCCCGTTCAGCTACAAAAACAGCTTGAGAGGAAGTAGATGTATTCCATAAATTTTCGGAGTATCATATTAGGTTTCACTAGTATGTCCACATATTTCCACCAATGAACCAGTAAGGGATTATTATAAAATGGACCTTTTCATAGCTTTTCCTGCCAAAAAAAATGATCTCAGCCACTTCCATGGCAGAGAATCAGGCCTTTCGCATCGCGGGCCGCAGTGCGGAAGACCGTGGCGAACACCATGCCGTGGAGGAGGGGAAACAGGTGAGGCAACAACCCATGGCCACACACATGGCAAGTCATCAAGTCATTTGTGTGAAACAAATTTTAAGATGATGCTTGGATATTGTTGGATAGTCCTATTTCAGATGTGTGTATTATACTTATATTATGCTCCGAAGCGGCTATCATTCGATGTTATGTATGATTTTGTAAAAAAATGTTTTTTGCTTATATGACGTTGTTTTTAGATTAGATTAGATGTTACTGTATAGTTGGGGGGTTGTATCCAGGAATCCTGTCCGGCAGGTGGTGGGCATCAAATGGCACAGCTTGAAGCTCGAAGGTGCGAATCAGGAAGACCATGTGGGGTTTGCCCAAAAATGGGGAGACCCCTTCATGATTTTATGGCGGTTTTCATGGGGAAAGATGATGATAAAGTATGATAAAGTATGAAATATCATTACTAACTACACATCATGAAATTTGGGGGCGACGCGTCAAGGTGATGTTGCTGGCTTGTCTTCACGGGCACCAGGCTGATCAGATTTGCAGGTGCTACAAAAGCTGGTACAAAACTGGTACATTTCCAGCAAACCCATATGATATGGTGTGCCAAAAAGCCATACTAAGGAAGCATCCAGCACTGGCAGGCAAAGACGTGCCACTACAAGACATTCAAACACTGGAAGATACTCGAAGCATGAACGCCCACTTAGTTGCAACGAGTCGCGCAGATGTATATAAAGCCACCACCACCACCCTCCTCATCATCACCATCACCACTACTATCCCCCAGCACATTCACTTATAGATATGATATGATTACATATATATATATATATATATGTGTGTGTACGTTGGTGTGTATCACCACCTTCATGTCATTTCCATCCACCACAACGGATTTCACGGCCATGAGCGCCACCCGCGGCCGCTCCCCGGAACGTCGCAGCTTCACCTTGGAACGCTGGGCGCCCTCACGCCGCGAGAAGCGGAAATACGCGTGGCTCGGTCGAGTGGAACATGCAGCACTGAAAATTGGGGAATGGTCCGAATGGTTAATTAAATCAATGGGAGATCTCCAGGATCCTAAAATGGAGGTACGTTAGTACCATATTTCAGGCCATATTTTGTGGGGATCTTCCCTGAAATTTAGGCCTGAAAAATAGGCCTTATATATGGTAGGTACCTCCAATTTAGGATCCTGAAATTCCCATCGATTAAATGGGTAATACCATTTGGGTAATGGTGTTTTCAAGTTATATAAGGTTTATACTAATAGTACTGATAATCCATATGGACTGGGTAATGGTTCTACAAACTATCTTATAATCCATATGCAAGTTTAATGATACTCATGATTTATTACTGATGTTTGCATAATCGGAATCATAGTGCTATTGTTTATGGACTAATGACCTAATCATGATTTATTCATAATCCACAACCATCCACAACCATCCATTCGTTTGTAAAGCCAATACTGATATGCAATGATGTAGTATAATACATACACAAAATTACCATAAATGCATAGAAAAATTGCAATAAATTTGCACAAAAAAAACACATCCCCCAATGGTTGGTTTATCGTTGGGTTTATCACAGTATATAATATGGATGAAACTGATGAAACATGTCAAAGAATGGTTCTGAATGGTCATGATGATTCTGGGATTGAACCACAATCATGCGGATGAAGCAGGAAGAAGTGTAATTCACCAACATTTTAATGGCTGGCAATATGTTCACAATTTGTCTGGAAGTTTATCATGGGAATTGAATCGCCATCAATTGGGGAGATAGCTATAGCCAAGAGTGTTTCATTGCTGGTTTCTGGGTTTCGTGGGGGTCAACAGTCTTTACATGACGCGTTCATTCCGACATTTTTGACCCTCCCTCAACATGGTCATGCCCATTGATTCCATTGAACCTTCCCAACAAACAGGTTGAGTTTGACATCCCTGAAGTTGAGTGCACTAAAAATGCTTTGGGTAATCAGTGGGTAATCGTGAGTTCATGGCGCTGAGGATGTTGATCCGTGCCCATGCGTGCCCTAGATCCCATCTGAGGTCTTTGTTCCAGCGATCGGACTGGGATTATGATGGCCTGATCAGCCAAAGTGAAGCCTTTCAGTTGGCTCAGCGTTCAGGAGGGGGCTTATTGAACAAAGCTGATGCCCCAAAGTCAACCATTCGCCAACTGTTTATGAAAGACTAGTGACGCTAATGATGTTCGTGCCATGTCATTTGTATCACATGATCCCTTTGGCATTGGCTATGTTTGTGCTGTTCCTGCTAGGGCCTCGCAAAAGACATAGCCCGCAAAATCCAAATTGTTGGAGTTGCTGTCCATTGCTGCGTTTATTTCATCCCCATCCCCATCTCACCAGGACTCGATCCCAGCACTTTGGAGACAGCCTGGAGCCTGTCTGATGTTGATCGAGATGGGACCTTGACCCTTGGATCGGCTGATTGTCCGAAACTGATGGAGACACAAAGAATGGGGAAAATGGTGATTAAGCATGGGATTTTTGGGTACCCCGTTTTCAGACAACCACAGTCAGGGCAGATCGCGCCCAAGAATCCAAAGGTGAAGCCGGCTGTTTGGCCCAAGGACCTACCATGAGTTCTTTTGCTTCATTCACCTGATCACCAGCGTGACGCGTGGGGCCCGCATGCCCAGTTTGCAAGAAGGCCTGCCACCGCAACTCTTGGAATCGCTGATGAACCTGGAACCCTTGGAGATCCTGGTGGCGGAGAGGGAGGAAATTCATTTGCAAAGTTGGCAAGGCTTTTGCTTTTCTATAGTGATTCTACTCGGCTCTCCAAAGGCTGAAGGTGGAATGTTGGCTTGACTTATGAATGGGATTCAAACCTGACCACACAACACCACGCATTCAGCTTAGATACCAACAACCTGATCATGTCTTTTCGAAGTGTCCATCCTTTGCCACGAGTCACTAAGGAGAGCCGGAGTCGCAGCCGCAGCGTTTCTCCGATGCCCGGATTTCTCTCGGGTCCAACGCCTGGTGGCACCCCTCGAGGACACGAACAACGCACCTTCACCGAAGCGCGATGGGCGCCCTCGCGCCGGGAGAAGCGGAAGTATGCGCGCCTCGGTGGCGGAGGCAACAACAATTGGAGGATTTTGGAGGAAGTGTTGATGAAGTGATGGCGTTACGTGGCATTTTGATGCATTTTGATGCATTTTGCTGTTTGATCTGGTTTTTCTTTGTCTTGTTGGGGTCAAGTGGGTTTTAGTCGTTCTTTGATTATCTTTGATCTTAGCATTTTTGTGGAAACTTGATGTTGACGAATGGCCAAGCGACTTTTTTGTTTGCTGCTGATGTTCTTGCAACTTCTTCATCAATGCATGAATATTGTACCGTGTGAATCAGTACTATCCCGGGATGAAGTCAATTCATGTCAATTCATATATTCATGGCAACCTGCCTGTGAAGCTTCATAGAAGTCATAGAAGTCCTTAATTTGTTTGGTCCTCATCGGTTGAGCTTTGTGTGGTTCAGCCGGGGGCTACAAACGTAGGTTTGGGCGCTGAGATCCTGACCCTGACTTGCCTACTGAAGTGGACAGCTTTTTGCTCGGTATTTTGTGGTGCTTTCAGTGCTATTGTGCTATTCCGATTCATATCCCATCATGTCCCCAATAGTTTCCGGTAGAAGTGTCCGACTCTTCTCCAGATCTAAGGTCGTTGTTCGAGCGAACCGACTGGGACAAAGACGGCTTCATCAGTCAAAGCGAAGCTTTCCAGTTGGCTCAGCGTTCAGGAGATTGCAAATGTTTGCAGGCCCCATTCCAACCACCTCTACCCGCGTTTTAAGTAAAAGGCTGGCAGTGGTCATGAATGTTTCAAAGCTTTCCAGGAAAACACACTGGTATCATGCGCTGCTGCGCACGTATTTAGGCTAAACATAGCTGTAAACATTCACCATCAGGCATAGTGAACACGGTTGCTGTGCCGAGAGGACTGGATCCCACAACCTTGGAGACTGCTTGGGGTCTCTCAGATGTCGAGCGTGACGGGATGTTGATCCTTGATGGCACTGATGCATTGGCAAATCATCGGCTTATTTGAACATTTTGAACGTGCTAACATGTGCTAACATGCGCTATGATTATATGTGTGGTTTTGAAATGTTTTTTATATGGGGTTGTTCCAAAGCTCGTCAAATTTTAGTGCTGGATGGTGGATTTGCTCCAAAAGTCTTTCAACCTGGATCAATGTGTGACATGGTCGCTGGCGAAGTCACCATTATTGAAGGACCTACCATGAGTTCTTTTGCTTCATTCACCTGATCACCAGCGTGACGCGTGGGGCCCGCATGCCCAGTTTGCAAGAAGGCCTGCCACCGCAACTCTTGGAATCGCTGATGAACCTGGAACCCTTGGAGATCCTGGTGGCGGAGAGGGAGGAACTTCATTTGCAAAGTTGGTACTGCAATGTTTTCTTTGTTTTCAGCTGGGTGGACCTTGCTTTGGTGGGTTATTATTTGATATATGTTGATTATTTTTTTCAGAGGCGTATCTGTCTGAAATGTTATGCCAAAGCATGCCAAAACGAATGACACTGTATACATCCAGAAATATATATATATATATATATATACACTGTATATATCGGAAATATGATTGGATATGTGACAATGTGAGTATATATCCAGGCTATCTAAGATATCTAAGCCTCTCCATGGTAAGTCCTGTTTGCCACCTCTAAGTCCAAGTCACCAAAGGAAAGTCGCAGTCGGAGCCGCAGCCGCAGCCCGTCTCCGGCCATCCCCAGCTTCCTGCCCGGCACGCCAGCGGTGGGAACCCCTCGTCCAAGTTCGGCCAAAGCAGCTCCGGAGCCCACTGGATTTGCAGCTCAGGCTAGACGTCAAAACAGTTGATGTTGTGGGGATTTGATCATTAAGGATCATCAAAGGATTTGTCAAACATCCTATGTATGATGACATATTAATGAAACATTATATGTGAAACTGCATGTGAAACAGCAGTGACATAGCATTCCACCTTTGCAGCATTCAGTCTTGCAGACATTCCATGCGCATCCCAGAGCGCTCTTTTGCCCAAAGAAAAAGGTGCCTCACTTCCCGCACGCCGCTGCCGGGATTTTGATGGTAAGCGGAGCCCTGTTCACTCAGGGCCTCTGCTAGCTGGTGCCTAAGGTTCCAGCCCCTTGCGCTCGTTGTGCGACCTGCTGGCAGCCCTGCGGCACCAGCCTCCTACTACTGGTTGGAACTTCACCATTGAAGGTGTCTACAACCTCCCATGACTTCCTCTACTGCCTCCAAGATCATTTGCGATCGATACGGAGTTCCTCAGTATGCTGGCGAAGTGGAAGCTTTTGAAGAATATGTAGAGCGTGCCTGGGACTTGTACTTTGGAAGAGAAGGTCAAGAATCCCAGGTGTCCACTCCGATCCACCTTCGCTCAGGCCTAACAGGCCACGCATACGAAGCTGTCAGAAAGCTGGAGCACTCAAAGCTCCGAACTGCGACTGCTGAAGGAAAAGCCACTGAAGGGGGAATGAAGTTGTTGATTCAGACTCTCAAAGAGAGCATAGCAGCTGAGACGCCAGTGAAGATTAACGAGCTCTTCTTCACTGCCTTCTACAGCGCTGATGTCTGGAGAAAACCGCAAGAAAGCATGCAGCAGTATATCATCAGAAGGGAGCAGGACTTTGCTCGTCTCAAGGAGTCCTCCCAAGAGACCACCGTCAGCGACAACCTGAGGTGCATGATGCTGCTGACTTTCAGCGGATTGGATCAACGTGAACAGCGAGGAGTTTTGGCTTCTGTTGGAAACGAGTACGACTTCAAGAAGGTCTCCCATGCGCTGAGGATCCAGTTTCCTCAGATCAGTGGCAAGCCAGTGTTTCGACGTGACTATCTAGGATGTGCACGTGGAGGTGGTCAACATGGCGCTATGAAATCGGCCAAGTGGAAGGTCGGTCAGGGCAGGTTCAAGCAACATGCCTTCCTGGCTGATGATCAGGCCGAAGATGATGAGCCTGAATATGATGGCGATGGATATTACGAAGATGATGACGCTGAGGCCGAGGACGACGAAGCAGATGACAGCTACCTCGCCTACAGCGACGACGATGGCCTTGATGCTTTGATTCAAGAATGTGGTGGATCGCTGGATGATCCGCATGTTGCGGAAGCCTTTGCAACTGTGGCTCAGTTCAGAGCCAAGAAGAAGGGTTCTGGGAAGAAGAAGCCACAGTCCAGTGGCAGCAGCCATAGCTATCCGTTCAAAGCTCATGGCGACATCCAGTTCGACACCAAGGCCAAGGAGAACCGGAAGAACGCCATCAAGTTTCTGAAGAGCATGTCAACCTGCACCTCTTGCAACCAACGAGGTCACTGGGTTGGAGATCAAGAATGCCCCAATTTCAAGCCGAAGGGGAAGGGAAAGGGTCAGAAACCGAAGAAGTCAGGATCTCCGAAGAAAGCCTCTCATGCCATGTTTGTTTTGCACGATAGTTTGGAATCTGCAGATGAGAACGAAGTTCGTTTTGCATCCTTTGGAAAGCTGCGACCTGTGCACTCCAACTCTGAGCCCAATGCAGCCCTTGTGAATGACGCAGCCCCTGGGTATGACATCCCTCCAAAGAATGCCAAAGTTTTCAAGCCCTCCGCAGTTCCAAAGAATGACATGGTTTTTGAGAATGCCAAAGCCCCTGACGCCACTGCAGTTCATGTGAATGCCCTGGTCCCTGACTCCAACGAGTACAAGGTTGATGGATCTCAGAACCAATGCACTGCGACAGAGAAGAAAGGCCCTGCTGTGCCTGATGGACCAAGACTTGCCGATGACAGCAAAAGTTTCACCGATACAAGTTTTCATGCGGAATGTTTCATGGTCTTGAAAGAGACCCAGCACTGCGAGCATCTGAGCTACTGCGGCGGAGATGAGAAGCAAATCCACCGTGGCGCGAATGGCCACACTCGCCATTTGACCTGCAAGCAATGTGACAAGACTGTGATTTGTGGCCGTCGCCGCGAAGCTATCCAAATGTGGTCATACCTCGTGCAGGTGGCTTTGTGCACGAAGTTTGGCAGCAAGCTCAGATCGACTTTGATTTACCGGATCTGCTCCAGCGGACTCACAAAGATGCTGGAGGACAAAGACGGTTGACTGTGCTCCAGCACTGGCACCCTTTTTAACACTAAGGTGTGAACCTCACATTTGGTGAGGTGAACCTCAACCAAAAAAAAAAAATGAAGGGAAGTGAAACGCTGGTCTAACAACCACTGTCGCGAAATATTTTTGGGGGTATTAAAAAAAAAAGAAAAGAGAGGCGACGCTGAGACCAAACCTTCTGTTGGTATCTTGATGCATTTCTCAGTGTGTGTGTGTTTGGTTATATATTCGCCCTGGCATGTCCGCACATGTTAGTATTTGTGCATGTATTCCTGGTGTGTGTGTGTGCGTGTGTTTGTCATATATTTGCCCTGGCATGTCCGCACGTGTTAGTATTTGTGCACGTATTGGTGTTGACACGGTGTGTGTGTGTATGTGTTGTGTAAATATAATTTACTTCACCTGATGGTGACCATTTCAAAATTTGAATGATGGCCACTGCAACGCATGGCTCAGCGGTGGGTGGGTGAGGTAAAACATTTGGTTTTTTATGCCAGCACGGTTTCGGACCTCCTCTGCTGCCCAGAAGGGTGTTGCCGTGACTACACCTTCAGAGGTCGTCCTTGCCTTGGGGTGCAACCTAAGGACATATCTTTTGGTCACTGTGGCATTCGTTGCTGGCATTTTTACAACACTCTGGTATTTGCTGAATTTGGGGGAAGAAGTGTGATAGAAACTCAGTCAATCTTTGCATCTGCTGTCGTTTGCTCGACCATTTGCTTGGCTTGAACCTCAGTACAGCGAATTTTTGACAGGGTGTGGTACATGCATTTGGAAAGATTTTTACTGGACGTTATTTTTCTGGTACAACTTGATTTGGTCATGGATTCATTTGAATCCCATGTTGCATTTGCGAGAAGGCGAGTGTGGGGATCAACTTTCTTGCCAATTTGGGAAGCTAGACCTCCACTGAGAACCTTTGACATTGAAACCCGTAGCTGCGCAAGACCATCGGGTGTTGTGGTCGTCCGTGAAATTGCACTTGAAGGAGTGGAAGATACTACTCCTCATAGGGCAGAGACATTGACCACTTTCAGGTCAAAACGTGCCATCACTGACAGGTCATGGGAGTCTATGCTGAACTCCCAACGTGTTGCTGCCATCAGGAAATGGTCTGGGCTCCTTGTCAACAACTTGAAGCATTTTCAGCTTGGCCGACAATGGGACAGGCTGACACCACTTGGACATTCCATTTGTGAAGGTCTTAAACATGTGTTTGCTGGTAGGGCCACAGGGACCCTTCACAATCGAGCTGGACCTATGCTGAGATATAAGCACTGGTGTGACGCCCATCATTTGGTAGCTATTCCTTTGGAAGAGAAGGTCGTCTATCAATACATGTGCTCTGAAGCTGGAACTGCAGCCCCAACTTATTTGAGATCATTTTTGGTCGCTGTGAGGTTTTGCCATCATCTGCTGGATTTGGATGGTTGCTCAACTGTGTTGGAGAGCAGGCGGATAGAAGGGTGCGCTAAGGAGCAATTTTTGTTGAAGCGCAAAACTATGAGAAAGGACCCACTCACAGTTGAAATGATGGCCAAGCTGGAGGCCATCACTGGAGATGGAAGATTCCGAGCACGTGACCGCGTAGCAGCAGGGTTCTTCCTTTTGTGTGCGTACTGCAGGGGCCGATATTCAGACATACAGAACTTGGAGAGTGTCGTACTGGACGAGGTGGTTGGCAGCAATGAGCCTTCTGGTTATATAGAAGGTCGAGTGCGTAGAACCAAGTCTGCGTATACGACTGAGCTCAAGACGATGCTACTCCCGATGGTGGCCCCTCGGCTTGGTGTGTCTGGCATCGATTGGTTTTCAAATTGGCAACGGGCATGCATTGAAGCGGGCAAGCCTAAGGGTGATGGGGTCCCAATGCTCCCAATCCCTACTCACAATGGTTGGGCACGAACTCCCCTGGGGCCTGGAGAGGCTGCTGACTGGCTTCGACAACTCTTGAGGGCAGCTGGGATTGATCAGGACCAGCTGTCTAACGTTGGCACACACAGCCTCAAGACCACGTGTTTGTCCTGGGCGGCGAAGTATGGAGCGCCTATAGATGTTAGGCGTCACCTTGGGTACCACATGGCGAGCAGCGAGAAAATGACACTTCTCTATTCAAGGGATGCTGCAGCTGCACCGCTGCGTGTGCTGGAAGGGATTCTACTGGACATTCGTGGTTTGAAATTTCAACCAGATAATACACGTAGTGGATACTTTGTGATGGATGCAGCTGGGCATGAGGGACGTGATCCTCCAGAGCTGTCTGCTGAGACGTTGAGCGACTCATCTGATTCAGAAGATTCACAGGATGATGAAGACGCCCACATAGGGCATGAAACCACTGAGAAGGCAGTCGACCATGTAGTTGGTACCTGGAACGAGATAGCTGGACCTGATGATGCAAGTTTTGGGGATGACGCCCCGTTGTTTCGCAACAAGTTCACGCGGTACATCCATGTGACTGCTGAGGGATCAGAGTTGAAGTTCAAGTGTGGTCGAGACATCAACGACAAATACATTCAGCTTGACACCAGGCCAAAGTTCATGTCACCGCAGTGCTCGCAGTGCTTCAGGTCCAGGACGTAAAAGTGCCACTTTCATTTGAGGGTTTGTTTGGAATGCAAGGTATTGCAAGTTTTGTGTTGACGTAGTAGGATCACCTGTCAAACCTTTTTAGCATGGCAATGTCCTGTGGTTACAAGAGTTGCATGTCATGACTGTATGTTGTGTACATGCCATGACCGATCAAAGATAGAAATAATCTTTTGGGAAATGACCCAGATGTCATGTTACACATCCATGTACTGAGTAAGAACTCATCGTGGCCACTTGGGACACGAAGATGTCAGCAGATTAGGTGGTGACACCTCTTTGAAGCAACATGTGGTTGCATCATCTGACAATGGTCAGACATTAAGCCAGTTGGGCTGTGCGCTGGTGTGTGGCTCCAGCTGAGGACCCATTTGAGGGCTCCTGTCTTTGATACTGATTTCATTTGGACATGTTGGTCCCCTTTTTGACTGGCTGACTAAACATGGATTTATTGATCGCACTGTGCATGCACTGTCACCTTGCTGTCATTGTTTCAATCATTGACCCCAGTTGGAAACTTGTTACAACTCTTCAACATTTCAATGTTCATTAACTTTAGACGTTCATAGGTGGAACCATAGGACTTGACCGCCTTTGCAACTGGAAGCCATGTCACTTACTGACAGTGAACCCAATTTCAGGGCCAGGGCCACTTCACTGGGAATCGCTAACGACATCCTAGAGGCGCTGTGCGTTAATGGAGTCAACACGCTAGCAAAGTTTGCCTTTAGCTCCTCATACGTTCCAGGCAACAGTGATGAGGCCCCATTTGTGGCCGCCATGCATGCAGCAATAGGACGAGACCCAACTGTTGGAGAGCTAGCAACTTTGAGAAGACTATTTCATGAGGCATATGGATTGACAGCTGCAGAACTGCGCAGCTCGGTTGAAAGAGTTGAGGACATGCCAGTGAAGAAACTTGCTCAGCCAGAACGTGCAGACAGATTGAAGAGACAACAGACAAAGCTAGCTGGCTTGAGAATTGAGGGCAAACTTGAACCAAGTGATCGCCTTTGTGACTTGGCCAATGCAATGTATGAGGAGAACAGGCTCCACCATCTGGAGATTTCTAGGTGCACTTCCAAAGAACAGGAGGTACTGAACTCTACGCAAAAAGATGACAAACACGTGTCAGTTGATTCGAGTGGTGCTGTCCGTATCCGTGACAAGGACAGCAGATTGGAGGCCGATCTGAGCACGGACATGCTGACCCGTCTGGCCTTCACTCGCCGTGGCTTGGCCCTTGACCAAGCCAACATATTGGACTATTTGGAGCACGACAAGTGGGTTGAAAGACTTTTTGACAGCAAGATTACAACCCAGCCCGAAGGGTACTCCAACATCACTATGCAACAAGTTATCAATGCAGACCGTAAGCTCTTTGTCAAACTGGCGGAACTGACTCGGGCAGGTATTCAGTTGACTGCAGCTGGACGACCTGTCGACTTAGTGTTCAAGCAGGCAATGGACCATCCAGATGTCATGCATTTGCTGCAGCCTTTACCTGCGTCAAGTTCATCGAGCAGCTCAAAGCGACCACGAGAGGGTTTGGATGAGCCATCCAACCAGACCAGACCAGTCAGGCCAAAAGGCAAAGGCAAAGGACGTAACAAGGGCTCGACTCAGTCAACGGGCTCCCTCACCATCAAGATGCCTGCTGGGCTTGAACATGGACAGCCAGGTACAAAGAGCGGAAATCCTATTTGCTTTGACCATAACCTAGCTGGATGCAAGCTCCCTGTTTTCAAGGGACGGTGCAAAAAGGGGCTTCATGTCTGCTGCGTCAAAAACTGCTTTCAGCAGAACCATACGTACAAGAATTGCCCCAACAAGCCTGCGGGCCACTGACTTTGCAATGATGATACAAAGGTTTCTACACATAGCAGGAATGATTGCAACAATCCAACACCTTCTGTACAGTCAATGGAGGAAGTGCCAAATCCAGCAGCTATGGACGTCGAGCTCTCAAATGAGACCCGCTCACAATTTCACCAGTCAGCACCCAAGGCAGAAGATGCAAAGGCACACAGGGCACCTCTCATAATTGAGATCTGCGCTGGAACTGCTCTACTCAGCAAATGCTTCAAAGATGCTGGATTTGACCACTTGGCCATCGATCATTCCAAAAACCGTTTTCACCCATATGTATCTATTTGCAATGTTGATCTCACCAAGGCACACGGCTGGGAATTTTTGAACCATGTTGTCACTTTTTACCATGTAGTGTTTGTGCATGCGGCGCCACCATGCGGCACATGTTCAAGAGCCAGAGAGATTGCAAGACCAAATGCACCAAGACCCTTGCGAACAGAGCTGCAGCCCCTCGGCATAGATGGACTGACTGCCACCGAACAAGCCAGGGTGGATGCCGCTAATGCCATTTATGCAGGCTTGGCTGATTTCCTCACTAGATGCCACGCCATGGACATACCATGGTCAGTTGAAAATCCCTCACGCAGCCTCCTTTGGTTGATTCCATGCATCCGCCACCTGCAGGACGTAACATGTGCATGTTTTTACAACTATGACACTTGTGCTTGGGGGTCCAAACGTTTGCTCCAACGCTCGTTTCTGTCCACACTTCCAGCCATGTGTGGAATACAAGCTTTGTGTGCCAATGACCACGAGCACCTGTCCATTGGCCGGACCCGCCTGCCAGATGGATCAACCAAATGGGATACTGCAGATGAAGCTGCATATACCATTCCTTTGTGTAAACAAATTGTCAGTGTTGTCCAAAATGCACTTAACTTGTGGCCACAAAAGCAAAGCGCTTCGACCACCAATGTTGCCATCAACCAACGCGGCACCGTAGCCCTTCAAAAGCAGCCTCGGGGTCGTAAAATGCCCCCTGTCATGTCGGAGTTTGCCGCCCAAACCACAGTGCAGTCCACTGACATGCCGCCACTGGACTCTAAAGGCTGCTTGTTACGGGCGTTCCATGGCGTCCCAATGCACTCCAAATTACTAAGTTTTTCTAAAGTGGGGGATAATAGTGGGGAACATAAGATAACCTGTAAGTTTGGCATCTATAGATCCCCAACTGCATGGCTTAAAGATGCGTGTATGCTTGCACACCCTTTTGACTGTTACCATGCAGTCCCTGATGCTATGTTGAGGGTTATCTTTGAACTTCTCACCAACAGCCCTGGCGACGTGGCCCGGCGTCGAGCAGAGCGCCTGAAGCTGTGGGTAAGCTGGGCCCACCAACTTGACAGCCAAGAGAAAGACTTGAAGCTAAACCTTGAGGCAGGGGTCCGCGCAATTCTCCAACCTAAGCGTGTCTTGCTCATGAAGCGTATTGCGCAGGAGATGGACTGGCCTGACATGAAACTTTTTGACGACATGCTTGCTGGATTTGATATAGTGGGTTTGCAGGAGCCTTCACACGTTTTCGACCTTGAACCGAGACCCCAAATCATTTCTGCAGAAGAGCTTTGGGATGTTTCCAAATTTGTCAGACCTGCGTTGTTAGGCAAAGTCAAGAGTTCTGAGCAGGACGCAGACTTGGAGGAGTTGTGGAGAATTACCCTTGAAGAGGCTTCCGCTAACGGTTGGATGCTCGGGCCTTTCAGTGTGGAGCAGATGCATGAAAGGACTGGGGGTAAACCTTGGATACCAGTCAGGCGCTTTGGTGTCTGGCAGACTTCAGGTGACAAAACAAAACTCAGACCGATAGACGATTACGCAGAGAACCGTGTCAACTCAGCCTTTGGGTATTCAGACAAGCTTGATCTCCGTACGTTGGACCAGGTGATTTGGTGTGCTGCAGCCGTTGTAAGGTGCCTGCATGAAGGGACCGTAGAGTTTTTCCTCAGCGATGGGTCCGTCTTATCTGGTCGCCTTCACGAGGCCTACAGGAACGTAGATGATGGTAAGCCCGTTATCTCTGTCCTGGATTTGGCATCGGCCTATAAACAATTTGCTTTGAGTCCCAGTTGCCGCCTGATGTCAATTATCACCCTCAGAGAGCCTAGCACAGGGCAATGCAAATGCTTCGAAGGGAGAGTCCTGCCCTTCGGGGCGACAGCAAGTGTTGTTCACTTCAATAGGATCTCTAGGTTCCTGCAGGCCATAGGCTTCCAGTGTCTAGTCTTGTGGGGGAACTATTTTGATGATTACCCCATGCTGTCTACGAAGTTGCTTGCAGACTCCACCATGCAAACAGCTACAACACTTTTGGACCTTCTTGGGTTTGAATTTGCAGGGCACAAACTCAAGCCATTCGCCGAGCGTGCAAGTGTCTTGGGAGTCGACCTCGTCCTTAGTTCAGCTGTTGCGGATGGCGTTATCAGAGTTTGCAATAAGCCAAGTAGGGTTGCTGAAGTTGGAGACTTGGTCAGACAAGTGCTTGATACTCAGTCTATCACCTCGAAAGAAGCCAGCCGGCTGCTAGGTAGACTGCAGTTTGCTGACTCCCAGATCATGGGGCGCATGGGAAGACTTGTAATGCATGACTTCAGACAACATGTTAGGTCTCATGCGCCCACTCACTCCTTGGACTCCTCTGCGCTTGGATCACTCCGCATGCTGCTTGAAAGGTTAGAGAAGGGCAAACCCAAAGAAGTGCCATGCCTTCCTATGGGCAGTCCCGTTGTGATATTCACAGATGGTGCAAGCGAAGGTGATGACCACACCATTGGTGGTCTGGTTGTGGATGGGCAGGACATTGAGTTTTTCTCATGTAGGGTTACAGAAGCCCTTATTGAAAAGTGGCAGTCCATTTTCTCACATGTCATTGGCTTGATTGAGCTGTACGCCGTTTTGGTTGCTGCTTCTGCCTGGGCGTCGAAGATCACGGGCCGCAGGTCTCTTTTCTTTATCGACAACAACCCTGCAATGGACTCTCTGATCAAGGGAACTTCAGGGACTCAGTTCTACAGAGAGCTGCTTGAACGATGGGAATGCATGGATTGCGTTTCATGCTCCTGGCCATGGATAGCCAGGATACCAAGCCATTCCAATCCAGCTGATGAGCCTTCCCGTGGTTTGTTCGACTTGATGACGTCTCTTAAGGCGACACGTTGTGACCATGTCAAATGTCCTGTCACCGGGGACACCTTAAGAAATTTGTGAATATAGTAAGGTGGGGAGATGTGGATAAGTGACAGATGGATGTATCGAATGTTGGTCACTGAAGTGACTCCACTTTCGTGCGTTTGTGGCGCGACCATTGTGACGAACTTGGGCAGATGGCCGCAATACCTTTCGTGTGTCCCCGCGGAAAAAAAGGAGAGTGGATGTGCGTCCAATTTCCATTCAGAGTGATTTGCACACATTCAGATTTGCTGACTGCATTCCATTGGATTGTTTTTTATTTCACTATTTGGCGGTGATTCACTTGTAATTTGTAGATGCCATTTCACGCCGACCCCTTATGCGACTAGTGGTTGTAATACACGTATTCATGCGCGGTTAATTTGTTTGGTTGAGCAATTGTTCAAAAGGTTGACTGTGCTCCAGCACTGGCACCCTTTTTAACACTAAGGTGTGAACCTCACATTTGGTGAGGTGAACCTCAACCAAAAAAAAAAAATGAAGGGAAGTGAAACGCTGGTCTAACAACCACTGTCGCGAAATATTTTTGGGGGTATTAAAAAAAAAAGAAAAGAGAGGCGACGCTGAGACCAAACCTTCTGTTGGTATCTTGATGCATTTCTCAGTGTGTGTGTGTTTGGTTATATATTCGCCCTGGCATGTCCGCACATGTTAGTATTTGTGCATGTATTCCTGGTGTGTGTGTGTGTGCGTGTGTTTGTCATAGATTTGCCCTGGCATGTCCGCACGTGTTAGTATTTGTGCACGTATTGGTGTTGACACGGTGTGTGTGTGTATGTGTTGTGTAAATATAATTTACTTCACCTGATGGTGACCATTTCAAAATTTGAATGATGGCCACTGCAACGCATGGCTCAGCGGTGGGTGGGTGAGGTA
Organism: Cladocopium goreaui; assembly: GCA_947184155.2. Lineage (NCBI taxonomy): Eukaryota > Dinophyceae > Suessiales > Symbiodiniaceae > Cladocopium > Cladocopium goreaui. Next base: position 173,465 of record CAMXCT020006711.1, on the reverse strand, counting down.
AAACATTTGGTTTTTCCCCCCACTCCCACCACATGTCCATTGGGACCTACTGACCACTTGGGTCTCGAGCATTTGGCTCTCTTTATTTTACCTGCACCCACCTTTTTGACCTCACCATTTTGCAAACACTCTTTGCAATTCACTGTTTTGCCAGATGCTTCGCGCTGCTCGCCATCATACGATGGCCCATCTCCATTTCCTCCTATCAGAGCTCCATCGGTATCAACGACTCTCTGCAGAAGTTACACTGGCCATCATTCACATTGATGACTTGACTGATTTGATGGAGGATCTCCATGTCCATGGACACCCAGTATTTGTGTCCTTACAAGATGCACGACTGAACCTTGTGACATTCCAACAGACTTGCTACCAAGCCATTACTGTAACTGTGCAGCGCCTCGATGTGGATAAGTGACAGATGGATGTATCGAATGTTGGTCACTGAAGTGACTCCACTTTCGTGCGTTTGTGGCGCGACCATTGTGACGAACTTGGGCAGATGGCCGCAATACCTTTCGTGTGTCCCCGCGGAAAAAAAGGAGAGTGGATGTGCGTCCAATTTCCATTCAGAGTGATTTGCACACATTCAGATTTGCTGACTGCATTCCATTGGATTGTTTTTTATTTCGCTATTTGGCGGTGATTCACTTGTAATTTGTAGATGCCATTTCACGCCGACCCCTTATGCGACTAGTGGTTGTAATACACGTATTCATGCGCGGTTAATTTGTTTGGTTGAGCAATTGTTCAAAAAAGCAGAAGGCTCTTGGCCATGTTGCGTCCCCTGGCAGCCCTGGATGGAGTGTGATTCCATCTGAAGCTGACTCCAGTCAGTTAGGCCAACGTGGCTATCCAGATGTGCCACGACTTCCAGCTCGGAAGACAGCAACCATTGTGAGGTCGCCTGAGACCCAATGCTGGCTCTTTGGTGTGCTGCTCGCTCCAGGCGTCGACTTGCCGCCGTTTCCGGAGCTGAAGCCTGAGGATTTGGATGTTTTGCAGCCCTTGCCAGGTGACGACACTGTGATGCCTGAAGGACCATTTCGTGGCTACAAGTTTGTGGACATAGCCACCAACTTTGAGTCCGAGCCCTACTGCAAGCAAGTGATGCACATCGCACTCAACCTTGAGCCCATGTCACCACCTGTTTTTAGGCTTGCTTCGTACTTGTATGTTCGGTTGCAAATTGCCTGGCAAGCTGGTGTCAAGCTCAGTGGAACTGGTCAGGTCCTACCTGCTGGCAAACGTCCTTTCAGCCCTGAGGACATGTTGACAAGCCGGACCATCAAGGTTCCCCTGCAGCTGGATTACTATGATCCGAGCTCTCTCAAGGTTCATGAGTGCGAAGTGATGATGGTTGATGAAGACCTCAACTATGAGGCCTATGCCGTGCAGCCTGCAGACCCACCTGGTCTTGCCATACTGGACTCTGGGTGCAACCGCACCATGCACGGCGAAGAATGGGCCAAAGCCTATGAAGAGAAGCTCGCTGAACTTGGACTTCAACCTTCAATCCGAAACAAGACCCAGCTGTTCAAGGGGATTGGAGGACATGCTGAGTCCAAGGTCGTCAAGGCCTACCCTGTTGGACTTGGTGGAGTCAATGGCGAGCTCCACTCAGCAGAAACACCAGGAAAAACACCAATGCTGATTTCACGTCCTTTCATGCAAACCCTCGGCACAATCATCAACCTTGGCGAGGGGACAGTTTCTTTTTCCAAGCTCAACATCAGAGATCTTCCCTTGAAGAGAACCAGCCGTGGCCATTTAGCCATCTCTCTTTTGGACTTTGATTTGAACACTATGTCAGTTTTTGATGAGCTGGTCAAGGGATATGATGAGTTTGATGTCAATGCGGCAGAAACTGAGGCCTTGGATTTGGCTCCTGGATTTGAGCCGGCCTCTGACGCTATTGGATTTCCTGCTCTTGGACTTGAGCAAGCCTCCGAGACCTTGGATTTGGCTCCTGGACTTGAGCCGGTCTCGCCGTCAAGTGATGCCCTCAGCCACGACGATGGATTTGATCCGGACACCAGGCGCGAGTCACAAGATGCCTGGGATGTCGTTTTTGGCATCGATGAAGCTGAGTTAGAAAGGGTCATGAATCAGCATCATGAAGGTTTTCACTGTGAGAGCACAGATCCTTTTCTGGAAGAGGTTGAAAAGGGTTTCTTTTCAGTTCGAAAGCCCAGCAGCCGAAAAGCCAAAAAGATTGCTGCGATGGACACCGCACTTTGCGGGATGGATGCTTTGGTTTCCAATCAGCTCAGGATGCAGCAAGCCTCAAAGGCTGCCAGAAAGCCTCCAACCGGAAAAACATGGCTCAAACAAGTTTTTGCTGGACAGATGGGTTTGACCATTTTGGCAGTTTTCCATGGTATGGTTTTTGGTATCCCTCGCGACATCTCCTTGGACGGCTGGGACGCTTTGACTCCTGCTGGAAGGCGTCAGCTTCACCAAGACTTCCAACAGGAAGATCCCTTTTGCACTGTGCTGACGCAACCGTGCGGTCCATGGGGGAATTGGTCGAGGTTCAACATCTCCAAGGGTGGCAGCGCTTCTGTCACCGTCCTTCAACTGCGAGAAGATGGTCGTCCCTTGCTGAAAGTTGTTAACAAGACCATCAAGGATAGACTCCGTGCCAACAGGCACATCTTCATGGAACAACCTCTGGGGTCACAAGTCCTTCATGAACCTGAAATGGCAGATGTTAGAAAGTTGGTTGAGGACGGCACTTTGCTGTTCATCGTGGTTGACGGCTGCATGGTTGGCTACAAAGATTCCGTCACCGGACTGCCCAACAAGAAGCCTTCCTTTTACATCACATCAATGTTGTGTGCTGAGAGCGTTTTTGCAACATGCCGATGTGATCATAGCCATGAACATCAACCACTTGAGGGCAACAATGAGTTTGGCCCCAGAACCACTCAAGCTGCAGCATGGCCTTCCGAGCTCAATCAGATGGTTTTGGATTGCATCATACAACAAGCCGCCATTGAGGAGCACCTCGCTGATGAGATCTATGCTGGTGATGCTCAGCGCCGTCCTGCGAGCGGTCTCTCTGGGAGATCTCCCAAGCGCCGCAGACAGGGTCGAATGGCAACGATCTCAAGCCCAGCTCCGCCAGTTTATGTGCGACCACAAGGAGCTGAAGCACCTCAATCAGTTGGCGAACTTGGTGATCTACCTCCAGATGATGACTCATCTTTTCGAGCTCAACAAGCTGCAGCACTGGACCCAATCCTCAACCAGACAGAAGCTGATCGCCGACATCAATGGCTTCAAGTGGATCCTGAGATTCGCAAGTTGCTCAGGACCTTGCATGTCAATTTTGGACATCCAACCTCAACAACAATGCAGAGAATCCTGCGACGTCAGGGGGCAAAGCCGGAAGTCGTCCGAGCCGCTGGACTTATGGTCTGTGACGCTTGTGGTGAATCAATCCGGCAGAAACGTCCCAAGCCTGTGAGAATGCCATCGGCCTATGTGTTCAACCAGCACATCCTTGCCGACACCTTCTATGCCAAGAACAGCCAAGGCAAAAGTTTAGCCTTCCTCAACATCCTTTGCGATGCAACTGGGTTTCAAGTGGTTTCTTGCCTTGGAGAACTGACTGGGACGCCATCATCTGGCATTGTGCTCCGTCACTTTTTGACTTCATGGTCATCTTGGGCTGGACTTCCCCATTCTCTCCAAGTTGACCGTGGCAAGGAGTACATGGCTCAGTTCTCAGACTACCTGAAGCAGTATGGTGTCGAGCAGCAAGTGATTCCTCTTGAATCACCTTGGCAGAATGGAAAGTGCGAACGTGCTGGTGGCCTTTGGAAAGAAGTCTGGGCCAAGACTGTTGTTGATGTTGATGTTTCAACACTTGCAGATGCAATCACTGCTGCGTCAATTGTGACGCAAACCAGAAATGCCTTTCCACGCACCAATGGGTACTCGCCCAACCAGTGGGTACTTGGCCATCCTGAGACCCGCCTTCCAGGCAGCCTTCTCAGTTCAGATGAGAGCCAACAACTTGAAGTTCTCGAAGCAGCTGAAAACCCCCACAGTGAAATGGCAAAGACTTTGGCCGTTCGTGAAGCTGCTCGAGTGGCTCAAATTCGTTTGGATTCAGATAGCCGTGTGAGGCGAGCACTGTTGAGAAAGAGTACACCAACACGTGGACCTTTTCCTATTGGATCCTACGTGTACTTTTACAGGCGCCAGCCTCAGCAACGGCAACAAGATGGCCGACCTTACAACTGGTATGGACCTGCGAGAGTCATTGGACTCGAACTTCGCAACCCACGCCGCACTGAAGACGGCGATCCAGCCACTGATGGCTCAGCCCCAAGCAGCTATTGGCTCCGCTATGGTCCCAGCGTGATTTTGGCCTCTGGTGAACAATTGAGGTTTGCAAGTGAAGATGAGCTTTTGGCAGCTCACTATGTGCCCCACTATGCCGTGGAGCAGGGAAGCGACCGTGGAGCCCGCAACTATGTTGACATCCGCAACCAGCTTCAGCAACCAATGCTTCAGCTGCAGGGGGGTGGTGTCAACGCCGATTTTTGGCGAACTTTTCCAGATGGACGAGTTGTTCGGGTCCACAACGTTCCCAGAAAAGCACTTTATGTTCCTGATGCTTGCCCAGTACCACTTGACCAACTCCAAGATGAACGAGTGACTGAGGCCATTTATGAGGCTGAGATGCGTGATCACGTCCTCACGGACACCATCACCGACAACTGGCGTCAAGACCTTGGACGCGAACTTGTGGCCAAATGGGTTGGCGAAACAATTTTCAGGACAACACCAACTACGACCTTGGCAAGTTCCTCAGCCCGGCCTGCATCAGGACAATTTGTGTCCCAACCTGCAATGCCTGCGATTCCTGAAGAACGACCAACAGTCTTTGATGACCCGCCTCCAGATGCAGAGCAAGAGATAAGGACGGGCGATGTGCCTTTGCAACAACAGCAGCAGCAGCAAAGCCATGCTGGCCATATGAGACAGGTGACCGAGCAAGAACCTGATCCTGGTCCGCAGACCCCGAGGGATCAACAACTTCCTCAACAACCTGCTCCTGTTGCTCCCTTCATTGCTCAGCTTCACCAAGCGATGCGGAATCCACAACGACTTGATGGGCATCCTGGCGGAAGCTATGGACTACCTCGAACAGCACCAGAACCAAGCTATGGTCCTCAAGGTGGAGGTGCCAGAGTTTTCACTGGGCCTTATCTTGGAGAAGCTGTCCAAGAGAATGATTGGCCTGCTGGATGCGAAGATCTATCTGACCGACTTGCTCATCGACGTCTGGCTGATGCGTCAGAGCACACTGACGATTCCATGTCTGATGACTCCACATGCTACGAGGAGAATCCCAAGCTTGAAGCGTTCCTGACTGGCAAGGCAGTTCGGTCCGAGATCGACCTCAACGACCTTTCAGTAGAAGACCGTGCCAAGTTTGACCAGTCCATGGAGAAGGAGTGGAACTCTTTCAAGAAGTTTAGCGCTGTGGAGATCCTCTCAGAAAGCCAGATCGCAGCTCTTCCTCAAGACGCTGAGATTGTGAACACGCGATGGGTTCACACTGACAAGAACCAGAAGCCGCGCTTGATGGCTGGTGCAATGCGGCGACGCACTGGGAAGTCTGAAGCTCAGATCAAGAAGGAGTACCCCTTCGAAGCCAAATCCAGAATGGTTGTCATTGGCTGCCAGGAGAAGGACACTGGCATCAGATCTGACTCTCCCACTGCATCACTCCTGGCCTTCAATTTTGTGACTTGTTTGTCAGTTATTTTTCAGTGGATTTTGGAAGCGCATGATGCGAGTATGATGCGAGCACAGCATATCTCCAATCTCAAGGAATAGCACGTCTCCTGCTTCTCCGTCCTCCTCGACCACCACCTCCTGGAGTTTCCCCACATGACTTGCTGCGTGCGAAAGGCAGCATTTACGGCACGCGAGATGCTGGCCGTAGCTGGTGGAAGAAACTTTTCAAAGCTCTCCAGCGACTTGGCTGGGTGATGTCAAAATTGGAAGCTGCACTGTTTTACCTTTTTGACTCTGAAGTTTTGGTCGGTGCGCTCGTAGCCCACGTGGATGACCTTTATTCCACTGGCACCGGAAAGAAGTATGAAGAGTCCCTGAAAGTTTTGGAGAAAGAGATTTATTTGAAGAGGAAAGTTGGTGATTTTCGTTTTTGTGGAAAGAATGTGAAACAAAACCAAGATGGATCTGTTTCTTTGGACCAGATCGACGCAATTGAGAGTTTGGAATATATGGTTTTGCAGAAGAACAGGCGCGTCATGCCGAATGCGCCGTTGAATGAGGATGAGAAGTCAGCCTTCAGAGGGCTGATTGGTTCACTTGGATGGATTGCCCGTCAGACCAGACCTGACGTGCTTGTGAACGTTTCCCTGGCATCCCAAACAATGGGAAATCCGACGATCAAGGATGTCGTGGAGCTTAACAAGGTTGTCAAGGTTCTAAAGGAGAGCTATGACTTCAAGTGGAACTTTGTCCCAAGCTCCAACCTCACTCTGGAGAATGCCGTGGTGTTTTGCATGGCTGACAGCAGTTTCGCAAACACGACCAAGCTGCGAAGCCAGTGTGGCTATGTGGTTGGTCTCACCACTGCTGACCTTACCTCTGGCGATGACACGCCGGTGATGATACTGGAAGCTTACAGCGGAAGCATCAAGCGTGTTTGTCGCAGCACTTTAGCTGCAGAAACAAACGGCTTCCTCACCGCGACCGAGGCCGCCGACTATGTGAGGATGCTCTTGCTGGAAGTGAAGCATCCAGGTGTCTCCATGGTTGACTTGGATAGGTTTTACCTGAAGGGCCTGCTGATCGCGTTGACGGACGCGAAGTCCTTGGAAGCCACCTTGAACAAGGATGCTGGCCAGCCTGCTGATAAGCGAGTGAAAATACTTGTCAGCCAGGTGAAAGAGTTTCTTGGCGGCGACAGCTATGAAGATGATGGTTCAGTACGCTGCCATTGGTGTGACACATCGCAGATGCTAGCCGACGTTTTGACGAAAGCTGGATGTGAAAGAGAACCTCTTTTGGATGCGATGACCACTGGAAAATGGCGCCTGAAACCAAGCGCCGAAGCCGAAGAAACCAAACAGAAGATCCGAGATGGAAGAAGACGCAGAAAAGCTGAGAAGCAATACTCTGCTGCAGGTGAGGACGGGTGTGAAACTGCATGTGAAACAGCAGTGACATAGCATTCCACCTTTGCAGCATTCAGTCTTGCAGACATTCCATGCGCATCCCAGAGCGCTCTTTTGCCCAAAGAAAAAGGTGCCTCACTTCCCGCACGCCGCTGCCGGGATTTTGATTATATCATATTATATTGATAAACGACGTTTTATTAGCTGATAATTGTAGGGGGTTATAGCATGTTATAGCTAGCCGCAGCTAGCCTTTATTCATAGATTGGGGGCCGTCATTATCAATGAGCTGGGAATCCATATTAACCAACCATCATTCAAGACTTTCCGATAAGTTCTTGACGCTGCTCGTAGAAAGATTGGTTCCAGGTGCCATTGAATCACCATGTTGAAATACTTAAACCATAATAAGAGGCTGATGTGTTTGTGCCTTGCTTCATGCCACCGGAGGCCCCACTTTCGCCCGACTCTGAGCCCAGTCAAGCTCAGGGTTTTCCATCCCAATCTTCAGCTGCGGATGGATTTTCTGCTGCCTTTGGTCCGGATGGAGCTGGAAGCTTAGCTGCCTTCAACTCCGGTGGTTTTGGCGAAGCCTTTGGAGCTGAAGCATTTGGCGATGCTTTCGGGGGACCCACCGGTGACGGCTTCGGAGCTGAAAGTCGCAGCGAATCGCCCAAGAAGAAAGGGAAGGAGGCGATTTCCACCGACTTTTTCCAGGACCGACATGCTGCAAAAGATTGCAAACATGTGAAGAGTATGAAATCCTAACTATGGGGGACTTGATTCCTAATTTGAAAGGTGCACTTAATCCTTGTGGTGCTTGGTGCCTGGAAGGACGCAGCATTCCATTTTATGTGAATTATATTGAATTCTCTTGAATTATTGAATTATATTGAATCATATTGAATCATATTGAATTATATTGAATTATGTGTTGATGAATCGGCTGAATTACATACTTGAGCGGTACACTTTGCCGCTGTTGCACCATTTCCATCCATTTCCGTCAACAACACAATTTTTGTGTTCAATTCAAACTTCCCATGATTTTTCTTAAGTGATACGGAGTGTTTACCCTACCTTTTTTCCCCAGGATGAGTGGCAAAAAAAAACATTTTGACTTCCCATCCACATGCCCCGCTCCCTCACCCTCCTTGCACTCCAAGGAGACCTTTGATGATCCCTTCCGCACCTCCCAGACCCTTGCGGCCCTTGCGGCTGAGGGAGCCGATGAACGCAGCCTGCAAGAACTGGCGCGGCGCTTCCAGCGGACCTTGGCAGCGGATCGCGAGGCGAAATCGGGAACAAAATGGGAGAGGTTGAACCAACAAACTCAAGGAGTTGACTTGCAAAACTTGGGATTGAAGCAACCTTATAATTAGCTATCTATCTATCTATCTATCTACCTATCTATCTATCTATAGCTCTATATATATATATGTATATATATATATATAAGATGTACACATCACAGGGAAGTTGACATGATGTAGCTGATGCAATTGAGATTTAAACTATTAAAGATGACGGGATCTCCGTCTGGGTCACGTTGTTCTGGATCCTGCAAGCCCACTGACTTTGCTTAGTCATAGTCACTAGGTCAGTCATTCTGTATAGCTATTTATTCTGTTCTTTGCACGGGTGTGATCCAAAGATTAGTTTCACTTTGGCAGCCCACACTCAGGGTGCTAAAATGTGCTAAAGATCCTTTATAGTAATTACTCAGCTATGGTCATACTATCGTCCTCCCCTTTTGTGTGCTTGGAAATTGTTGGAAGGTTAGAGAAGTATCCCGTTCAAATGTGGGCCCCAATCCAATGATCCAATGAGGACGTGTCAGAAAATAGACCGAAAATGCCAACGGTTTATAATAATGATTCCTCTGAACATTGCCCTTTGGGGGAATTGTCATGTTCAGACACACCCAAGAATCATCTAGAATCTAAAGTTCAGGAGTTATATCCCATTTATATGTCCCCAAACATTCCCATTGTACCCCCATGAAATATCCCCTCATGGTGGGAATCTTCCGGACCAATGGCACCAGGTGTCCAAACAAATCAGCGAAGAGATGCACGTCTTGGCGGAAGAACTGCGCATGGTCCAGGACCGGAGTCTCTGGTGGCCTTGTGAAGCTAAGGTGATCTAAGGTGGCTAGGGGAAGGTCGGCCTAGAGAAAATAAGGTTTGGAAAGTTCCGGTGATTCAGATTGAAGAACTTAAAATATTCGTAGCTCTGCTGTGTTCTGACAATGTTTGCCTGTTTATCCTATTGATTATGGTATTTTTGGGGCATCCACCAGTTCTTTCTTTGGCCTCGTTGATATGTCAACCTTGGACCTTGGATGATTGGTCAGCCTCAGCTGACCCACGGAGAGTTGATTCGTCCCTCATTGGAATTCCTTTCAGCCAGGACGCGGCACAGCAAGTGGAGCAACAGAATGCGCAAGAGGCAGCTACCCGCGACCTTTCTGAAAACATCCGAAAAATATATATGGTAACTGACATGTAAATATGTGGAGTGCGGGCCAGACCGCGAGGCCCCGGAGGTAGTATGAAATACCAGTTCGTATTATATCTAAATGTAGCTACCGTATGTTCAAACGAATTGGATTCCGTATGTTTAAATGGCCGGGCGGGCCAAGGAAAACTTCCCGCAGGTAGTCTATAATACCTGTTCGTATATTTAACAGTCCGTATATTTATATGTATAAACATGTGGCTTTTTCCATTTTGTAGGATTTCGGATTGCCCTTTTTGTTCTGGGGGATGTTTCGATTGCAAGCCTCCACATGCCTGACGAGTCACGATGAGCCCGGCAGGCTCGACAGCAACAACAATTGGATGGCGAGCAAAAGGGTTTGACGCAGCAACTGGCAGAGCAGCACCATGGTGTTTAAAGGGTGAAGCAATTCTAAACTGGTCGCTGGTTTCATTTTGGTTCATGTTTTTTATTGGTGAATCTTCTCGGTCGGTGTTCAGGATGGAACAGGGCCACTGCTGAGGCAGCATCGGTTGATGGAGTTGAGGGATGAGAGCCGGGCCTTGAACTTGGCTCCTTGCTGTGATCGGAAGATATCCTGGGAAAGAAACTGGATGCCGCAGTATGAATGGTTCGATAATATCATGAATCATCATGAATCCTCCTCGATTTATAGGTGATTTTCCCATTAAAACCTCCATTAATTGTGGATTGTCCATTGCCACAGTTGATTACGAGAGGGTAATTTGATATACATAATTTGGTGTGTTTGAAGCTCTACTTGATGATGTAATGACTTATTTGGAAGAATGACATGCCTCCTCCGCGCCCATTTGGGATACTAAGTCACAATGCTTGGGGGAAGAGTTATCTGAAACATCGACCACATAAACATAACTAGTGTGATCCCCCGAAGAAGATGCAGAAAATAAAAACTCTGCCGCTGCTTGATAGAGGATCCACCATGGTGGTGGCAAGTGGAAAGAGTTTTATCATGTTTTATCAATAAGGAAAACTGGTGCTAAAAACTGCGAGTTATTATGATTGTATGTGTTGATGTCATTCCATAGTGTCTTCAAAAGGCAAAACGAATAATTGTATAGATTGAATAGAACAGACACAATGGAAGAACACGCAGACAAGAGCCGTAGTATGTTGAGCAGACATGAAGACACCTGGACATGACAGGATGCTGTTTTCATCCGTGCCAAACTTGTGAACCACAAAACAACTGTTTGAAATGATCTATTTGTAATAGTGCAACCTATAATGTTTGCTAATCGAGGTACGTTCTAGAACGTTCCTGTATCCCCAGTTGAGCTCCATGCAGAACCCACTTGACATCACTGCCGATGCCAAAGCAATTCGCCGCTGAGGAGAATTTGTCGATGCGAAGAGACCGGAAGCATTTGTCCGAAGAGGTGGAGTTTCTTCAGAGCACTGTGGGCAGTGAGTTTCCTGACTGAATAAATGATATAAATGATATAAATGTAATGTTGGATTCACCCAATGCCATTAAAACCATCATAAACCTATCATAAACCTATCATAAACCTATCATAAACCTATCATTCGGGGATACATGTACCATCCATTTATGGCCATTTTATGGCCAATATATGGGGGATGGTTTACTCCAAGGAGACGAGCGCTGGAGAGCCTGGAGCATATGAATCACATCTTTGATTCATACAACAAGGAGATGGAGGCAGCTGGGCTGCAACATGTTGCAACGATGTCCTCCAAAAGACAGAGCTGTGATTCACTGGAAAATGAGGAAAATGTGGGAAATACTGTACTGTAATGATGGCGGGTTGCTATAGATGGTAGCTTCACTTGATTTTGAGGTCGGACACTGAGATTGTAAGCATGGGTTGAACTTGATGGCAGTCTCACCAGAGATGTGGAACATCAACCGATTGGCTTCTGATGCTGTGCCTTTTGTACCCTCTGGTAAACTAACATAGCTATGGAAAATCACCATTTTTAATGGGAAAATCCACTATAAATGGCCATTTTCAATAGCTATGTTAGTTTACCAGAGGGTATGTGTTGTTTTGGCTTCTGTTAACTCATGCTGCGAAGGTTCTTGAATGGCGACTGCGGTTTTCCAACATTTCTCAGATTTGCAGCTGCTGAAATATCACTTTTGAGACATTTCTCCACCGTGCTGTAGTGAATATACCAAAGGTGGGGGAATACCCCAAAAGTAATTGCACATATTCATAGTTGGGACATTCACGAGGGATATCCTACATATGACTGTACTAATATCCCTAGCTGAATGTCCTAAATGGTGATATTGGGATATACCAAAAATACTACCAACTACTAGAAGTATCCTCTTCACTCTTCACTACAGTGAATACTATATAATATTGGTAGGTCCTACCAACTATAATATAAGTTATACTACCATCTATAATTTTTTGGGATATACCAATACACCCAGCTGAACTGGATTAATATTGCTCAACTATTGGGACTAATCTAACCAGATAAAAATATAATACCCAACTGTAAAAATATTCATGCCCAACTATGAATGCTGGTTGGTGGTTTGGAACATTTTTTCCCATAATATATTGGATAAATAATCCTTCCCATTTGACTAATATTTGTCAAGATGGTTATTGCACCACCAACCAGATACATTATAGAGTATATGCAGTAGCCAACTATTAGTAGCCAACTATATAAATATATAATACCCAAGTGTAAAAATATTCATATCCAACTATGAATGTTCGTTTTCAGAACATGGTATATAAATACCCAACTAATATTAATACTATTCATAACTATTAATAACTATTAATAACTATTAATAACTATTAATAACTATTAATAACTGTTAATAACTATTAATAACTATTAATAACTATTAATAACAGTTAATAACTATTAATAACTGTTAATAACTATTAATGTTAGTCCTTTTTTTATACCCAACTATAACTACATTATTGGGATATCCCAAAATAGCAACGCTGGAATCCGCAGAGGCCACCGCGGAGCTGCTCACACGACAGCGGAAGGAGCTGCCTGTGGCCAAGGTCTGGGGATGGGATGGGGCTGGTTTTATGGATGTGACAATGGCAGCCGTTACCCTCTGGTAAACTAACATAGCTATGGAAAATCACCATGCTATTAATGGGAAAATCCACTATAAATGGCCATTTTCAATAGCTATGTTAGTTTACCAGAGGGTAATGGCATTTATGGCATGTGAATCCCACAAAAAATAGAGTGATGCTTCGTACGATTTGTTGTATCGAAACACTAATATCCGAACTTGGTGGCTTGGAGTATGAATTTCAAAGCTTGAGCCGCAGTCATAAAATGAGTTTAACTTGGAGATATGGAAACATGATCAAGTTTTGCGGCAAAGACATGAAAAGACTTTGATACCCTGTGGGGAAACTTGTTTGTGCTCTTGAGATTCCAATGGCTCTCATGTGTGATGACCTTCTGATCTTGAATTCTTGGTGGTCGGCTGTGAGGATGAAAGCAAATCCAAAGACTGCATCAAAAATAATATAAGAAAGGTTTCAGAAAATGAAAGTGTCAAAGCTAATTCTTTTGACTATCATGCAGGCTCGCTGGTTTCCAAGTAGCAACAAGTGTTGACTCGCGCCAGGAGCAGCAGCAGCTGCGGCAGGAGGAACGGCACAACAACGAGCTGCGAAACCTGTTGGAGCGAAGGCTATCGGACGGGCAGCGGGCCTTCGAAATCCAGGGTTCCTTGAAAGAGATGGAAAAAGGATGAAAAAGGCAGTAACCTGCTGATGACAAATGTGGATCATACCTAAGAAAGTGGAAAGTTACTCGATGATGTCTCACTGGGATAAGGTGATTTAGTTTTTTCTTGAAAGTTGCTCATCCAAAGAAAGAGTGCAACGTTCAAACTCGTCTTGAATGGAGACAGGATTTAGCAACGGCCACTACAAAGTGTCCGCACAACATTGCAATCCAGTACCTGAGCAATTGAGAATCCAAAAGGGTTGATGTACAAGCAGCCTGGAGGGGTTTGACACGGGACTTCACAGTGCATATAATTTACCCTTTTGTATCTTTTGTATCTGGAGAATTCACATATATCGCGAATGCTCATGAACTGCGTAGACACTTGCAGCATGTCACCGCTAGCATTGAGAACCCCAAAACATATAATATACTTAATGTATCTTAGTGTGGTGAACCTAAAAATAAGCGATCCCTGATACCAGAAAGGGGTGGATATTAACCAATTATTGAGTTTACCATGTCAAAGTTAAACCTGTTTTTGTGCCTCTCCCATGGTGGACAAGCATGACAGGAAGCGCGAACACGCGAGCCTCGTGGCGCAGCAACATGAAGTGCACCAGAAGCACCAACTGATCCGAGCCATGCAATCAGTGACCTGGCAATTGGGAGTTGGAGGCCAGAAATGGTGGCTTTAGAAACCAAGATATTAGGAAAAACAAGGGGGGACATGGATAACAAGGACGTGATAACAAGGATGTTGATCATTAAAATGGGTTGAATGTTAATGAACATTTTGGTTGTGGATGGTTGGTAATTGCAATTCTGTTATCTTCTTTTTCCCACTTTTCATCCCAATTCCAGGGTTGTTTGGAAAGATCATCCAGGATGACCTGCCACACACCCAGGACGACATCGTTGCGGTGAGCGCCTTAAAGACCATGGCACCCCCCGAGGGACACACCTGGGCCACATCGCTGCTGAAAGATCGGAAGCTTTGAGCTGCGGATGTTAGCGGCTAATGACTCCGTCTCACCGAAAGCTGACAAGTGTCCTTCAGTTGACCTTTGTTGCAAAAGACACCTAAATTCGGAGATCTAAAGTCAAGCCTGATGACGAGTTTTTGTTGCTATAAGATATGCTGCCTGATGATAAGTTGCAGAACCATATAGAGAATCCCTCTCCATGGGTTTTCATATATTGCTGTTACCTGCAGAACCATTAAGGGAATTCTGTTGAAAACCATTCAGCGGAATCTATCCACGGTCGGCTTTGGAAACTGCGCAGCTGTTGGACACATGAGCCTGGAAAAAGGAAGGACCTTGTCGCCGAAGTTTTGAAGGAACTCTCTGTGAGCCAAGGAGGCAGTGAAAGACCATTGGGTCAAGATTGATGGCTATGCTGCCATCTAGTTAGCTACATGGATAGATAGATCGTACTGTAGATACACCTAAAGATTGGTATATACAAATATATATATATAGAGAGAGAGAGAGATCGGTGATGATCGCAGTACCTCTTTATAAATATATATATATAAATTAATGGAACTATTGCATCATGCTGCATAATTTTGCATGACTCCCATGGCGTGCTTTGACCCATGATGCTTCCAATGTCAGGCTTCGAGGTGGGCCTGGCTCAAGCTTGGAAATGCCGGGGGGCCCGGGCCAAGTGATGTCAACGTTGGATCAATATCCTCCCAGGCTCTTGAATCAGGTGATGTACCCGATTAAGTAACAAATCATCAGTTATTTTTGGGGTAACCTTCCTGATTTATCAACCAGGGTTTGTTGATTCAGGGCTGACATTACACATCATTACACTACATAACACATAACTCTCTATTAATTCATGAGAAATCTACTGTGTTTCGATAGATTTGGGTGCACTTCACATGTCAAAGTCGGGCGATTCTCACTGCGTGAAACAAAGAGGCACACCTGGCACTGGGCTAACACCATGCTCCAGTTGCCCTCCGACAATTTCAAATTGCCCATAGGTATTTCAATGGGAAAGTCATCACTGGCTTCCATTGCCATGCTCGATTACCAGAGGCTTCTAGGATCCTAACTTCTGTCGGATCCCAGCTTCGCAGCGAGGATGTGCCACTCTGAGCTGTCTCGGCATCGAATGTCTCGAAGCGGTGCCTGGACGTATGTGGAACTCATCGGTGTTTCCATGCGGTGATGCAGATTTCAAAAACGGAATGTACCAAGATCAGATGGTTTAAAATGTCATATGTCGGTGATTATACACCCATATCTGTGCATTTCCACGGGCTCCGGGAATGTTCCACTTGGGTCCCAGGCATAGGGTTGTACAGCCGTCACTGGGTCCCAGGGTGTGAGACCAATGTGTCTTGCCTTGCTCGCCCATGGTGAGACTCTCGCACGTGACGAAATGAGCCAAGATCCTGGTTCTGGCGGAATGAACCGAATGAACAGATGCATTCTCGTCATGTTCCAATATGTTTACGTCTTTGGGGGGAAAGAAATTATGGCTATGTCTGGGAGTTTGTTTGTAGGAACTGTGCTTTGTGGCTTTCCGTATGTGCACTCCACTTCACTCTGGCATCTCCTCATGAAACTGCGTGACGCCTGGAATGGATTGGTTTGTCAACGAATTTGGGATCCAGCTATATCGAAGCATGAGACGATGAGGATATCAACTGTATCAGGTCATCAACCCAACTAGAGTACTTTGAACACTTGGAGAACTTCATTCACTTTAAACTTCAACCAGCTTTCAAGTAAGTACGCAGTGATCATGCAGTGATGCAGGTATACCTTTTGGCGGACTTGTTTGAGAAAGCCGAGGGTCTCTATGTTGACTTTTTGCCCCGGTGGGACATGGAAAGTCGCAGTTTTGGTGCCATGGATGCCATGGACAGCGACATTCATCAAGATGAGGCGCCACTGATGTTTTCGGATCATGGCCAAGATCCCAAGTGAGATCCCAAGAGTGGATCCATTTTCTTCACAAGTTTCGGCTGAGGAGAAATATCATACATTCACATCATGTGCTGCTCTAAACAGTGCTGCTCTGAAATATGGCAGCCTACTCACAGATGCTGGCGGATGCTGCTGAATTCTGTGTGAAACTAAGTGAACCGCAAAAAACACCACAGTAATTACTTTTTTCCCTGGGCAGTTCCAGGTCAAAGCCAGTCAAAGCTGAATAACCCGACTTTTTTCCTGATACTTCCTGGTCAAATCCCTGGCTCTTATTTTGTCTCCTGCCTCAATATCCCACTTTGTTCGGCCTAAGAGCAAAACCAAACAACCTTCACAAAGCAATAGCACCTTCCCAGAGGCTAACAAATGCTAGCCAAATTCAGCAAAGGCTAGCCAAGGCTGCAAAAAGCTAACTTTTTCCTGAAAAAAGCTAACAAAAAACAAGTTGTTCCTTATAAAAGCTAAGAAAACGTACTATATAGCTGTTTCCTGATTTTCTCCCTCTGCCGCGATCCTGCTCGACATCAGACACTCTGATTAACATGACTGCTGTTTCAACAACAAGCCGCCCAGAAAAGTCTTGGATTTGTTTGGGCTCCAAAATCCTCCAAAGCAGCGCAAGAACATAGGCCCATGGCCTGTGGTTTGGCAATTTCGAATATTTCGATGGCACCTGTGGTTCCCCATGGCTGGAGGACTGCCCCATGGCTGGCTACACGGCATCGGTGTCAGCATTGCGGGCGCCATTCATAGCGGACAGCAGCACGGCAGGTGTGTGCGGGCTGAGAGAATGCGGCGGTGGGATCTCAGATGATATCATGATCCAGGTTCTGAGAAAGAAGTGGATTTTGCTCCAGAGATTTCAAAAGGATTTCCATCCAAGATGATGAATTTATATTGATTTATTTTGTTGTCAGATTGCATCTACTTACATTCAGATTTTCCAGTACCTGGAGAGTGGATTGACGTGGAGTGCTTGTTGCTTCATTTGTCATCCCAATGGCACTTTCCGTTGAACAGCTTGTTAAGCACGACCCTTGGGGCAGACCGATGGTCAGGTGGATGGAATCGTGAGGAGGAGGAGGAGTATTTGTCGTCAGATGCCCAGGTGCGGCCAGCCATTGGTGGATCCATGGAGTACAGATGGCTACTGAGTCTGGGTGATTTTCCCGATGTTTATCATGCAGTGCATGCCCCCATTGGTTCAGCAGTAATTTATGGTGGTGTAGGTACTTTCTCCTGAACATGTGACAACTTCTGTGAAGTCCAGGACATTTGGAAAGGAGCTGTCGGAGGGGTGCCCGTGCACGAGCGCAGCGTTATAGCCCAAGAATGTGTGGTTGGTGACGCTTGGCAAAAACCGTTGTGATCGATTCTTTCGTCGGTCAAATCCGCCGGTATGCCTCGCTTGTCGATATTTGTCGCACCCGTGGATGCCCCCAGTTGAGATTTAAGGCACAATATCCCAAAACGTCCGAAAAGCATGGAGCGCATTGCATGGGCAAGATGGGCAAGAGATTTCATATGCTTTAAACGTTGAATGGAGTGTTTTGAGTCATGGCTGGTTGAAATAACGTGTTAATGTCATGATTTTCTGTTTTGGATCAAACCCCTATGACGCATATTTGGGGGAGGTCGCTCAACCACTAAACACTTCAGGGGTCCTGGTGACAAGGAAAAGAAAAAGATTGCGCCCTTGCAGATGTTGAAGGGTATGGCCCGCATTGATCAGAGGCGGTTTCAAAGCATTGGATATAGCTGGTTCGTGTTGAGGTGAGCATGAGCATTGGGTACGTTGGTTTATGTTGGTTTCTGGGTGCTTTCAGCACTTTTCTATTGGCCACCCAGTTTCTGCTGTTATTTGAACTCTTTCCCAAAAATTTGTTCGGGCTGCAGATTTGTTCTCTCGTGCCAGGCTCATCCAGAACCGTCTAAGCCATTTGGCAGACGGAGAATATGATCCTCCGCAGCATCCAACGCTCGATTTCCTTTTCTTGGGCGAGGGCTCTACTTGAAACTCCAGCGTGTGTAGAGACATGTAGAGACATTAAATATATTAAATGTATAAAACTCAGTTATCACATCATGTCCAAAATATTCCAACCCGTGATTTTCATTGATTTTCCCCTTGTTCCAGGAGGAGTTGCAAAAGATTGACCCAATGCATTCGCAAAACACATGTCATAACATGTCACAACACCTCCATGTTGCGTTGCCGACCTTCCCCGCGCATCTCAGGACGTCAATGGCGACATCATCCGACCCCGAGGCTTTCGTCAGAGCACCATGGCCGCCATGGCCGTGGAAGTGGAAGAGGTGCGATGCGATGAAGACCTCGGTGCAATGGGGGAAATAACGAAGGAATGACCCCATTTTTTGCCACAGTTCATAAAATGTCATAAACATTTGGGGACAAAAATGACTTATCTTGGTAGGGCGATGTAAAACTAAGAAACTATAAGATGGGGAGATGTAAAACTCAGATGTGGAGAAGCTGATTTTAAACATCATATGTTAGGGAAGGATATGGAGAATGGGGATATGGAGAATGGGGATATAACCGGCAACATCAAGAAGTGGTTGGTCTAAAGTATCTTGAATTTCCATCCCTCACAAGTTTGGAAACGAGATGATGACCCCCAATTGGCCAATAGTTTCAGAATGGATTGAAAAGACCAACCAGCATTAAACTCGATAGTTGTATACAGACACGATGAATATGCGGATTTAGAAAATACCCCGAAGTACATCCCAAAACTAAACATTAAAAAAAAACGAAAATAGACCTTTGCCACAAGAAAACGATCTTCACGGATCTTGTTGGTTTGGAATCTCATGGAGTTCTTTGAGTCACTTTCCACTTTTGGAACATCAACCAATTTGATCCAATTTGATCCCATTTGCTCATGAAATATCCCATTAATCATCCATTAATCATCCATTGGTCAGGAAAGTTGACATAGTTGACATCCAACTCAAACGACCGAGCCACCCAAAAAGCTGTCTTCGATGGCAGGTGGTTTCCAGCTGTAGCTTCCGGCGCCGCAACATGACTGCTGTGACCAACGCCAAGGCAACCGGTAGAGATGGCTCACTGGAATGGTGGCGAATGTAGGGGCGGGTATCCCCAAATAAACGATCTTTTCAGATTAGTCAAGGATGATTGTTTATACATATTCATATGTATAAACAATAGAGAGAGAGAGAGAGAGAGAGAAAGAGAGAGAGAGAGAGATTCATGTTCAAAATTACATAATACATATAAAATATATATATATTAGAGAGAGAGAGAGAAATATTTAATCTGTTTGTCTTAAGTTGATCATGTGTTTGAGTATTTGATGGGCCATACGGATCAACATCATATCACACCTCCCAAGCCGCCAACCCCTTGGGGATCTCCAGGCAAATGCCCGGCGAACGCAGACAGATGATCCATGAAGTCGGAGCAAAAGAAGGGGCTGCTGATGGTTGGCTGCGTCAAGGGATGGAGGGAAAGTATGGTTTGGTTGAGGATCATCCAAGGGAGATGGTTGTTCTTTTCATGTGTTGTTTCAACAACTTCCCTGAAACCCAACTTTGCAGTTTGTGGGTGGATGGAAGTGATGTTTTTCTGTTTTTTGGTGTTGTTCAGGAGATGTGATCACATTCTAGGTTAGCAAATCGATGCAAATCGTAGAAGAAGTCGGAAAAGTGCCGCACACATCCACAAGCCAGATGCTCACCGTTGCCTGCTGAGAAGAAGTGATCGCAGCTGCATGGCTAGAGGGGGGCATCAGCAGAATCCTCCTTTGAAGAGAAGAGCATAGGACAAATCTCTGAAATGGAATGAAATGGATTCGATTTGTAGGATGCGAGGATAAGTGAGAAACAACAACCCACAATGCTTACAAATACTTGCAATGGTAAATGCTATGAAATCGTTTTGTGCGAATGCTGGATACAGCCACAGTACTGCCGCGGGAAATGTTGCTGCGGAAAGCAATGTTCAACCACCAGAATTTGCAGGAGTTTAGATTCTCTTGGAACGAGACCCGGACCTGGGGCTCCCCAGTGGGTCAATGGCCCTTGGAACATGTGTTGCCCATTCAACATATTCAACTATGAATCGTGGGGAAGGTGATAAGAAAGATCCCGATCAAGACTTCCAATCTGATCAATCCCAAGAGATGCAAAGTGTCCCCACGGTTCTCGACATGGAATGCTGATGACGGAAGGCGAGGGCGTTTGTGATGTGAGAGATGGCCATTTTCGTGGCAAACCCAAGTAGAAACCTCCAATTTTGGGTATGCTGTTTGAAACCTATCATTTCTATCACTTTCTGGTCACTTTGGGGTGGTGGGATGGTTTATGGCAACATGTGATCTCTCCCATCCGCCGCAGAGCGCTGCCCCATTTGCTTTGAGTCTTCCACAACTGGAGGCGGGTGACTTGAAGGGTTTTTGTTTTTGGATGCTCCAGTTGGTGATGCGAACCAACAAAAATCCTCAGTATTATGCTGGATTTATGTAATGTTGATGTGTACATATATTATATATATATATTAAATATTTAATTATATTATATATATATGTATATGTATACGTGTGTGTGTGTGATAAAATATGCTGTTCTCATTTCAAAAGTATTTCCTAGTTGTAAACACGTTTCGTGAGTTTCTGGTCGCCTTCTTTTGCCTTGGGCAAAAGGAGTGCGCTGCTCCTGTGGGAGCTGCATTCATCACGCCTGTGCTATGGGACTCAGGGGATTCCAGGGAGATTCCAAGAGATCATTGAGAATCTTGCACGTTACGTTTTTCCATGTTTAAAATGAAATCCAGTGTTATTAAATTAATAGGTAATACCCATTAATAGGTACCTATTAACCAGTACCTATTAATAGGTATTAATACCATGATGAATCCATTGATACCAAAAATCTGTGATGTCTGGCCAGTTTTCCCTCAAAGTAAGTTCTTGGAACCGATCAACCGAATACCCGGTCACCGGTCGAGGGCCGGTCAGCTTGACAACGCACCAGCAATTTGGTCTTCTCCCAGGGGGAATGGGCACCATGCTGAGGTGGCGTCTTATGCCATCTCTGTGGCAGAGGAAGGGCGTTTGCCTCTGAAGTCGGAGATCCCAACTGAAAAATGGTCGGACACCTCCACGACTGGTCTTCTGAACGAGCTTTGGATGTGAAAGTTGAACAGAAAGACCTGTTGCCTGTTTCGGGGTGGATTGTTCATTCAACTGCAAGAACACACTGCAGCATTTACTGCGGCCAACTTTTGACACCTGAGAGGCTTGGAACACCTCACTGTTACATGCTGAAAAAAGGGAGGTTGGGGAGGTGGGAAATATACTATAGACCCAACCGGTTTTCATTCCTTCAACCACTGCCAGAACCTGTGCATTTGACTTCTGGTCAGTTGTTAAACCCTTACACCAAGTCGTGACCCAAGCTCCTAAGGTGCCCTGAGTGTGCGTTGCACTGGGATGAGGAGGTGCGTGGCAACTGATGCACTGTGGAGGTATTTGATGTTTCTGGGACATCTCCAAAAACCACCAATGGACCATCAAAAACCATCAAAAAGCATCAAAAAGCTATAAAACTGGTTGGTTGTTTCAAAACAAAATAAGTCAAAGATATCTTTTGTCCTCTATTTTGGGATCCCCAATGTCCGTTTGGGTTGAAACACGGTGGCACCACTGGACCAGTTGGTCCCCCAGGTCTACCTCAATTCCCTGGGCGAAGAGTTGCCCCGCTTCCAGCGAGCGAAGCAGCTCCAGGAAGAACTGGTCGCGAGGAGCAACCGGTGCCGAAGTCTCTTCGGAACTTGCTTGCGAGTGTCTCAATGTACCCTCTGGTAAACTAACATAGCTATGGAAAATCCCCACTTTTCATAGATAAATCAACTATAAAAGGCCATTTTCAATAGCTATGTTAAATTACCAGGGGTAAATCATTTGAGTTGTGAAATCGTGTTTGCAATCATGAACCCGATTGAATTATGTGTGGAATTGTTTGGATATGTTTGGCATGGGTTTAAGAGCCAACAACATGTATCAACCGAGCATGGTCTTTTAGTGTTTACTTGGTTGGCTTGGGCACACCTGCCCATTGTTCAGCCCTCCATACATAGCGAAAGCAATATCCTTAAAGGATCTGCAGAAGGTGTCCACCGATGACTGACCAACAGGGGGCCCCCACACTTTCTGAGATTTCACTGAGCTTCGCGGGGGGGGATCTCTTGGTGAATTCCAACAGTGCCCAGTTGTATCCAAGCATCGTATCACAGACGTGGTAAGCCTGGAAAATCTATATCCTCCTTGCGCAGCGTCATGTTTTCTGCTTAAGGATTTCGGCGTTTAAACAAACGCCACCGGCCGCATCCATTTGAAGACTCGGATGGCGTCTGCCGCGTTGGATTCGGCCTTTTCGGCCATCGATGCCAACAATGACGGCGTCATCACCCGCGAGGAATTCATGGCGGCGCAACGGGGTGGCATCGTCACTGCCCATCCGGGACGGCCTCCCCTGCCTGGACGGCCGCCCGCGGGGGCTGTTGCTTGGATCACATTAAGGGAGATTTGGAAATGATTTGGATAGATTTGGGGTGTGTAGTTCTTGAAGTGTCAACTCTGGATGAACAACGCCCCTGGCTGTTTAATTGGGCGGCCCATTTAAGAAGCAAAAATCATGATTTGGTGGTACCCCCCTTCAATACATCAACCAGGGTTTATAAATCCGGGGTTGACACTAAGTCTTTTATGTTAGGCCTTGGGCGTGCCGTTTGTTGCTAGAGGAATAAACTTGTCATGGGTTTCCCTGAAGGAAGGACAGGATTTTACGGCAACCCATGTTTAAGATTTATATAATTTATATACCAGCATGTACAGGTATTCTGGCACCATGGAATCCCTGACTCAGAGTTTTGAACTTATCCTCAAGATGAACCCAACCATTAGCCCCTGTACTGGGCTTGCAAGTTCTTCAACTGCCCTCTTTTAGCTGCCAAATTAGTCCAAATTGTCCTCATGTAACATCCCAGCACCCAACATTCAAAGCGCCTTCGTTCAGGTTGGTGTGTACATGCCACCCATGGGCACCCAGCCGGCCATGGCCCCATCCGAACCCATGGCCCCATCGGAGCCCATCACGGAGCCAATGGCGATTCCAGGAGGTACGGCGAGATCGGTGTCGCAGCCTGGCGCCTTGCCACCGGTGACCTATACAGCGCCACCAGTCACACAGGTGGCACCACCGGTGGTGACGCAGGTGGCACCACCGGTGGTGACACAGGTAGCACCACCCGTGGTGACACAGGTGACACAGGCAGCACCCAGACAGATGTCCGGGCCTGTCACTTGGTCGAAGTTTTGCCTCATCATGTATCATCTATATTTGTTTGTGCGTCTTTGTCCTGGCTGAATGTGGAATCTCAGTATTCAGAGATGATGTGAACATCTCAGGTCACAAAGGTGGTCACAGCACCACCTGTGACGAAAGTGCCATCCATGGGATCACCCAAGAGGAAGTTGGAGTATCACACCATCCTTCGTGACTGGTTGGCAAGATTTTCCATTGGCAATTGGTTGGATGATGAACCCCCAATCACTCCAATTCACTACTCATATCTACTAATCATATATACATGAAAGTAATTAAAAGCTCGTATTGCACATTGGAGTCGTAGATTGTGGTGCGTCAACGCTTTGCGTTGTTTTCAATTTAACAAGATTTACCTAAATGATGTACCTCCAAAAAGTATCAAAAAGTCGGTTGAGGAGTCCAGTTTTGGCGCAGGTGAACAAGCGACCATAGAGGAGGTTGAGAAGGCTGTGGAAGTACCACGTGTGGAAGTTGCATTTGGGCATCGATGGGTCGGTGATGGGTGGCTGGGGGCTGCAGATTGAAACAGAAAGAGGAGCAATGTGAAAGGCGGGAACTCCAGATAGCCAGCTAGCTAGGTATGTATTGTGTATATATATATATATACACGCATATATATATATATACACAGAATTACAGAGTAAGTAAATAAAGAAGGAAGGAAGCAAGCAAGTAAGCAAGTAAGTATGCTTTATGTTTAGTTGTTTTTAATTAATGAAATATAATAAAATAATGGAAGGAAGTGATGGCGAGAAATTTGATCTCACCCCAGATTTGCAAGCCTCCAAGCTGTGCGATGGACCATTGTTCAACCATCCAATCCGTGAATTTGATCGACCAAAAATTGCTATCCTGCTTGGATTTGGACATTCTTGTGCTGCGTGTGTATGTGTGTCATGAAATATGGATGCAGATATGATTTTGAAAAGCACACATAGCACATCATAGCACCATAGTTTCACATGAGTTTCACTTCCAATCAGGCAGCATTTATTTCGCTTTTTGACCAGCCATAGCCATCGCATGCCATCGCATATCTTCGCCATGGGCTGAGGTGGAAAAGGTGGAAGAAGTGCCCATCACTTTGATCCACGAAAGCTTGGTGGAAGTCCCCCAGCTCTTGCAGGATGAGATCATCCGAGAAGTTCCTCTGCCACAGTACCAGGAGGTGGTAAAGGTCGGATGGATGGGGGATGGTGGTAAAGGTGGTGCGATTGAGGCTTGGGGTTGTGTGAAAATTATATTTCATGATTATTTCACTATAATCTACCATAATCTACCCAAAGTTGCCTTGATGCACTTTGATGTTTGTTGATTTTTCCATGATTTTCCAGGTGGGAGATGTTTCAAAAAAGGGGAGAGGAGCCGCCAAGCTCCAAGAACAGTTTTCAATGAACTCAGATTGGGGATCGGTTGGTGGGAGTGGAAGAATTGGCATGCCTCTTTTGATGTGTTTGTTTTCTCCTGAGGTGGTTTGCATATGTTTGCATTCATTGTTCCATGGCAATTTTGCCAGTGGCACCAACATAAAGCATGGAAGACGCAGAGTAGAAGCTATGAGGAATGTGATTTAGAAATATTTAGAATACTTGAGATTGGTGATGTGCATGAGCACATCTCCCTGTATAAACAACTGCTATCTGGCTGGTGGTTTTTTTCAACCACAGAACTGGGATGATGATCCCTTTCATCCTCGACGACGGAGGTTCCTATTTTTCAGCTGGGTTGACACATGTGGAAACCACCAGATATCATCTACTATCTACTTCCCAGCGGTTTCAGGCCTGTTTTCGTTTGCAGGAGATCGAGCTGCCACAGTTCGAAGCCAGGGAAAGGATCATCGAGGTGCCCATGAGTTTGATCGAAGAGACGTATGTGGCATGGCCTGGTGCTGGGTCAACGTGGGAAGGATTGGGAAGGTGCTGGAATTGGAGTTCTGCTGGTTGGCTGGCAACTTGTGGCAACGTTTTACTGGACACTGCGGATGGACGGACATTTGCAGTTTTACTGCGTTGGAATCTGTGGTATAATTGGTATAACTTTGGCCGGGCTCAGAAACTCATAGGGCAATGAGAGTCAAAGAGAGTCAATGCTTGGCCTCCCAAGCCCACACGATTCCTGCTCCAGAAAAGTTGTCCCAAGCTTTTGCACATCTGGGTCTTAGATTCTAAGATGTCTTAGCAGCTACAGGTCGAGGTCCCACGGGTGCAGCGACTGGAAGTCATCAAGCAGGTGCCCAAAGCGAGCCTGGGGCATGGAAACAGCGGGACGTCGGGTGACGGGGAGCCATTGAGCTTCAATGGTGGAGGTTATTGGCAGTCTTTGGTTCCTTTTGAAGAATGTATGGCATGTGATTGGGGCAGTTGGTATCTCTTCTTAACTTCTTTATCCAAAATACATCAAATATCATCAAATAATATCAAATACGTATTTCATTGCATCCAAATATGTCCCTACGACTGATAGATTTTATATAGATTCGTAACGCTTTGTAACTATGTTTTTTTCCAGATATGTTATGATATGATATGGTCATATATGGTCTATGTTTTTCCTACACGTTGTCCCTGTTGTTTCCTCTTCACCTCACTAGCCTGTGCCCACCCCGCCAAGGATGGCGCGGAAGATGCCGAAGCACGTGGAGAAACCGGTGATCCAGGTGCGTGAGCGGCAGATGCCAGTCACCACAGCCACGGTGAAGGAGGAGATGGTGGAAGTGCCCAAGGTTGAGGCGATGCTGGACATATTTAAGAATTCCATGTGAAAATTCTGTAAATCGATCTCTGACTCAGCATTCTATAGCAATCTATGGAATGATCTATTTGATCATATTTGATCTATTGAATCTATTTGGTTGTTTCTGTCTGCAGGTCTGTCTATCATTATCTATCTATTTGTCTGTCTACTTATCTCTTTGATCCTCGTTCCACGGGACCGGATCACGTCTTGGGTCCCGGGTCACTGGGTCCCGGGCCCCTTTTGCGCAGGTGGTTGAGATGGTGCGAGAGGCAGCTGTGATGGAGGTGCAGAATGTGGAGAAACTCGTGGAGAGAATCGAAGTCGAGTGCCCTGGGAGACCCTGGGAGAAGGGGGCGCGGGGAAACAAAAAGTGATCAAAGTTTGTGGATCCTGACAACATGTGTCTTGGTTTTGGGAAGAAATTCTTGTATAATCTTGTATAGATAATTAAATATGTATAAATGGATTGTGTAGTACTGTAGTGTTTAGTAAGTGGGTGGTTTAGTATTTGGGCACTCCCCAAAGCTAGTCTAGTCCTGCAAAAACGACATGGAATGACCCGCAGAATATTGGGTGTGGGGGATCTTTTGTTTTTTTTACCCCCAAGCATGATATGTGTCATAGAGCTGATTCCATGCGCACCCCTTGGATTCAAGTTTGGGTGTGCCCAAATCACTGACCACTGGGGAAAACGAGGTCAAACATGGTCAAACGTTGAAGAAGTTTTGCTGCCCCTTGATTCTTTAGGCACTTGTGCAATGGTGATCATAAATAGTCTGTTCAACACAGACAACGAAGTCAGATACAATTATAATCAATTATACACATGTCGTACAATATCCATAAGAAATCATAAGAATCACCAAATAGAATCCAAAAGATGACACTAAATGACACTTCAGAATACACCAGTCCTTGTGTTTCAATGGTGTATGTTAAAACCCCATGGTTTTGACCCGACCGTGGCGATCTGTCTGTCAGGCTGGTGACCAAAGAGGTGCCGGTGGTCCTGCAGGCGATCCATGACAATATCGTGGAGGTGCCACAGGTGGAATACATCGAAGTCGTGAAGGAAATTCCCAAAGTGGAAGTTCGCTACGTGGAAAAGACCGTGGAGGTGCCGAAGATTGAGTATGCTACCTGGAGAAATGGAGTGTGAATGAGCCTGAAATCGCCTGAAAGAGCTGAATTGAATAGATGAAGTATCATGAAGAATCACTGTTGAAGAGCCGTTTTTTGGGGGGGTAGGAGATGGTGATAGGTGTTGGTAAGAGAGGTTCCAATAGGAACATGTGACAAAGGCCCATCATAATCATCAGAGTATATCATAGTGGCCCGTAGACATGGAATGAAATGGAGCTCTGAGTTGATTCCCATGTTTTATTGGAAATGTGTTGTTTTTTTTTAAGGTTCCCCATGGGTTTTCCATGGGCGCCCAGGTTGACCGCATTGTCGAAGTGCCTCAGATCACCTACGAGGAAAGGATCGTGGAGGTGGTCCAGCGAGAGGTCAGAGAGATCATCAAACAGGTTCCCAAGCCTGTGGTGCAGTATGTGGACAAGATACTCAGCTAAATGAGTCAAGGTGAGTCAGGGTCTTCACCTCCCCAAAAATATATTAGTACATATACGTACGTATATTACCTGCTCCTTCTTGTCACTGGGTTTGGCTCGCCTTTAGCCTTTGGCTAGACTCTTGGAGATGGCGATGGAGTATACATATATATATATACATATGTATTACATATATATATGTGTATATATATATATGGATGGTGGTTGACACCTAGAAGTGAGCTTACATCCGGGATGAATCAAAGTCATCAAGCCCAGGAAACCGGATGATTGATATGAAACATATGTGGTTTCCCAAGTTTTGACCCATGCTCACTTACAACTGAGCAGCGAAATTCCATGTTGTTTGATGTCTCATGTTGGAAGAGGACGGAAAAGGTGGTTAAGTTGTGCTTGCGAGTTGGCAGATGGCACTCAGATGTGGGTGCCCTGCTAGACTGTGTTTCCAACGGCTCCTTCTCCACCATGTTTGATGGTGAGGCCATGTTAGGCCCCCCATTTTGGCAAGTTCATGCAAGTTCAATCCCATTGGACCCCCTCCCGCTGTCCAGAACCTTGCGGCATTGACCTGTCTTCCAAGGAAGGTCCCAAAGCACATCTACAACTACTATGACAATGTGCAGGAAAAGCTTGCTGTGCTTAAACAAGAGGCAAGGAGCGCAAGGAGTTGATGACTCTCACGGTTTCAATGCTGCGCCGTAGCATGTTCACCTCCAGAACAAAAATAAAATAAAGTTCATGCCAACGAGCTCCCCCAGAAAGGCATTTTTCTCCATGATGTTGTTGCCCCAGACCGAAACTGTCTAGGCGTGATTAATCTGAACACTAAGAATCACCATGTTCATGGCATAAAAGAACGGATCATTGGGATGTGATTTGTCCCATCCAAGTCTCGGATCATGTGTGGCTGGATCTGACCCATACACTCCCGTAAAAAGAGACCGATTTCTGTGGCTGGAAGAAATCCATAGAAATCCTGGACCAGTTGAGAACTCTATTGGTAACTATGAAACACTTTAAGTAATGGGAGTTATAAATAGTTATATAATATATATAACCCATATTTTACATTATTTTACCACATGTTGATTCAATGTTGATCCCATTTCGCACCCATTTGGCACCTCACAGGTACCGGTGGAGGTGCCGGAGGTGCACGCAGTTGAGCTGCTCACAGAGCTACCGAAGCCGCAATACGAAAAGGTGCCGAAGGAGATTCCCTTGTGCCATGGACGATGGGAACATGCTGGAGAAAATGGGTGACAAAAAATGGGGAAAATGAACCATATTTAACCATAAAATTTACCCATAATTTTTGTTGCTCCATAGAATTTGGGATTCAAAGATTGCGGAAATGAATTTATACCGGGAAGACTGTAGGAAAATAGGACACATGCAATGTGTTTGTCCGTGATTGTGCCTTTGTATAGAAAGGCAGGGAAATGAGTGAATGTATTGAGTATATAGTGACTAGATTGCTCTGACAAAATCTGGGGGGATATATGGGGATTAATATCATGATACATCATGATTCATATCCCCCAGTTGCCAGTCATTTTGGGTCCATGATAACAGGCATGTCTAACATACCCAGGGCGTTGTCCCAGGTATCAGATCGAAGTTGTAGAGCGGATTGAATCGACGCCGGTGGTGCTGAAGGAGGAACGTGCCGTCACTTGGTTTCCGGATGTTGAGAAAAGAGTTGGTCTGAAAATAGGCTGCCCCGAAAAAACCCAAGGGTTTATCGAAACATCGTTATCATTTATTTGATGGCATTTGAGGGTACTAGTATATACCCAATTTTCAGACCCAAATCATGCCATTAAGGGACAACAAGGCCCACCAGTCCCGTGAAATGATTCACACGCCAGGTCGTCCAGAGAAACGTGCTGAGGGAGGAGTTTGCTTGATTTTTTTTGTGTCGATCAGCAGAAACCTGAAATCCACCAAAAATTGTCTAGAATCATAAAGAAATCCCAGCGAAAGTGGCCACCTGAGACGTCTAAGGTTCCAGTTGATCAAGTGGAGAATCTGCAGGTGATGCGACAGGTGGTGAAACCCGTGGTGGAGTATGTGGAGAAGACAGTGCCCAAGGTGAGGGGCCAATCCAGTGTAAACTCACTCGCCATCTCGAACGACTCCACCGAAAATGATGGATAGATATGGTTAGCATACAGAGAACAGCCAAAAAGCTGGTTGATTGATGGTTTTCTCTTCGTAATCGGCATCGGCATCATCGTCATCACAATTTTCTCCATCCTTTTTCTTCATTTTCATCTTCATTATCATGATGCAAGAAAAAACTCGCCAGTCACTTGATCTTCTTTCTAGGAACAAGTCAGAAGTGCATCCTTTGCTACCAGCAGATGCACGCACCACCAGTATATCATTATTTTCACCTGATCACCAGCCTTCCAACCTTCCAAAATATCACCCAAAAAAGAAACAACATCAAAATCCGAACGAAAACCTCAAGAAAATCACCGAAAAAGTATCAAAAAGTGCTCAAGCCAAAAGCCCAAACCCTCCAACATCCCTCCAACATCCCTCCAACCCCAGGTGGAGACTCAGGCTGTGGAGAAAGAGGTGGAGGTGCCCATGGTCCTTCGCCAGGAAGTCATCGTCGAGACGCCACAACTGGTGGTTGCTGAGGTCATCCGGGAGATGCCACAGGAGATGACGCAACAGGTGGTGAAGGAGGTCCCCAAGTTCCAGAGCCTCGGGCTGCCACGAGTTTTGATGAAAATGGGCCCTGTAAAGTACCTAAAAAATCCTGAAAATGGATGTGAAAGTACCATTTGAATCCATTTGCGCCCTGGGAAGTACCTGAAAATGGATGGATATGGATGGATGAAGATGGCAAAAATGATGGCAATTGATGACAGTTCTCATGATATGTTATGACAATGTTTTTGATGTGGGAAACAGTAAAAAAAATGCTGAGAAAATGGCATTTTTTTAATGGCAATGTTCATGATTTTTGATGACAAAAATTGATGGCAACAAAATGTATCTGCATTTTTCAATTTGTGTTTCCCCTTAAAATGGGAAACAAAAATTGAAAAATGCAGATACACTAGCAAACCCTGTTTTCAAAGTGTTCAGAAAACCATACATTGAAAGAATTGTGCAGGGGTAACGGAGGGTCTCATTGGTTATCAAAATTATCCTAAATTTGATATTATTTTGGATTAAGCTGTTTATTTCTGATTACTCTGGATTGCGCTGCATGCTTTGCTTGTCGTCGACATAGTTGGTCACAGAAGTGGCATCCACCAAGTTTCATGGATTTTCCTGGCGGATAGTTTTGGAAGGAAAGGAGGCGAGTATGGGCCAACGGCTGAGACTGGTTGAGACATGTTGAGACCTATGTTTGGATGATGTTGGGATGGTTACTGATGTTGAATTGGTCCCCGGCTCAAATTGCAGCGCAGAAGCCAAAAAATGGACGGCCAAGTGAGTGGCCTATGACTTCCAGAAGTGGACCCCAAAATCACCAGACAGTGCCGGACTGACAGCTGGCTGCAAGGATGGAATATGTCAACAAAGTTCTGGAGGTCAAGCCCGCTCGATATGAGGCTGGGATGATGTCCGCACCACTCACACTTGGCAGTTCCTTTCCTCAATGGCGCTGTTCTGACCAAAGTGGGGGGCATGCAGAAGGTTCGGACACAATTTTTTAACGCTGTAGCTTTCTTTGTCCCAACATATTCAAATCCATTTTCCACCGGACACATTGCCTGCCAAGTTGGAAGTAATTTAATTTGCACGCAAGAGATGGGGGCAAAATTCGTTTGGGAGCGGATATCCTCCGTTTTTCGGCCCCATTTTCCAGCTGCCATGTGACGCGTGACAAATGTTCATCCGGCTTTCGGATCAGCAGTTCCCAGGTTCCGTTGCCAGTGGCTCGCGCTATATGGAGCCTGGCCCGGTGTACCAGCCCAGCGCTGGCCGAGCAGTGAGCTATGGCGCTCAGAGCATGGGCTCTTCGATGATGGGTGGCCTGTTGGGCAGCGCCACCTCAACGCTCCAAGTGCAACTGAGCATTGATTGGAACCACAATGGAAGGTCAGAGTGATTCATGATGACTATGACTATGACTATAAAGAACAGTGAATGAACTGATGATCACTGATGATTGATGAACAAATGATGATGTGTAACCATGAAGCCCATTGTTTGTTGAGTTATGTTGAATTTAGGGGCCATTTTGATATCTCGCCTTTGGTTGTACGTAACCACCTAACCCCCTGATGAATCTGCTAGCAGCTGCGGTTTGACTGAGGCCTCTGCAAGGGTCAGCATCGTCCTTCAGAGGGGAGCACGATGTCGGGAGATCCATGGGGTCTGTGGATGCCTTCAGCGCTCTGGACACTAACGGGGATGGTCTGATTTCAAGACAGGAATGGGAAGCCGCCAAAGGATGAACCAACCTCTCCGGGATCTGAGATCATGGGATTTTAGCAGCTTGGATCATGTGTCATATGTGTCATGTTCCACAGATTCTTTCGTTTGTTTCCCACAGATTCTGGTTGGAAACTCCGGAAGGATGTTTTTCAGTATGCGACAAGTCCACAATCTGAGGTTTATCACATTTCTCCATCCGCACATTTCACCATTGACTGGCCGCAGAATTGTGAGCTCAGCTATAGTTGAAGTAAATATACAGCTGTCAGCGTGGACTAGCACATGCCTTGGTGACCCTTGGTGACCCTCGGTGACCCTTGGTGCCTTGTGATGGTTTTCATTCACAGCTTACATTTGTTGAAGAAACGAAGCAGTCCTCTTGCGCTGATCCGGCTTGAGTAAATGATGTGTATATGGAATGGCGCACCGGTGCTCGGTGCTGAGGATAGGACACCGACCCGACTTGGGCCGACATTGTTTCTGGAGGGCAAAGGTCTTCGCGAAAAGAGTAGCCCGAGCTCCTGTTCAATTCTGTTTCCTGAGTCTGAGAGATCTGCTTCTTAATGCTCATTCTGTTTGCCCAACAGTATTTAATGAAAACTATGGACATTGGGAAAGCTTAATGCCTGACAAATCGTGGAACCTATAAGGACCTATAATTTGTAGATGACCCAGTACCTGTGGTTGGTTGCAGACCCCAAGCTGGGATATTCTAAAGTGCCTACATGGACTGCGCAGCCAGTGAAACCACCGGAGAGAGGATCCATGGCACATCATACAGAGTTTTCCAACATGGATGCAACATGACGCAAGCAAATCATGTGCTGAGGAAAGGATATTAATATGTGTACTGTACAGTGTACAGACTATACTATACAGCGTCGTGTATCATATTTTTTTGCGCAGCAGGCTATACAATTTGAATTGTGGACTTCAATATCCGGATCAAGCTCCATCCGTCTGAAAAGCACGGCCTCCTTTTTGGCTGAGGGGTAGTCAAACCTCGGGCGAGTTCCCGAGGCAACAGCCTAAAATCATCTAAAATCGGGATTGAGAAGCCATGAGAAGCCTAATATGGGAGAGTGAGGGCAACTCGATTAACTCGATCGTGTCAAAGATGCTTCACTATTTTCATCTGTACATATCTTTATATT
Source organism: Cladocopium goreaui (assembly GCA_947184155.2). Taxonomy (NCBI): domain Eukaryota; class Dinophyceae; order Suessiales; family Symbiodiniaceae; genus Cladocopium; species Cladocopium goreaui. The sequence continues at coordinate 139,866 of CAMXCT020006711.1, read as the reverse complement.
TACCCATATTTTCGTCACAAAGTGTGAGTTTCTGTCAAATGCTGCAGCATCCAATAAATCCCAGAAATACCTGCTGATCCGGATAGCACTCGTAGAAATGACCCCAGAAACAGGGCCGTACGACCACTTAGACAGGGCAGTCCGATGGCAACCTGGAGGCAGATGGGCTGAACCGTGGTGATGGGTGGAAGCATCTACAGTGATGGTAGCTGGTATCCCAGTGTTGCGTGGTTAGAAGCAGGGCGCCTTGGGGATTGAACACAAGTCGAGACAAATGTCTAGAATCGTGTGAGGAGGGGGGGCCCAGGCGATCTGGGTTTGGAAAAATAGGTTTTAGGATGTTTATATAAGACATCTTGGGCGTATGGGTTTTTATGAAGAGAGTTTGCTCCTGTTTGCAGTCATTTGTGCCCATTGACATTTCACAGAGTCATTCTGCTTCATTTACAGGCTCCCATTTGGACTCCTGACTTCTTTGCGAGAATCAGCTTCGTTTGGAACTCGATTGAACCATCTACGGTACAATTCTGCATCAGAAAAATCAGGTCCGAATTCTAAAGCTACCATTATGATATATCACGACCATCTGAACCAATCCAAGGCAGTGATCAAACTGATGAAACAATGATCATTCCTGTTCCATCCTGTTCCTTCCAGGCAAAGCCCGAGCCGTGTTCGCCGGGACCTTGGTGTCCCTGACGTGCCATGGTGATTGAACAAAGATTACAAAAGTTGCCCATATCGGGGCATGGTCATACCATACAGCATACATCAGCATACCATCCTTCATTCATAGATAGTAATAGCAAATCATAGGAGCTGTCATGACGAATCGATTCTCATGGGATGATCATGAGCCAAATATCATGTTTTGACCGCGGCAGACATGCTTCCAGTCTCGCGCTCCAAGGAGCAGGTATCAGACAGTTTGAATGAATTTGACCCGGTACTTCCAATAAAATTCTCCTGCAGCCTTGGCTTCAAACCATGGGGGAGGCTGGGGAGATGTGGGACCAGGATGGATCGGGTGTTTCGCGGCCTTATGAGACACACCGCGGAAGGGATCACCAAGCTGCTTCATGAAAGCGAAGAGGAGGAATCATTGGAGAGTGACAGTGGGGGCTCAGAGGGTGCAATACCTGAGTTGGATCATAGTTGGAAGCAGCTCGTCAGAAGGCGCCGTCGTGGAGGTGGAGGAGGCAGAGCTGAGCAAAGCACAGAAAAGGCGTGAGCGCCAACGTGCCAACCGCGCAGCTGCAGCCCAAAGAAAAGATTTGCAGCGTGAGAAGATTGCCAAGGAGCAGTTCCTACGTGAAACGGCTCAGGGATTCACAGAGAGGCAGATGCCGTTTGGAACCAACAGCATCAAATTGCAACGAACGAAAGAGCAAACCGACTCAAGCGAAAGACTTTGCTGAGAACGAGCTTGGAGAGGACCTCCTCATGAAGAGTCTCCGAGATGAACTTCGTGCACGTGCAGTGCCCTTTTTTGAGGGTGCCAGGAATCCTTTGCAGACTGCTTCCAGAAATGCCCCGCAAGCTGTGGCGCAAGGTGCTCCGTACAAGCCGTGCAGTTGGTGCTGGAAGCCTGCCCTTCTGGACGCAGACTGTCCCCATTGCCCCCATTGCTGCTGTGACCCCTTCAGTGCTGGTCCAGGAGCGCTGCCACGGGACTATGGCGTCGAATGGGAAGATGCGGAAGTTCCCGGCCTCCTGGCTAAACACTGGAAATGGTTTGAACGATTCATTGTGTCTTTGTCCCTGAACATCACCAACAAGAATGATGAAATATGTGATTTTGCAGCAATAGTTTCAAAACTTTCTGAGATGTTTGGAGCTACAACTTCGCAACAAGCTTGCCCGGTGCCACCCGTTTAGCTTCTGGCCTTGCGGTTTCACAGTCCTCACCTGGACTGACTTAGTCATGATTGAGACATGATTGAAGCCTCCAGCAAAGTGTCCAATAAGATGCAGATAACCCCAGACAAACAGATCAAACAGCTGACAAACACAATAAACATTGATACACCATGATAAATCTGCAATTTGACAGATCAAGGTCACGAGGGCGAGACAGTTGACGAAGCGGTTGATGCTGGGATTGAGGCAAATTGAGTTCCAGACGTTTGTTTGTTCTTCACATAGCATCTCTTCACATCTCTTCACTTGTCAAAGATATGAAATGGATTATATAAAATGGCCTGATATGTTTGACAGCCATTGCTGCAAGATCAAGGGCCATGTCATTCCAGCGTGGCCGTGAGAACCAGGCCAGCATTCGAGAAGCAGATGCGCAAGCAGCAGCTGCCAACGCACCTTTGAGCGCAGCCATTTTGGAGAGCCGCTGTTCGCCAACTGTGACTTTGCGGCACGTGATTTCTGCAGTTCAGTTTTATGGCACTTTTATACTTGGGAATGGCTCAGCACGATAGGTTGAAAACAAATCCGTGAGGAGTATCATTGCAGTCAAGTTTGTGTTCTTTTGAGGTGCAAGATCTTGAGCTGCATCCTATGATATCCTATGTGGGTACTGGTAGCCATGATTAGCCATGTGAATCAATATTTGTGTATAATGGAGTTGGCGACCTTTCTAGTTTTGCGCTCAGGTGTATTTGCTGGAGTTTTCTCGAAGCCCGAGCAGCTTTCTGGAAGCTTTGTTGAACCATCCGGCCCTTCAGGCGGTGGATTTTTCAGGAACACATTTGATGGAGCCGCGCCGACCAGCTTCCCGTACTGTTCTGTTGCTGCCTTGAGAAAGTAGTGGTAGCATAGAATCGGATTCATCGGAAAATATTGAGTCCTGGAAAGTAACATCAAATCATGATCCATCGGTCCATTGATTACATTGAAAATGTTGGGATGAGCACCGCAGGCTTGCGCTGACGACCTGGCTGCAATAGTCACTGATGTTTGGGCAGAAGCTGGGCCTCCCTTACTCAAGTCTTTCCCTCAGATATGCTGCCAGCTGACTGGGCTTCTGGTGGGTCGAGTTTCATTTGGATATGTTGCTGTGCGCATTGGTGGCATATTCGCGACAATTCGCGACACGGTGTTGCAAGAAGTTTGTGATAAATCAAAGTTAGATACAATTCGAGGCCGGACTTGCTTGTATCATCTTGTATCTGTTTAGCCCCCTGATCAGGTAAAGTAGAGCACCCAGGGAAAGCAAGCCAACTGGTTCTTGAAACAGAAGGGTGTGGTATGGCGTGGTAGAATATGATTCCTCGAGCCCCAGCCCGCCTAAGTCTTTGACATTTTCATTGAAGGTCTGGAGCAGATCAGAGCGGAGGGGTGGCAGCTGAAGCCACGTCATGTGATCGTGAACGACCAGTACAAAGAGGCTGTGGATCACAGGGGGGAACCGATGCTGGAAGTCTGGCAGTCACTGACACTGACATGGGACCTTCCCTGGGGTGATACACATGCAGCTGAAGAGTTATCAGATGTTGTCAGCCAGTTTTCGATGTTTGTGCAGTCCTACATGCTGTAACTGGCTTAGCCTATATGTTATGATATGATCATTATATATATATATGTGTGTGTGTATATAATTTTATATATATACAGTATGCATGTACGTTTTTATGCCAGCTCTTTGTTGGAGATGACTCTGAGGCGGTGGTCGAGGCTGTGTCGGGCAGTTTGGCGTCCGTATCTCCGGCCAAGCTGGAAGCAGCTCTGATCCTGGAGAGAAGCCAGACTCAGAGGAGGTTGGGCTGGGGTCAGACTGGGGCGCATTCCAGAGGCATGTAGCCACAACAACCCATCATGCTTGTGTTTCTGATATAGGTCAGCTGCTGTTGATGAGTGTTCTTGGACTGTTTCGATCCATGTTGCGAGAATTTCTTTGAAAGCCTTCCAGAAATTCAATCCTGATAGTGGCAGAGTTGGCCCTCATCATCGCAGTAGATCAGGTTGAGGATCTTGAGGATACTCTACTATAGTCGCATTTCGGTTTCTTGTTGCAGCCTGACCATGGCTGATTCCGTACGCGATGCGGAATGAATGTTGGAATATTTGGAATCGCTATCCCTTTCACGTTTGCTCATGATGCAAAGCCATGTCCCGTGCCCTTGAGGCCTTGCAGAGCGAGTGGCTGTCAGTGGTGAAGCGTACCTTTATTCATCTTCCGATTCCAAGCTCCATATGGTCCGGGCCTTCCAGTGGACAAAAGACAGCCTCCACCTTGCAGGCGGCGGAAATCAACAAAATCACTATGATCATGTGTGAAGAACAGGGGAAGGGTTTGTTGGCCGATTTTCTTGGTTTTTGATTTTGAATCACACTTTTTTGGCTGCAATCCTCCGGCTGACAAAATGAGTCACTTGATTCTGCGGCTCAGAGTGCTTAGAGTGGGTGTGCTGACAGGCCCACGTTGCAGTAAACCCAAGGCAGAGGAAGAGGCCATTGATGGATCCCAGCTCCGATTGCGAGGACTGACAGTAGCCCCGGTTTGTTCAATTTCTACTTCCAGATGAGCTCAGTTGTTCCCAAGGTGGTCTAGGCAGGGCACATGACCCCTCGAATGCAGATGCAAATCTCATGATAATATGATCTAATATGATCTTAGCTTAGATTGTGTTGTTTTTCTTTGAATTGCGCGTGGGACAACTGAACTTTTGGAAAAGGTTTTGTATAGAGTCATAGGGGTGGCTTTGCTTGATCTGCAAGAGTGCTCATCAAGCACCCACTGCGACTTTAAACTTTGGCCTTTGGTGGCTACCATTTGGTGAGGCCCTGGCAAGGAATGCCTGCTCATTGCCTGGTCATTGTAGATATTGATGCACTTTGAGATGATGGCAATGCATTCTGAGGTATATTATATTCTGTTGGAAATACAATCTGGTCGTTTTTCCTTTGCTGGAACACATTGGTTTCCGCCCGATTCAGGCCCCCGTACGATTGAGCCATCTAGCCACAAGAGCCAGTCACAACTCCATGTTGGAAACCAAAAGTGTGTTGTTTTCTGTGAAATTTACAGACCTAAAAAAGCAGATGCAAATGAAGGCTGGCGGGGCTCACCGGCGACCAGGGCGGTTGTACAGCTGCATTTTGGCCAACAAAAATTCCCTTAGTTTGTGAAAAGAGAAGCCAAAAGCCAGCCATATGCACTTTGTCAAAAAGTATGGTACTCAAAAAAATGATGGTTAATCATCATCGATCATCGATCGTCATTTTCCATTGAGGTATGCGGTATGCCCCAGTTTCAGATCAACTACATAAGTCACCGAAGATCAGCTGTCCCTTGAGGGGGGTAATGAGTAGACTCTGCAAGGTATGGCCCCTCCGCCCTCCACAGCTCCAAACAAAACCTAGAGATTTGGGAGAGCAAACTATAGCAGCTAGGATGATGGTCCAACTTAGGAATTGCTTTATCACTTTGGTCAACAACAGATTCATCAGTGAGGGTTGGCAGGATTCGCCTGTGGACATTCATGATTTGTTGCCATTGCGTTTGCCGCCTGAGGCGAACGGATTGGTGTGAGTCGGGCCCGAATGTGCATGTCATTTGTGTCCAAGGATGTCCAAGGCTTTACGGCAGAAGATGGCAGAAGTTTCGCCGGCAATTTGTTGGTTGAAACATGTTGAAACGGCATGGACACAATGGATTCAATGGATCCTACCATCAGCCCTGCCTACACCAAGCGATATGGCAGCAGAAGGGAAAAGGAAAAGCCCTGCTTACACCAAGCGATATGGCCTGGGCAAATTTGGACCGCCCGTCGCCAGGAGCACCGTGCCAGCCTCTCCAGTCTCTCCTCGCACGCAGGAGGTGGGCGATAGCCCGGGCGGGAAGACACTCAGGAGCGACGGACATTCCTAGCTCACGCATGTGCATATCAATTCACGCCATTTCAAAATATTTCAGAAAAAAATCCAAGAGCTGCTGGAGCTAGGTGCTGGCGCGGTATGGCATACGACAGTGTCCGCAATGCCATGTGATGATACAGAAGCAGGTGCCAAACGGCATGGGTTTGATGCCATGCATTGGTGTTGTGGTCTACCAAGGTCACTGCAAACATCGCCTTGGTTCCGCATGGTTCAATGTTTCTAGCCATCACAACCAGCTGAAATACAAGAGTCCGTTACCAGAAGGCCAACTGAAACTCGACAGCTTCTGACCCAGCAGGGTATTAACTGGTAACAACATGTCACTTCTAAACAGTACAAAATGATCCGGTGGTTCAAAGTATTTTTATGCAGTTTTGATGTTCCAAGCCTATTTGGGAGGATGATCCCAACTGCTGAACCACCAGGCAGATGGCCTCTTTACTGGATGTCACTCGCCGAGTTGTCATGTGCAGGTGGAGTTTCCACTCTCCCGAAGATCAATATTGAACCCGCAAAAAAGACAAAAAAGGATTAACCATGGAGTTTGAGCATGATTTTCCCTACTGGGAAATGATAGGACAGGATGGGACGCTGTGTGAAATTTGGATAAATGTGGCGCTTCGTGTTGAATTTTACGGGTGTGTGCACCTGGTAGTTTTGACACCCCCCAAAATCCCATGGCAAGATCAGATAAATCCAAAGAGAATGCTGAGATCAAGCTCTTGGGCTTTTACAGCATTGAAATCGCGATCCAAAGCCATTTTGGAAAGTTCCAAAGTATACTGGTTATACTGTGAATATCGACTGGAGCTGAGTCATTTTCAACGGCTTTCTTCAGCAAAGTATGCCTCTCTCTGGGTTCCTTGCAATAATTGGGATGAAGTCATTACAATTCACGATGGATTGTTTGAATGATCAAGTCAAAGGTGCACGACCAAAATTCTACAAAATTCAACATACATCCCAGCATATGAACGAATATGATAGTCTCTTATAGTTTTTGGTAATCATGAACAGATCATTTTCCAAAACTGTTTCCACATTTTCCATATTGGAGCTCAGGGTTGTGCCAAACATGTGGATATCATCAAGAAAATCAATACGTCCAAACATGCCTTAACTAGATCAAAATAGCGGCTATTAGATAGCGTTATCAAAGAGTCTCCGATATCCGATGCACCTGGATGTGAATTCTGAGGTGACAAAATGACGTGCCGCTGCGGCTGCATGTTTTGCTTCAAGTGCGGCCGGGAGGCAGACAGAAAAACTGGGCAGCGGCGGGATGCAGCACTTGGTCTTGGGCTTTGACGACAACCCAAGATGTATCAGAAAGTATCGAAGCTCAAGAAGGTGGACAGATTATGAATGATATGATATCAAATGTTCAAATATATTACGCATATTTAATTATGAAATATAGTCATTTATGCCAAATCGTCCTCATTCTTGGCACTGTTTTTTAAGCGGAACTGGTCTCACTTTTGAAATTAATTTCCAGAGTCTAACAGAAATGTTTGGCAAGGTTGCAAAGCCTGCAAACGATTCAGAACTCTATGACTACGTCGCGCCAAAATTTGAGGTCGTATCATCACATTGAATACATTTGAATACCATACTTGAATTGATTTAAGGACCCCGCTCAATTACTTCGTATCAGACCCCATTTATCCCCATTTAACATCATTTCAGTCTCCAATCTGGAAGGGTCTCAGAAATGGCCATGGAGAAGTAGTTGCTGTCGCAAGGCTAGGGGCGGTGTGGCACGTTGCCGTTGCGTTGGACCGCAGCACAGCTACATCCCACGCAGCGCGGTGCTGGGCCCAGATGACCTGGGATGACGTGGGATGACCTGGGATGGACGCATGTTTTTGATCCAAAAAATGCCAAAACCTTGGACTTTCGATGTGTTTCATGTGTTTTCCATGATTTCCCTATATCTGAATGAACATCAATTTGCAAGCTATACAAGGATGCTCACAAGGGTACCGAGGTTTTGTTCCACAGCCATGGAAACCAACAAGGATGCGGATTTGATGTGAGGTGTTGAGCAACTACCAGGGCGCGTGGATTCTGCAATCGCCTTTGGATATGGATTTGACCAAAAGGTGGCGCCACGGGTCAAACTTGGCTGATGGATGCTGAAGGTTTGGTTGGCCATGCACTTGCGAAAGTTTCCATGAGTGCTTCAGTTTGAGTACAGGCCCGTGCTCGTATCAGCTTTGAGACATGTGAGTCTTGTTGCCCTACCATCCATTTTGGACATTTCTGAGTTGTATCCACTTAGACTTTGGGTTTCGAGTTGTATGTTTGAGATGAATTATCAATCAGCCAATCAAATTTTCATGGAATTGGAGGCCCAAGGGACGCTCAAAGGCGGCCAGTGCCCGCTTGCAGCGCGAAGCCAAGTCCTTGGACAAGGAGAATGATATTTTTTATGGCATTATAAGTCATCCAGGATTTGGATGGATTGTGCGGGGGTCCGATAATTGTCATATATTTTCATGATCATTTCATTTCATGATGATAAACCATAGCTGGTTGATGATGACCCCCAATGATTCAGGACTTGGTGCGCCCATTGTCAGACAAATCTTGAAATATTGCCATTAAAAAAGGTAGCAACTATTATAGACATAGACACACCGATTGATTGCAACTGATTAGGATGGGGATCGGGATTATCAAACTTGTTTGGGCGATGTTTTTTCAGAATTATGATATGCCAGGTGTTATTTCCACGTGGGTGTGTTGCTGCTTTGGTCTTCATAATCATGATGGTGTTTATGTACCCTCTGGTAATTTAACATAGCTATGGAGAATCACCAATTTTAATGGGAAAATCCACTATAAATGGCCATTTTCAATAGCTATGTTAGTTTACCAGAGGGTAGCTGCTACTCTAACGGATAGTCGGATAGTGACCGTTGCAGTCCTGCGAACGTTGTTCGAGGACCCGCCGCCGTTTATCCGGGTTGCACGCACGGAGCTTAGGGCGGTAGGTTGCACATCAAGCTATAGCCGGAAAACGGATGTCAAAATCTCCCAGTCTAACCCATCACCATATATAAGCAGTTCGTTGTCACACGCTGCCACTCGTTGCCCTCTTCAGCCGCTGCTAAGATGAAGCCGGAGAGTTCCGGTGGCATTTCCTGATGCAGGGCCCTGGTGATACACCCTTTGAGGGTGGCGTCTATTGGGGCGAGCTGGATTTCCCCAAGGACACGGCAGACGGTTTCCTTGCACCCCGTTCAGCCGCTGGTACAAATAAAAATAATAAAATCTAATAAATGCCAACCTAAAGCCCGGGTTTAGAAGGTTTAGTACACTGGATCTACTTGGGGACCCATATAAATGAATCCAGTGTTGATCAATGTTGACGGGCTGAGACTATTCAATGCTTGACGCGGGCAGGGCCTTGGATGCTAGGACTACCCCTACAGCCCGCCGCTGGTGCGCTTTCGGACACCCAACGGACGGTTCCAGGTATGGCCCCCCAGTTGCCACTTGAAATAGGGTGTTCATGATCAGACAGGGGCGGTTGATTGATGCATGCATCTGAGATTGGGATATTGCATAGTGGATTCGTATATTCGATTATACGTGTATATATATATATATACATACGTGTATATATATATACTCAGCTGGAAGGAGAGCAAACGTGTTCATTTTCATTTGGTGATTCCATATATCTGACAAATGCAGTGCCAGGTAACCGATCAATCGTTGCTCAGGTGGATAGCTGGCTTTGCCGCACTCAAATGGACTACCATCCAGAGGCCGCCAGGGGGATAAGATGTATGAAGTCTGACCGCTTCACAAAAAGAATTAACAAAGATACCATCGCGAAACTGGAATATCTAGATGTGAGAGCCCATCATTTTCCATGGAAAACAACATCGTAAAAAAATGCTCTCTCCAAGTAGCTTTTCAGAGGCCGAATAAGTTTTTTTTTTCAGTCCTTCAGTTTCAGCAGTTTATTCCCCAGGGCTGGCAACCAGCATGGACTCTGAGTGGCTTTCTGCTGGCCTTGCTGACCTTGCTTTGTGCTGGAGACATGGTGAAATGGGGCGGTTGAGATGGGATGGTTCTGGATGGTTGGATTCATCGATGTACAAACGCTGACACAGTACACTCAATACATCCAACGTGACATGGCTCCGCATACGCATGGAGGTCCAGGATGTTCAAGCCAGAGACCTCCAGCGATGCTAGTACTATGCCACAGTGTGAACAGATCGCCCTGTAGCTATCAGGCATACATTTACAAGGCAAGATGTTCTAGATGTAATGATGAGATATGGACATGTATATATATATGTGTGTGTTATGCATTGTTAAATTATCATGTGCGTGTGTGTGTGTGTGCGCATGTACGTGCGTATATGCATGCATATCATGCACAGGAATATGGGTGAAAGGACTAATTACAGCGATTCTGAATGAAAAACAATTCATCCCACCATTCTTGTAGCTTGGAAGCAGAGTGTGTATGACAGAAAAAGCCTCAGCGCCAAGGAAACGATTCCTTCACTAGTGGCATGGTGCAACCCTCCACCACCGATGCCGAAAAGCGCACTTTGGTGCGCCTGAGAATGCGGCTTAGGGCTGCCCACAATTTTGCTGGAGGTTGTATAAGGTCATTTTTTGTTCTCTTTTTGTTTGACCTGCACAAGAAGCAACATATGGCCCTAGCTGCACAAATTGCCGATGTTGCATCATTACCGCCAGGCAGAGGCTTCCGGCACCTTCAACGCCCAACATCCGGAGTTCCCCAAAGAGCTGTTCAAGTCATGATAGTGATGGGCAGGAAATCTCACTGGCACAAAGTGCCAACAGACTCAGAGTTGCAAAGCTTTTCGGAAGCAAAATCCTGAGGGCGGCAATATTGGGAAATAAGATGATAAGAAGATGAAGTACCCCCTAGAACCCTAACATACCCCAACCATACTTATGCGAATAATTCGGAATCTATCCAATGAAATCCAGAGATGATTTGCCATCAAAAATGGGCTTGCCCAATTTGCCCACGGCCTTGGCTAGGCGAAATGGCAGTATCCTTCCTATGAGGTTTGACCTTGCCTTACCATCTCTTTAAGCTAGTGCTGAAAAAAGGATGCATGGGAATTTAGACCAGATTTCTTGGAAACTAAAGAGTCACAACTCTGGCAACATTTCTTTCATGGTGTGCAAACAGTTTTTGTTTGTTCCGTCCCTCCACCATTTGGTGCCCTTGGTTTGCTCGAAGCTTCGACGACCACCCAGACCAGACCCGTGGCCCAGCATGGAGGGAAAAGCCGAGCCGACGATGACGGACTTCGCGGGCCTTCTGTTGGCAGTGTTTTGGCCGAAACAGCTGGGAGCCGGGAGGTCATAGATGATATACCCTCTGGTAAATTAACATAGCTATGGAAAATCACCATTTTTAATAGGTAAATCAACTATAAATGGGCCATGTTCAATAGCTATGTTAAATTACCAGAGGGTAGATGTGTGTATCAATTTCTATGTGGGTTAACAGCTATTATTGTAGATCTCTATAAAACCGCAACACACGTACATGCTTGTCACAGATTCTAGCCAAAAATTTGCCTGTCATAAAGTTTAGATATACTTCTAGTTGTGGGCCAACTAGCTTTGCCAAAGATCAGCTAGCAAAAGTGGTACCAGCATTGGTTCTTATCGCTCTAGGTGGGCGAAGGCGGCCAAATGATCCAAAATTGTGTAAAACCCTCAATGGGATGGAAACACAGCATTCTTGCTCACTAGGGATATCCATAGGATCATAATCATATCATATATAATATATGGAACATATATATAATATATATATATATGGTCCATACGTTTTCATTATATAATGGATTATGATGTGTTCATTATTGCCATCATTATTCTTACGTATTCTTACTGTGTGAGTATGCTTTATGGATGTGGCAATTCATTATGGATCTCATCGTCATGAATATTATGGATGATACATGGATATTATGCATGTTATGGATAGTATGGACGTCACGGATATTGTTTGACATTTGTAGATATGGATATATGTGTCTTTGCCATTCTTTGCCGCCCAAAAAAACCTAGGATCTTTCAAGTTTCGCTGCTCGAGCGTTGAAAGATGCTCACCAGCTGCTTGGCAGGATATAGCTCGACCCTGGGGACCTGGGATGTCATTGGTGTCGGGCATGGACCCAGAGAATTTCTTGGTAGCATTAAATTCAGTATCAATTCATTATAATAATCATAATTCATCCATCAAAATTATAAACATGGGGATGTTACGATTTATTTTAGCATGGCAAGACCAGTTCCCCAAGTCCCACGATATCCCAAAGTCCAAACTCTGCACCACTTCCACAGCTCCAAAGGACACTCAACGCGTGGGAGGCGACCACTTCGCCCTACACGTGCAGCTCGGAGCATGGCAACTGTAGCACAGAAAAGTTCTATGTTGATTTCTATCAATAATTTTATGTGTCGGTTTATGTGTATGTGCATATGCATGTATATATATATATATACATACCGTGTGTATATATATATATACCGTAGAGATAGATAGATGATGTACATTGGATGGTTCTTCTGACATCACCGATATGTATTGAGGCCTGTTGAGACCGTGGAAAGAGCTGCTCGGTGGATGGCGTTTGACAGCAATTCATTAAATAGTTACCCTCTGGATCCCTCTGGTAATTTGACATAGCTATGGAAAACCACCATCTTCAATAGGTAAATCAACTATAAATGGTCCATTCTCCATGGCTATGTTAAATTACCAGAGGGTACTGTAATCAAAACATTGCAAGTTTGGCTGGTTTCAGCATGGTGGACTTCCCTAGTAATGTGGCATTTATTCTGGAGTTGGAGGGATGCGTATGACGCGTAGTATGAAGCGACAGGAAATGGTTTGCCGGAATGTTTTGGATAGCAAGGGTGTCGGTGTGTTTGCGAAGTACAGGGAAACTTATCATGATGTGAGGTTGTGCCAGACTATCTTGTTCACAAGCCATTTGCACGATTTTGCACGCACACACCCATAACTGACCATGACTCCGTGGGCTAGAACAACCAGTATGACATAGTATGGCTAGTGTGGCAATCCCAGCAATCAACCCAATTTTCCTGGGTATGGTGGTTAAACATGATTGGTTACCATTCCCCCAATATTTTCCCATATGTCCCAATCTGTTCCCATATTTTCCCAATACAAATATCACCATGTTGGTGGTTGATGGTTTCGGGTGTCGCTCCAGCAATCTGCAAACCCCTTTGTCAGTTCAAGGTTTGCAGACCTCGAACTGCCTGATCCGGATGCCGAGCCGGATGTGTTGCAGCGGATGGTGAGACACTGACGCCGCAAGAGTCGTGGTTGATGGGGTTTTCGGCAATCCGCTAGGGAAACACCGAACCAAGAAGATCCAAGAAACCATGGTTTTAGCATACCCTCTGGTAATTTAACATAGCTATTGAAAATGGTGATTTATAGTGGATTTCCCATTGAAAATGGTGATTTTCAATAGCTATCTTAAATTACCAGAGGGTATTGAATCTGATCATTTTAGGTGTCCATATGGGGGAAAACTTCTTTGACAACTCTTTTGAGTGAGGGATTGCCGAAAAAGCATCATGAGATCCGGGGAATTTTGGGTGAATGGGAAGTTGATGGGGAATCCACTAGCGATGTATGAATATGGGGTCCAAAACAGTTTGCATTCTCCTGTCATGTAATTCTTCCCGTGGTCAACTATCGATGGAGAATGATGGGTGGGATGGATAGGTACTTGGTGTTTTTTGGTTGTCAAGTTCTTCCAGGAATCATTCTAATCCCCACTGCCCCAAAATAGACGAGGTTGAGGCTATTTGGAGGAATTTCCAAGATAGAATCCACTTGGCTCACGGTTTCAGGAAATGTGGCGCACTTCCAAGCGAACTACCTCACTCTAGGCGTCTTGGCAGCATTCCTCATATGCGGTCTGGCATTCAAAGCCAACCCTGCGCAAATGGGCTTTTATTTCTGATATAGAAACCGAACTCTGGGTGGTAGAAATGATGCATTTTGATGCATTTTGCAGCTTACCAGCCATTTTCAATCCTGCTCACATTTTCCAGCAACTTAGTTGATATGCTTGTTGTTGCTACAGCTGCAGTTGGGACAAGGTTCCTTTGTGTTCTGCATCATGATCTATCAGCACACATCGTGGCTGCTTGCAGTGTTGCTACTTCTGGGCGTTTGGGTGGTGCCGGCACGTTTCAAGCCACAGTGGAAGTGTTTGTCGCACCTGGCAGAACCTTGCTGCCAGGCATACTATATCTCCCGGGGCGGCCTTGACACCGAGTGGAAACCTCTGATTTTGGGGGTAGAAGCGCCTGGGCTGAAGATTTTTGGGGGGTTGTAGTTTCGACAAGTGCTTATTTTCGAACTTATTTGGGACGATGGACCCAGTTGACTGAGACTGATATGGTTTGAATAGTTGGATGATTTGGTCGCGTGCCTTCCAAGCGGCTCAGGTAACGGTGTCACACCGGCTAGCTTTGATGTATGCCAGTGCCTTGGAGGCATTGAGTTGGCTACGGCTGGTGCCCATCAGAAGCTGAAAGCCTATACAGCCTATACAGCCTATACAGCTTCAGCGCTGGTTGAGGTTCTATGGCTTTAATCTTCTTGGTCTTTGGGCAGTCGCTCCTGGTTCTACTGGGCATCCTTGGAACGCTCACCATGGCGCACGCGCTGTGCAATGCCACCCTGACCCGGAAGCCCATCCCAACCCCAACCGACCCCCGCAGCCCATCGCCGCATCGGCCTTCTCCCAGTGATGTAGCGCAGCCGGAGAAAGTGGCTGCCATTGTGTGATGGCCGGAGACCAGGGCGACAAGCCTCGATGGAGGCGACTGAAAGCCAAAAAAAAGGCGCCACAAGGAGCGCGACACAATGAATTTTCAATAGCAGCTCAATAGCATGAGTCTTTGAGGTGGTCCAGAAGTGAAAGTACACAAACACAAATTATGATTTGACCTAAACTAAGTATATAGCAGCTATGCAGTATATCATAGTATATCCTCCCAAATCCTGTTTCCCTTGGCACATTTTCATGCAGAAAAAAGAAGATGAGATGTTGTTTGTTTTTCTCGAAGGCGGATTTCAAAAATAGTGCGGCCTTTGGGATCGCAGTATTCGAGCGTAAAAAGCTGGTTGCAACTACCAGGTGGCTCGACAGCAAGACCTTTGAATCTCGGATACGGGTGTTGCAGATCATCAGACGGACTAAATGTGCATGCCAAGCCTTGAGATTTTTGGGTGATAGAACGTGATAGAACTAGCATCAGGAGACACTGGCTTGAGAATCGCCACCATGCCATACCATGCCCAAATGCTCCATGTTTGGTGTGCGGCTAATATGCCCCTTCGACTCGGATCTAGTCAAGCATATGCCACCAATGGAGCAAGTGAGATCATTTCCTCCATTTACACAGCTGCCTGTGGCACCCTGTGGGGTTTGGTTGAAGTACATAGCACTATAGCAGTGACCGCTCCTCGTTCACAGCGTCACTTTGCCACCATGGACGGCCTGATTTTGGAAGGAAAAGATGACGGCAAGAGCAACAAGGCCAGGTGGGTGTTGCCTTAAACGTCAGTAAGCAATAGAATTAATGAATGAATTAGATCCCTTTCACCTATAATCGCCCCTATGTGAGTCTTCAAAACGAAGAAATCTGCCTTGAGGAAAAAGGAGTTACTGTACTTCATTTTATAGTTGTCGAATATAATGAGATCCTTGGCCGGGAGCACAGCACAAGTATCCTCCGCATGATAAGATGAGGTCCATTTGTCGGCTTCAGTTTCTGTAAAGTCAGTTCCCAGACAATGTATAGATGGTGCTGCACAAACCACGCGGTCCGATGCAAGGTCCACATTCGAATGCAGCAGCGAAACGGAAGAAAGTCCTGGACTACGGAGACTTGGCGCATAGGAAAAGACTTGATGGGATGCTTGGGATATCTTGGGATGTTTTCCACCATTTGACTAGCCCATGACCCATGGTTAATGCTCCTTGACCGTTTGTGAATTGATGTGTTTCTTGATTGACTTGACTTTCTCCCCTATGCCATCTGGCTCCAAAAAACAACTCCCAGAACTTCAGGTTCATCCCCTTCTTTCCACTGGATGAAGACCTCGTGTTTCTCTTTAAAAAAGTATCAATTCTCGTATATGTTTTGGTGATGTTTTACAAATTTTAACTCTCTCTCTATATATATATATCATGTTTAAAATTGTATTTCTATAATTTTCTATCTTTAACAAGTATTGAAATAGATAATTTATACATATTTATTAACGATACCCAGGGTATGCCATTGGTCAGGTGGCCGGCTTCCCGGAGTCGGTGCGCCTGCCGAAGTCCGGGAAGGTGCTGCAGGTGGATTTTGAGAAGCGCCTTGGGACTGGATTGGGGGCCCGGGCCGTTGGTGTAGCCGTTGATTTTTGATGATAGAGATGATATTAATGTTTCAATGAACATTGAAACTTAAGATGATATATTGATTTTAGATTTTACATATATATACATATATATATATATATGTGATGATGATATCTGATGATATATGGTGTAACATTGATTTTATGACTATCAACATCTATCAACTAACTATAACTTGATATATATATATATATTTATACTATGGTTCTTGTGGAGAGTTGATGAAAAGATCGCACTTTATCCACAATGCATAGCCATTTTGATGGAGAAAGTGATGATTAGCCATGGGATTTTGTGTGAAGAATGATGGATACCAGTATATTATGATAAGCCAATCAAATCATTGTTTTTGTGGCTTCACGCGTTTTCTATGTTCAACCCCATCATTGGGATGATGATCTAAAATGACTTGTTGTTGTTTCTGGGTTGGGTTGAACCACCAACCATATTTGATTTGGTTGAACTACAATGATGCCACACCCATGAAAACCGCAAGGAACGCATACGGTACTGTAGCCAACAAAATGATGTGATATTCTAGAAAAGTGCAAAGTGCGCGACCCATTGCTATCGCGGTTTAGTGCATTCGCTCAAGCATGAACATCAAAATGATGCGCCCCACATATACCCTGGCACCAAAATGTCACACCTTAAAATAGTTGATTTGGATGTTTGGATGTTTATAAACCCAAGATTCATGGTATTTCATCCCAGTAGGTTTTGATCCATACGTTTGAGGCTTTTCGCCCCACCATCCAGTTGGCTGAGGATCTTGCGTGCTCTTAAGAAGACCTTCAAAACAAACGGAGTGCTCATCAAGGAGCCTGGCGATAGCGGTCATAGCTATGGGGTTACCGGATGACCATTGGATGATGGGATGGGCCCATAGCTATTGATAGCTATGGGCTATTGAATAGGTTTCAAAGCATGGCTTTGATTTTGGGGTACCCTACTCTTATCTAGTTTAAAACCATTTAAAACCAAGGCCATGGCTGGGCGCTTCCCCCCCGCGTCCAGGACCCTGACCACGGCAGTGTCATGCAGTTGCAGGGCGACATCCGCAAGGAGGCTGTCTAGCTGGCCAAGTGTGTTCTTGAAAAACTGATGGAAAGATCATGAAAGATTCCCAATATATCATGTTTGATAGTTTTCGGTGGGTTTTCAACCTGAAAAACAAGCATGAAAAGATTAATCGATGATATCGATGGCATGCCGCATGCCCCAAACGATGAGTTCCGATGCCCCAAACGGCCTGGGGCGAGGTGGCGGAGTTTCTGATCGAAGTGACAGCCATCATAACCAAGGACCAAGTGATGATCCACGGCTCGTAGAAGGCCCTGGCGAAAGCTGCCAGTGAAAAACATGCCCGATGCACGCTAAGCCGCTAAGTGATGCGGTGACATCTGTGCTAAAAACCGTTGGGGTGCAGACATGGCACGTCAGTTGGCATGCGCAATTGCCCGAGCCACCAAAAATGGTTCCGAGCCTGTTGTTAGTTTCAATGGTTTTCTTGTCAAAATGTTGCATCGGGTGAAGGATTGATAGTGTCAGCGGACTGCTGTGCATGCGGCGTGAGATGTTCCCCTCCGCGGCTGGTAAGCCACAGCAATGACTTTGCAATACCCATGGTTTGGAGCAAGGACCAAAGGTCGCTGAAGGAGTAAATGTCTGTAAAGTAGGGATCCGATATCATGTCGCAATATGTTTGCAATCAAAAGACAATGCATATAACATTATATAACTAATGCCGCCATGTTGAACATACTTGCCAAAAGCAGCTTTAAGGATTTGCATGTTCAACATGTTCAGGAAATATCAGAATTTCAGAACGACAACCATGACAACCTTTGATTGCCCCCTTGTACAGTGTTCCGGGGCATCGAACCAGGAGGACGAAGCGCGCGGCAAGAAACAACATGGAGAAATGTGCTGCATGTGTTTGTTGATCCAAGTTTCATCAGCCACTTTCATCAGAGATTTGCACCAACAGAACAGGCCAACAATGAAGCATGGTGAAACAGTTTCTCAGCAAAACCGGCCTTACTAGGATCCAGACTTCAGCAGAGTTTTGGGAGCTGAACTCCCAAGACATTCACGTTTGAAATCATTTGGATGTTGGCCAAAAATTTGCAAGTGCATGTGCATTGTGTTGTGCGAGCATTTGGTCATCGACGGATATTACTTTCTAGACTACTTCTTTGACAGGCACACATTAGATTGTGTTGGTCGTCAAGGCAGGTCAGACGGCGGCTTCTCAAACTGCCATGAACGAAATGGGTTTGACGATGAACAGTTGCCATAGAAGGTGTTCAAACTTGAAACCCTTTTTCTTCCCGATTATTCCCCTAAAACATCCTAAAACCAACTAAGAAACAAAGTCAAAGTATCTCACTTGAGAGTTCTGAAAGCATCTGAAACCTTTCCAAGTCACCATTTTCCGACCATTTCCTGCCCCATTTTCTCCATGTCGCCCCATGGCGGCCATGGCCCTCACGGTGTCTCCACGTTGGACGTCTATTGCCCCGTGGCCGGGATGCTGCCATGCGCGGCCCGCGCGACTGCTGCGAAGGTCCAGCAGCGGAGCTTCAAAGACATGGAGACGAGCGATTCTGGCGGGTGCTGCATCTGCTGTGGCCACTGGTACTGGATTAACATGGATTTTCCTGGATGGTGATGGATTATTTGGATTTGTTGCTATTTAAGGATGTCCTGCGTTGATTTAGGTTTGTCCAAAACTGGAGGGTGCCCGATTTCCTATTCGTATTTGTCTCATGAATACAGTAAAATAGCTGAGTGAAGTCGAGAAGAAGAAGGTCGTATCCATTTTGGCTCAAGGCTCAGACCGACAACGGAGCGCATTCGCTTCACGCGTCCTAGGAACAGACCGTTTGGGCCTATCTTTTTCCCGGCATGGCAATGGAGACCCTGAACATCAGCGATGGCACCACCATGCAGATCACGCGCTTGCCAGACATTGATGACGAAACCTGGGCTGAGGTGAAAAAGTACGTGGAGACCAACCCAGACACCGCCAAGGCTATGCAGAATTTCGCCAAGAATCCTGATGCCATGCGTGGCTGGCTGCAAACCCAGGCCATTGCCGAGCACTACAGCACCAAGCTCTCCAACGGTGACACCCCGGTGCAGGACCGCGTGAAGTCCCTGGAGAAAGACGCAGAGCTGGGGCCCATTTTTGAGGATATCAAGAAGAATGGCATGGAGGCAGCCATGAAGTACTACCAGGACTTGGGCTTGCTATTAATACAATCAAGAGAATCCATTGGGAATATTATGTTTTAATCTTTTTTAATCCGCCATTTGGATCCATTTGGGACATCTACAGCTACAGTGGACATATTAGTTTCTATATGTTTCTATTTCAAGGTCTGGGACGGAAACCGACGGAAACCCGAGGATGAGGAATTGATGCTGAAGATCAGCCAGAAGATGGGCGGTCTGCCGTCAGAGCTCAACCCGGTGCTGCAGAAGATCGAAGAGACGCCCATGACGCTCCACGAGGCCGCTAAGCGCGGCGATCTGGCGGCGGTGCAGAGCTTCCTCGAAAAGAAAAAACCGTTGGACAGCCAGGTGGTGACGGGGGGATCAGTGGGGGATGCCATATGAATGGGGGAAATATGAAATGAAGCTCCACAACTACCAGTTTTTTGATTTATTTTGATGAGAACAGCAGGGCATTTCATGGTTTTGACCAGCTAATAGCCAGGATTACAAGGGCATCATTGCCTTGGGCTATGCCATCGGCGCCAACCGCATTGCTGTGGTGAAGCTCCTCTTGGACAGCCGCGCCAACCCCTACGCCGTGGACAGCTCGGGCAACAGCGGGCTGCACTATGCGGCGGGCTATGGCAGAAAGGAACTCTTGGAGTATCTGCTGAAGGTGGGCGCCAACGTGAATCAGCCGAATGCTCAGGGTCTCACACCTTTAGGTGCAGCCACACAGAATCGTCAGGAAGCCACCATGGCGGTCTTGAAAGCCCATGGTGCACAGTAGGCTCAGTCGACAGCTAACCCCAAAAAACTTTTGGGGACGAACCCAGCTCCCATCCCCAAAAAGTTGTGTCTTTTTGATGTTGGTTGATTTTTGGATTATTTTTTGGCACATATTCAGATTCAGAGCCAGCAGTTCATGACCTGTGGGGGGGAGGTGTGTAGTTGTCTGCAGAGTCTACACTGTGACTTTTTAGAGCTTCCGCCTTGTGCGATTGCTGTGAACCTGCCTTTTTAAAGCAGAGGGCATGTTGAATTCCAACCTTAGCTCCCTTAGCTCAATGCTTGGGCACCGGTACAGTCTATCTCAGACAAAAAAAAGTGACGTTTGTTTTTGGGACGGAGGGACTTGATATCAAATGATGCCACGGGCCCATTCCCATTCTTTTGTGGGTTGGTTTGTTGAGGTTGCCAGAAATCACTCCCCAAGAAGCGAAGACTGCAAGACTCCTTCCATGCTCAGGTGACTTGCCGCCGGTGCAAGGGCAGCACACTGGAAGATATGGAAGGGTTCCCAGAGATTGGAGAAATGGAACCCATCGAAATCGAAGAATTTGAAGAAGTGGAATTTGAACCCAGGATGCAGCGATGGGGCTCAGACTTGGGCTGCCTGAAGCTCCATCGTTTCCATCCAACAAAA
The DNA here is from genome assembly GCA_947184155.2 of Cladocopium goreaui. Classification (NCBI taxonomy): domain Eukaryota; class Dinophyceae; order Suessiales; family Symbiodiniaceae; genus Cladocopium; species Cladocopium goreaui. Next base: position 118,899 of record CAMXCT020006711.1, on the reverse strand, counting down.
ATATAGCTTTCACACCCCTTTGTGATCGGTTGCAAAAGGAAACAGCTGGGCATATGATTTTTGCATGCGTGCTTCAGCCAGAACTTGGCCATGGTAAGGTTGCGAAAGACAATGTTCATGAGAACTAACAATCGGCCCCTGCTGACCATTTAGCTGAATATCTTCCACGGGGGAGAACAATTTGTGTCCTGAATTGAACGAATGGATACGAATGGAGTCTACTTCCGAGAAACAGCGGGCTGCATCCCATCCCGGTGATGTGAGGAAATGGGGGAGAAGCGGCAGAAGGCTGAGATGGCGGCGACCGAGACTTGATTGCGCAAGGTTTCCGTTGGATTGCTGATCTTGGCTTGGACATTGTGTAAAGTGGAATGATGATGAATGATGCCAAGTTTGGGACGCTATGATTTCATATGGGGGGTTCCTAAAATGGGGCATATATATGTATATAGCCCAAAATGGATGGTTTACAATGGAAACGAAAAATCCTATTAAAATTTAAAATGGATGATTTGGGGGTACCCCCATTTCAGGAAACCTCCATATGATTTCACCATTTTGCTGAGGAGTTGCTTGAGAAGACGAACATCATCCGGCCCGGCACAGGTGCACTGAGTTGACATTGCAGTTTAGAGATTCTTTGAGCTGATTCTGAGTACGGAAATGTTGTTGAATGTTGCTGATACTCATTGCATTTTTTTGGCACCCCTTTGGGGTGCATAGGTGTTCTATTGGTGTTATATTATATGAGATGCTGTCACACCACCTTTGGTATGTTGCTTGGTTTGGGAGGCGTTGCGGAAAAGACGCCATTGCCTTGCGTCGCGGTTTGCGGCATGGGAAGGGAGGAGCCTTGAAGGCATTACCTTAAAGAACAGAGAATAACACGAACAATCTGCCGCATGTCCAGCTCTTGGTATTCCTGAGGTTTCCTGGTTCTCTCATGTTTTGCGGAAAAGTTATGGTTGTAGGCGGTCATAAGTAGAGATAATAGTGCTGACTTTTTTGGGAAATCAAGAAATCGCTGGGGACTGAACGCCGCAGCAACCGCGGTTGAGGACGATGACAAGGACTCAGTGGCTGCCATGCTGCATCGGCAGCTGAGAATTTACAAAGGTGGAAGTCCAGAAGAACCTGTGTGGTTTCCAGATATTTGAGGGGTTTCATGGTGGTGGAGGGAAGAAAGATAAGTTGGGAACTATGAAATAGTCACGAAACAAAAAAGGACAAGTCGTAAAAAAAAAAACATATCCTTACGCTGAAGAGCTTCCACTTTCCAGATGGTGCTGGATTGTTTATGCCCAAAGGACTATACATAACATTACATAACCACTGCTTGCTGTGCGTGGTCTTCAACCTAACGTTTGCATGAGTCTCAGAGAATTTCCGAGCAGGTACTGATTGGTTGAAGGCTACCAACCTCCGTGAGCCAATCCTCAGAACCCCTGTCCAACCTGCCCTAATTAGCTTGACAATTGCTCTACCCACTTTTATAGACTTTTTTAGTTTCTGTTCTTTTCTTTTTTTGGGGAATGTGACTCCCTCATCTTTGTAACGTAAACGGGTAAACAGAATCAGTAGCAAGATTTTTGGGTGATATCTTTATGGAATTTGGATAAACTACATATTATATTATATATATATAATATATATATATATACATAAACTGGAATCCTGGGTCTCTTTGCCATCCAACTGGCAACCAAGTCATACCGTAAGTTACCCGAGGTTTGACCTCGACACCGTGGCGAGCCGATCCTTTGAGGAGTTGGATCAATCATTGGCGCTGCCCCTGGGCCGCCTGGGCCACTGATGGCAGCAGTGATGCTGTTGATCTGCAATGAATTTGGGTATGGTTGATGTATATCATATTTCAATGGATTGGTTTAAGGGAAAATTTACAGGAAAGCCCCATATTTAATGGGAAAATCTATGGTTTCCTGTAGATTTTCCCTTAAACCAATCCATTGAATATTGGATGTGAATTGCCCAATTGGGTAATACTACATTCATCTGCAATGAATGTATATGAACGAATTATCAGATTGTAGTTTTTCATGGTTTTGATTGGTGTTTTGTTTCTCCCTCATCTGTAAAAGCGCCCGTGAAAACGCGGTCATTCTGGATTTCGTCCCATTGCACGGCCGAGGTGTCGAACCATGGTGGTTTGCCCACCTTTGAACCTGGGGGACCGCCGGAAGATCAAAGCGCTGCGCGATGGTCTCAAGCTTTTGCTGGCTGCTCGCCGCTGCAGCATGCCATGGCTATGCCATGCTATGCCATGGGTACAGCCATATTGATTTGGAAGGTGTACTGGTATCTTAAGGAATGTTTCCCAGAAAAAAGGTGGAAAGAAAGACACATATGGGATCTATAACACAGATGGGTTGATATGTAGATCGATACTTTGGAAAATGCAGTAGTTTCTGTTTGACGCTTTTGGTTGCTGCAACGTTGACATGGCATTCAAAAAACTGGTTGAATCTGTCCAGTGAGAGACTCAAAGTATGTAGCATTGGTAGTTCGCTTCATTGTGGCATGATTTACCCTCTGGTAATGACTAACATAGCTATTGAAAATGACCATTTATAGTGGATTTACCCATTAAAAATGGTGATTTTCCATAGTTATGTTAGTTTACCAGAGGGTAATCAATAACTATAACTGAAGCATTGCAATGGGAAACCGGGTTTTTTTAATGCAGCGAGTGCGCCGGCACACTCGGCTCACTCGGCACACTTGACCTCTCCAAGAACCCGCGTTTTTAGACGTAGCAAGTGCGCCAGCACACTCGGCACACTCGGCACACTTGACCTCGCCAAGAACCTGGGTTTTTAGATGCAGCAAGTGCGCCGGCACACTCGGCACACTTGACCTCTCCAAGAACCCGGGTTTTTAGACGTAGCAAGTGCGCCAGCACACTCGGCACACTCGGCACACTCGGCACACTTGACCTCGCCAAGAACCTGGGTTTTTAGATGCAGCAAGTGCGCCGGCACACTCGGCACACTCGGCACACTCGGCACACTCGGCACACTCGGCACACTCGGCACACTCGGCCAGGCGCGCCAAGCGCGCCAACACCCACGCTCGGCACGCTTGGCACGCTTGGAACGCTCAGAATGAATGAATGAATAAATGAATGAATGAAATGAAATGAAGTGAAATAAGGAATGAATGAAATGAAAGGAAATGAACTTAAATGAAATCATGAATGAATGAAATGAAATAATGAATGAATGAATGAATGAAATGAAATGAAATGAAATGAAATGAAACGAAATGAAATGAAATGAAATGAATGAAACGAAATGAAAGGAAATGCAACAAAACAAATGAAATGAAATGAATCGAAATGAAATGAAATGAATCGAAATGAAATGAAATGAAGCGAAATGAAATGAAACGAAATGAGTTGAAATGAAACGAAATGAAACGAAATGAAATGAAAGGAAATGAAACAAAACAAACTGAAAGGAAATGAATGAAATGAAAGGAAATGAAACGAAATGAAATGAATGTCATGAATGAAATTAAATGAAACGAAATGAAACGAAATGAAATGAATGTCATGAATGAAATTAAATGAAACGAAATGAAACGAAATGAATCGAAATGAAATGAAATGAATCGAAATGAAATGAAATGAAATGAAATGAAACAAAGCGAATGAAACGAAATGAATGAAACGAAATGAAACGAAATGAAACGAAATGAAATGAAAGGAAATGCAACGAAATGAAATGAAAGGAAATGCAACGAAATGAAATGAAAGGAAATGAAACGAAATGAAATGAATGAAATGAATGAAATTAAATGAAACGAAATGAAACGACATGAAATGAAATGAAAGGAATGAATGCATGAATGAAAGAGCGAATCAACGAATCAATGAAAAAATCTGACACTCAAGACTATCCCTTTCCGTGGGTTTTTACATCATTGTCACAGACTATCCATGTGCCATTTGTTTGACTTGTTTGGATCCTAGCATTTGTGAGACGTCACCTCATGATAAGATAAACATCCAGACGATCCCTTGTGACATTGTTTGTGTTTTCTGCTAAGTGGCATTTAGAAAGAGGTCAGTTAAGGAAACGAGCCAAAAAGTGGCTTACCAGTGACACGCAAGTGACACGCAGGTGACACGCAGACAGCCAATCCTTAAATGACCTTTTCAGGGTCCATCTCAGTGACACGCAAGTAACACGCAGTGACACGCAGAAAGCATGTGATCAGCCAGGCAAAGAGGTCACTCAAAGATTTTGAAACGAGGTCACTTATGCATGATTGATCTTGTAAGTGACCGTTTGGCACTTTGGGTCTATATGGCTTCTATTAGAGGGCAGAAGTAACTGCCTGGATGTTGTGTCTTAGATGATTATTCCAACTATCTCTTCGTTGAACTTGGGCCATGTCGAGCGGCAAAGCCACCTCACAGGCTAGGGGGGTGGTTCGGTGCCGGAAGTTTGGTTCATGTTCCGGATGTTCCGCTTGGGATAGGTAGCAGGCCTTTGCACACAAAGAGAGCACAAGATTTCACAGGCAGTGGAGATGCTCTGGTGTGACCAGAATCCGAAGGCACAGAAGCATTCTATGCCTTCGGATTCCGGTCACACCAAAGCTGTGGGCTGCTCAGAAGCATCTTATTTGTTGATGAGTTTTCAAATATTCTCGTGTCTCATCAACGTGGTCCATCAGCATTTCATTTCATGATTAGTCCACAGGTATTCCACATTGGAAAGCCACAACCTTAGTACAAAACCATCGATGTTTCAACATTTGGAAGTCAAGTGGCTCACAAGAATTCATTAATATAATTTCATCATCCGAGGTATTTGCGGCTTCGGCGCGTTTCTGTCAGGCTTAAAGTTGCAGGGTGCCGTGTCCATGCAGCTCTGCAAGGCTTCCTGCCCCGGCTTCATTGTGACGCTTGGAAGACATGCTGACATGGGATCGAACGGAATTGAGGACATTGCAAGTACACCCACTGGATACCAGGAAGAGTAATCGGAGTGCTGAGTGCTTCACTGCTCATGTTTATATTTGTTTGACATTTATTCGAAACCAAACCTCATTGCCCTTCAATCCGTCAGTGAACCAACGGCTCATAGCCCAAGCTAACAGCTTAACAAAGCCACAGGGAGCAGGCCGTAGCTCTCATTGCGCGCAAGGGATAGTACCATTTGAAATGATAGTCAATTTATCTTTTCATGTAAGGTTCTTCATGTTCCTTCCGAGCCTTACTGTCTGCTGAGTCTATGGGCGCCAGCGTCTTCCGTGCTTGCCATGTCTTTAAGCGACGATCCAAGCTCATGCACACGAGCTTTCACTGTGCAGGGGCCAAGGATGGCCGAAGCAATGGTGAAAGGCTTGAAGCGGGTCGAATCTCGCCCAAGACCGCTTTTTGCACCGGGGTGGTATTTTTTGCACAAGGGCAAAAAGACAGGCTTCGATGAAGATTATGCTCAGGAGTTACAGAGCCTCTTGCCAGAGCATAGCTCAGGATTGATGTCCGAAGCTGCGGCAGAAGATGGCTGCAGTACAGGGGCCATTGTTGGCATGGTGTGTATTGGAAAGCAGTTGAGATACTCCGACCTTCCTAACCATCAGTGGGTGCAGGAAAGCCGACCCGTGGTGTACGAGATCACACAGTGCATGCAGTTCACCGCTGGGGTGTCACTGCCAGGTCAGCAAGGTGTTTGGCATGTTCGGGCGCCTGAGGTCCAGGACAGCCTTCGCAAGGCCATTGGCAAAGGTACGCTGCACACCTGGTCGGATCAGTTTCCAGCTTTGTCTGACACGCGGAAAAGATCGCCGACCCAGAAAGCAAAGACACGAGCTTCAAGACCTTGGCCAAAACCGTTGCCTAGAAAGCGACGCTCTGATGCCGGTACACATCAGTGCGCCCCGGACCTTGTGAGTTCCAGCAAGCGCCAGCGCCTCCATCTTGGAGATCCTGCGGTTGGCGCGAAGCGCCCGGCCAATCTTCCTGTGGATGCATCATCTTCGTCCTCGGCACCGACAAGACACGAAGAGCAAAGCTTGGTGCAGCGAATCTCAGCCGGTCGGATGCTGCCACGGCTGCTCGAACTCATGGACATGACATTCTTCAACATCAAATGTCCACAAAAGGCCGGGCGGGCTGTAATGCACGTTTTCAGACCAGTTCCATGCGAAACGTTTTCTTCTCAGATACTTTTAACATCGCTTTCCAGGTGGGTCCTTTGGAACCTCGAAGTGGATTGTTTGCGCAGGTGGCTGGTGACAGCGTGTTTATTTTGAATGTCTTTCGAAGGCGAGATCTTGATCTCGCAGATGTCATTCCTCTGTGCGCTTCTGAGCACAAAGGGAAAGCGGTACACAAGGCACGTGGAATCAGCAAGGAGTGTCATGTTGGAAATGGTGGGCGTTCAGAGATTGCCATGCTGGAATTTTCCTCTTCCATAACTTTTTTCTTGAATACCACAATAGTTCAAACATACGGCTTTAGAGGCGCAATTTTTATTATCAGCGACTTTTGTCCCAGCACCCTGAGGCAAGATTGGCTGAGTGTCGGACTGTCGCCAAGAGCGCTCTGTCTTCTATTTCTTTGAGCTTCCGCGCGTTGCAGGGCACACAACGCCGAGGCGCAAGCCTTCTTTTTGAGAAGAGAGACAACTCCCCGGATGAAGAGGCCAGTGTTTCCACGACGAGAGTACAAAGTTTCAGAGGGTGCTTGTTTTTTTGAATGTCAAGAGTTTGGACGTAGGACGATATGTTCTTACTCCGCCACTATCATTATCAGTTTGCAGCTGCCAAGGGTTGGCCGTTTTTGTTCCGTAGGTGTTGCAAGAGTCTTCTGCTCTGGCTTGCGACCTCGCCGAGCGCTGGCGTGAACCACCCGAAGGCAGTGTAGTGTACGCAGACTTGACCGTTCGCAAAGTGATGCCAGCTGCTTTGGAGAAACATCTTTCAGAGCAACCTTGTCATTTTCCTTCACAGATGTCAGATGAGCGACGGAGCATCTGGGTATGGGATCTGCCCTTTCCAATACAAATTGATGGGCGCAGATATCGGTGCCGCACCTGCGCGGCAAACGGGGCGTCCATGCGGTATTATGTCATCACAGTGTCAGACTTGCAAGCGGCATTCCCTGATCTTTTGACATGGCGGGATCGTCGCCACGGCACAGTTTTCTTCACCAAGAAATTTCTGCTTTATCTGGTGCAAGTTTTTTACAGACGCCTCAATGTTAGAGCCACTAAAAGGGCCATCGTGGAGCAAATCGGGGCTTCTGCTTTGGCTCTCGGCTGCATGACTCGCCTGCGCACACTGTGCACAGCAATTCCTTCCAATGTCTCCTTGCGGAAGATCCTTCTCAACGCCCTAGAGGGTTACACATCTTCGGCAGTGAAACGGCTCCGACAACACATCAACTTGTACGCGGGCACATTGCTCAGACATGACGGAAACTACGACATCCCTGAGAGAGTAGTCGAATTTTCTGGTGGTGTTCGCCGGCGGCCTCACGGGTGCCTCGTTGCCTTTCTAGGCGTGGATGGCAGCTTGCTTGCTCCGCCAGAGCTATTGCGGAGCGAAGCTCTTCCAGACCTTCTTCCTGCCTTAGAAGACGTGGTGGATTCTTTGAAGGCAGACCGCCTTCAGGCTGGTATGGCTTTGCAGCAATCGTGCCCGATTGCGCACGCAACTGACTCCTACCAGAAGCAACGTTTGGCTTTGCAAGCTTTCTACCGGCAGAAGTTTCCAGAGCTACACACAGAGGTATTAGCAACAAGCCCAAAAGCCGATGCGGCTGGCGCCGCACGCGGCGCAGGTGATTGCTGCGTTCGCATCGTGGGCGACCCTGTCCATGCTTGCTTGGCACTTCAAAGGTGTGTTTCTGCGGCGTCCCCAGACGCGAGGAATTTGATCGCAGACCACAAGGCATTATGTTATCTTGACATTCTTCTCGCATTCTTTCCGGTATATGTTTTCACATTGTCTCTGTGTTTTTTCGCATTCTTTGACATATAACCTGCGACATTTTCTGTGACATCCTATTATTTGGCAGTCCTCTTGCTTTTTCTTGCTGCCACAGGCTTGCCTATTCAAGCTTTCTCTCCCTGCAGTGCCGCCTAGTCACAAGAAATCGGATAAGCCCATTGCAGCGCAGCCCCTGCCAGAAGACTTTCAGAACCTTCTGTTGCAACTCGTGCAAGGCAACAAGACGGAGAATCAGCGGCTGACGTCCCAAAATGCGGATGGGGTGGCAGCTCTGCGAGATTTCCTTGTGCAGACAGACGTGGCCACTGCGAGGACATGGATAGATGTGTTCGGCGCCAAGCCAACAGCTGGAGTCATCAGGCGGCTTTGCAAGTGTGTTGGAGCCAAGCTGCCGTCAGAACTTTGCGGATATACCACTGTGGCAGAGTTCAAGCCGCTCGTAATCCATTTATTTGTCGTTTAACCTTTTCAAGAACTTGCGACAAATTTTGTGATTCCCACTGTAGCTCAACATGTTCCAGGCGTGAGATCAGTGTCTTGGTGAAGTGGTACTCGGTTGGTCGCAAAGGGAGCCGGCGGAAGCGAGGCGTGCGAAAGGCAACTGACGATCCAGGCCAAGTTCATGGGACCCGCTCGGCCATGACCCAGAGTGTCTCGGACTATTTCGATCGCCTCCAGAAGCCATTGAAGGTGGAAGGGCTGTGGGCATGGAGAGACATAGCCGTTGCCATTCACCATGCCCAAATCAAATTACAGTCAGGGACTGTCTGCGTAGAAAGAGCTTGGCAGTCAGTGAAGGACATGCTGCCACCTTCTGGGAGGCACATGTCACGGCCATGGCTTGAGATGCTTCTCCGGATTGCATTCCTGCGACACAACTTTCGGCTCTACAAGTCTGGCTCCAATCCAGCCGTGTCGGAGGGGGACAGCTTGATCACAGAGAGCCTGCAGTTCTATGAGCAGTGCGAGCAAAGCATTGGTTTTCAAGGACTAGATGAGCTCTTTGCAGCGTTTGAAGAGAAGGTTGATGACGCCTACGATAATTAGTCGCCAAGGTGCTGCGCAGAGCATAGCTCAGCCGGTGCGCATGGCATAATTCAGGCACTAGTGCACTAGACGCATGTTATTCGGCTCAAGAAAAATCACGTTCCTTCATCATCAGCTATGAGTTGTCAGCCAGGTTGAGGTTCAGTTGTCCTCTAGGTTTGTTACACTATACCTGTCTCGCTCTATGATTAACTGTCAGGAGCTGCTCCTTTGATACACAATGACATTGAAATAATTCAATCCTTCAGAGCATTCCTTTTCTTCCGATCTTGCCTTTGCCCTAACACTGACAGAAAGTTGAAAAGCAGTTTGGTTCCAAGGGAGGTGGGGCAACAGTCGCTCGCGGCGACCGCTTCATGTGGCTGGTTCTTTTGGGTCGAACCATCAATGACAACAACAGCTCACGCCTTTTCTACGTTCAATTTCGCAAAGCCAGAGATGCGCGAAGGTTCGCGCAAGCGTTGGCGTTGGTGCTGATGCGGCATGTGTTGCGACCCTGGAAGGTGGCAGTGTATCGCGTGCAGCCGGACTGCTGGCCAGACGACTTTGGCTCTCCTATCGTCCAATGGTCGTGCCAATGAGTCTACCAACTCTTTCCTGGAAAAAAAAGGCTGTCGCATTCTTAACGGTAGACATGGCTTATTGAGTTTCAACAAGTCGAAGACTATCTACACCATGCCTTTGCTTGAGTGCTCGCGTGCGCCAGGTACATCGCTTCGGGATGCTGCAGAGGTGCGAAGATCTTCTGATTGCTCTTCTTTCATACTTTCAAGATATTTGTCTTCATGGTCGAAGCCACACTTTAAGATACTTGTCTTCACTGCGTTTCTGCCCAAGTAGAAATTCCGAGCAATCGACCCATGCGAACGCGTGCCAGAAAACAACGCGCCATGGCCCGCACGGCACGGCAAGTGGGTTGAGTGCCCGGGATCAGCAAACTCCCTGTAGTTGTCAACGCTCGTCGGTGCGCATATGGCGGCCACTACGGAGCCAGCCGCAATGCATTTTTTGCCGCCGACACTCGGCAAGGGGGCTTCGGCCGCGGATGGCTGCATGCCATGCAGCCATCCGCGGCCGGAGCCTGGACGAAAGAGGAGGTTGAACTCCCTCCAGGAGGTTGGGTGGTGGGGAGACCCCGAGCGGGGTATCTTAGCAGGGTCGCAAATCCTTGCGCTGGGACCTGAAGCGTTCCTGGAAGTACAGCTGCGCGTTCGTGAACTTCGAGCACGCCGCCGTCTTTCAAAGCAACAACGACGGGAGATGCCACCAGTTCCGCACTGCGTCGTACAGGACGGAACCCTGGTCCACGGAAATGCCTTGCCGTGTCTGCGGCTGCGACGACTCAGCCGGAGATACGACGAGAAGCTGATGTGAAACGGCACAAAACTCCTGGGGCTCCGTGAGGACAAAGGAGCGTCAGGAAGGCGTCAGCAACAAGTTCGTCCAGATGAGCGCAGATTCTGAAGCACCAGCGCTCATCTGGACGACCTTGTTTCTCACGCCAGAGAAACGGCCTTGGGGCGTACACAGACATGCGTCATCAAACTCTCTGGATTTGGCCACGCTCGTTTGTGCAAATATGGCGGACAATACGGCGCCAGGCCAGAGCATAGCTCAGGCATACGGTGTGACCTGGTGATGAGATGGAAGTGAGGTAGACACCGACGTGTGGGCTAACAGTCTCCGGAGTGAACTTGCATGAAGTGCGGAGGCAAATGCACTGCTTGCCGCAACCAGGCCAAATCAAGTCCAATGGCACCAGCAGCTTTAATGCCAGGCCAGACGCACTGGACACGGACAACATGCTGTCAGGATGCTTGATTCGGATGTTTGACACCTGCATTTTGCCATGGAAGCGGACCACTGGGATCCGGTAGCGTGGGCCCACACTGTCCAGACTGGCCATTGACCATGCCGAAGTGCAGCAAAGAGCGCCGCAGGGAAAAAAAAACCTTGTGTCATCCACTTTTCACACAGTTGCGGACTAAACCAAGTGCAGGCAAGCTAACTTCAAAGAGTCGGACGCCCCAGCAGTCAGAAACTTCTTTTCAACAGACAGCGGTTAGTCAGAAGTGTCTGACAAGTATTGCCTCAACAAGGATGTTTAATAAGAATCAATTCTAGAAAAGAAGTCGCATCTTGAACTTGGCCGCTGCCCGCGAAACAGACCAGGTGCTGGGATATGGGTACCTACCGCATCAAGCGGTCACAGGATGGCTCAGACCTCAGATTCCAGACATGCTGGATTCGTGTCTTTCGACACTGTCTGGCACATTTTGGACACTGATCACTCCACAACCATTTTGGACATGATGGATTCTCCGCAGCACATTTTCTAACACTCCCTAATGTCAACCTAGCTCAGACGGAACATTGCTTCTGACAGTTTTTGCAGGAGTTTTTCCAGAAGGTTTAAAGATAACACAAAATACACTTTCGCTGCTGAACTGATCAGAAAAGTTGATACCTATCACAGAAGGGATTCCAAAGAACATCCCGCAGGTCCGGGACAGAAGAGGCCATGGACGCTACTGCGCAAACGATCGTTGGCTTCCATCATCATCTACGATATACAGTTCAGAGGGAAATTGAAAGGGCCATAAATTCAGACACCTCGATCGTAATTGTTACACGGGGGAAGAGATTTGATCAAGACTCGTTGGATCCTCAGGGCCGCAAGCACTTCGTCATCGATGTAGCGCATTTGTACGACCCGGCACGGGATCCCGCGATGGCAATGCACGTGGGTTGGGTGCCCGGGATCAGCCAGTCCCTCATCAAACTCTCTGGATTTCTCAACGCCCTCAAAAGCATCAAGGACGCCGTTGACGCCTGCGACTGTCCTCGCGGGATTCTGGTGGAAGTGCGGTGTAAATCTGGCAGACACCGAAGCGTGTGCGTCGGCTTCTGCTCATACCATCAAATGCTTCGATATGGGCATTCAGCTCTGTTGATCCACTACCAATCTCCCGAGTGGGCTCGCATGAAATGCGGAGCCACATGCAGCGCTTGCCGCAACTATGACAAATGTTTGCAAGAAATCGGAAGCATTTTGCCGCAAGGTCAGAGCATAGCTCAGACCCACGGTGTGCAGAGCATAGCTCAGACACCGTATATAGAGAGATCTAAGTCGAGGAGACGTTCTAGCTCGAAATCAACAAGACGCTCCCGCAGTCCTTTGCCCCGTCGCCCACGGAATTTGCCACCGCCTCCACGGCGACGACGCCGCAGCTCCAGATCTGAATCTTTCTCAAGGAAACGAGATACAAGCAGCCCTGTGAGGACAGCTGTCAGAAACACCTGGCCGCCCGTGAAGGCACCTCCAGTGCGACCTCCCCCAAGGGCAGAGAGTCCAGGCACCGGCGCAAACAAATCTTCAAGCTCGAAAGTAACTTTGCTATCGCCTCCACTTCATCGTCATCAACGCGGACAGCCAGCAGACCACGTGGAGCTCGACGCTTTGCTTCGAGATGATTTGGCGCAGGGAGTGCCGTTCCATGGCACGACTGCCAGGCCAGACTTACTGGACAAAGAAACTTTGAGTGCAGTGATCAAGCTGTGCTCCCGGGACGGACCCCGTGCCAGAACTTTCTGGATTACAGACCCTTTGCTTGATCAGAGGGATGGTGTCAGGATGTTTTGCTTGCTCAGAGGCCGTGCGAACATGATCAAGACACCTAACATTTGCAAGTCATGGAAACGCACCACTTGGATGCGGAAGCATCCGGAGAATTGGCGTTTGCTGGAGGAGAGAGCTTCGGCAGAGACAGATCCGCAGTGTTCCCTCCGAAGCATGGATCTGGTATCATTCCTCCAACCTCCGTGACATGCAAAGTTTTTGGACCCAATACCTCCAGGGAAAACGTCAGAGCATAGCTCAGACATAAATCAAAAGCGAGGACCGCTGTCAAAAGAAACGACAAATGGGAAAAAGTCGTGCGCCAAATTGTTAGCAGCGCATTCTTCATTTTGTGCTGTCTAAGCTTACTACAAGTGACACCCGAAGAATCCAATTGCTGGTGACCACCAATGTTCACAATGAAAATTGATTGCATCAAAGGATAACATTCCATTTACATTGCAGTCAGAAATGGTCTACCAAAAAAAATTCGGCGTTGCCCGACCGCCGCCGAGGTTCTTTCTTGTGAACTTGGCCTTCAAGAGGCGTCACTGTGAATGATGCACTCTGACTTTGAATCTTGCACTCACATGTTGACTGCCAAAACGTCATGAATGATGATTTTGTGCTTGCGATGATGATGATCATGAATGTGCTGCTCATGAATGTGATGAGGGTGATGAGGAAGTCATGATGTGGTTGACTGATGAGGATGAGGGTGATGATGAGGTGATGGTGTGGTTGACATAATGGTGAGCATGCTGCCCAGGACACTTCTTAACTTCCTTTTGCCAAATGCAAGTATGCAAGACATATCCACATTGATGCCACTTGCTGAGGTCCACTCAAATTATTTTCGTTATTTCAGTTCCATTCGCTAAAACATTTGCATGAACAAACTTTTCTCCACAAAACTCTTGCTGGTCCACATTTGCCAGGAAAACGAAGAGATGGTATGCCAGACGCTGACCGTTCTCTGTTCCTAGACAGGATGCAGAAAGCAAGCGCAGTTTTCATCGGTTGCTGTTCTACCTTTTATCGAAGGAAGTTCAGAAGTCAAACTTCCGACAATCTGGACAGATGAAAAGCAGAGTAGGGCAGAGGCAGAGAGAAGAGAAAGATTAGAAGAGAAAGAGTCAGAAGAAAGAAGATGCAGCTGCGCGAAAAGGTAGGAAAGTCGCGAAACACTGTGTTTTTCCAATGATTTCTGGCTCCGGAGAGTCGAAAAGTAGGCTCGCTAAAGCGGC